>OZ005653.1:9322841-9342841 GCA_963930645.1 Salticus scenicus
AGTCCGTTACTGCTTAAGGCTGTACATCATTCAGATAGCTCCCTTTCTCCCTTTCCCATGTTATCCAATGGGATTTTCCTTGCTTTGTTTTATAAAAATATCTCATTCAAAAATGAAGTTTTTCAAATTCTCTTTTTTGAATATTACATTTTGTACCGGTCGCCTTTTAGCTTAGTGAGCAATTTTTCGAAAAAATTAATTTAAATATTTTATTTCAATAAGTAAATTATTGACTCTGAGTTTGGATCTCTAAGTAAAATATTTAAATTTATTTTCCGAAAAATTGCTCACTAAGCTAAAAGCCGACGTGTTCAAAGAGTAATATTCAAAAAACAGAATTCGAAAAAGTTCATTTTTGAATGTGATATTTTTATAAAACGAAGCAACGAAAATTCCATTGGATAACATGGGAAGGGAGAAAGGGAGCTATCTGACTGATGTACAGCCTTAAGTATGTATTTTTATTGATGTTATGCATGTATGAAAAATTTTAGTTCAGTCTGACGGTAGGAAGTGGGTTAAAATTCGAAAAAATATTTCAACAGGATTTGGGATGACAAAGTCCCCAGGGCCATTTCCCCTAACTTTGTTACTACTTAAACCTGTATTGTCATCGGAGATAATCATACATGCAAAATTTCAACTCAGTCGGATAATCGGAAGTAGGTGAAGATTCAATTCTCAGATTTGGTCCAGACACACAAATAAATAAACAACATACCACGCTAATTAAAGTCGCATAATAAAAATAATCTGGTATGGCACTTACATTACTTTCTCTATGGACACTTTCTCTCTATCTCACATTTACTCTATAGGCGTATCATTACACTGTAAAAAAATATGTCCTATTTGCTGCCAGAAATTATCTGTAATTTGAGAAAATACGTTCTGACAACGTAATTTTTTCGTACATTACGCGTATTTTCTCAAATTACAGGGAACTTCTGGCAGCAAATAGGACATATTTTTTACAGTGTAGAGTTAAAGGTGGCAGATAAGATTATATATTAATTATAAATTTTATTAATTAAATAATTTTATAAATTATTTAAAATTTTATAAATTTTATATTAATTTTGTAACATTTAATATAATACGTACATCAAAAAGAAAATTTAAAATTCTTTCAAAAACAATTTAAATAAAACTAAATTTAAGCTTTATTAAATTTAAACTAAGAGGCCACCGCTAACGTCTCGGCAGTATCAGACAATGATTTTAGGCTTGTGTAAAAGAAAATGATATCTACACAACGTAAAAAAAATCCAATGAAAACTGACATTTTTGTATAAACAGAGTTTGCATAACAATTAAATCACTGATAATATATTTGCTTTCCTGTTTTCTAGGTAACTACTATTATCTATATTTTTATCGGGAACGAACGCGAAATTAATGAATCTGGAACAAATTTAATAGAACGGTGTAGAAAGGATCGTGATAAGTTAGTTGAACAGGGGCGGCAAAAAGGAAATTTAAATGATAAATTATAGTGATAATGTCAAATCAATAATAATATAACACTTGAATTAATTTATTCAACTAAATAATTGAAAAGTAGACTATTTCAATATAACAAAGATAAATCAGTTTTAACCAAAGGCTTGGTCAAAATCTATGCTTGCACTTTGAAAAAAGTTAATGCACAGCGAGAATAAATTATGAAAATTATTTTCGAAATTATTAATGAACATTTATAGAATCTGTGTTGAAAGCTATCATTTGGAGAAATTATAATTTATTTTTTTAAAATGATCACGTTTTAGAAATGGTTTTACATATTTTTTGTGCAAGTTAAAAATGTTTATTTTATTATATTTTTTTCTCTAAGAATCAAGTTTAAAGTCAAAGGAATAATAAATAGATAACTATGCATAAAGCATATATAACTGTATACAAATTTATATTTATACTAACTACTGAAAACTGATTGGCATAAGATGTTGATACTGATTGATAAGAAAGGTCTGCTTCCAAGAAACTGCATAAGATATTTTAACTCTTTTCTTACAAATTTTTAATCACTGAAACCGAAAAACATTTCGAAAGTGTTCTATTGCGTCAAGTTTTTACTTTCTCTTACCCATAAGGTTGAGAAAGTATTGTTTTTGGGTCAAATTTTCGAACGCGAGTTTTTGTTATATTTACATGTTCTGAGGTCCCCTGAATACGAAAATCATTTTTTTAGCGTTTGGTCTGTGTGTGCGTCTGTCTGTTATCAGCATATCTCAAAAACAAATTATGGCAGAAAGTTCAAACTTGGTATTCTAATTTTGAATCATATAAGGATGCTACACTAAACATTTCGTTAAGATCAAGCAAATGGTTCGTGTACAGGGACACTCAAAAGTATTCAAATACATTATGTCTATGGGCAAAATACATTATGTCTATGGGCAAAATACATTATGTCTATGGGAAATTGCAGGTAAGTAGAGTTTAACATCTATAGACTGCACTAAACCAAATGAAACGAATATATATTTTTTGTAATAGAGATAGTCAACAGGGGGGAAAAATGCGTATGTAGGAGCCTCGCCTCCCCCCTGGGGGGAGGGAGTCCCCCCCCCCCTCGAGGGGAGTAAATTTTCATGATGGGTATCTTTGAAAAGCGAAATACCTTTGATCTCGCCAATACCTTTAAAACGAATGGTTGAACCATTGATCTGCGATAATTTAAGACAAATTTATCGATTTTTTTTTAAATATTGAGAATAAAATGGACTTTTTTTTGGATATTTAGTGTTATACTCCTTCTCTAATCTGGAAATCGTCTGCATTATCATAAAAGATAATTTTTTGAAATAATAATATTAATAAATTATTTTTTAAAAACAGAATTATTTTTAAATAGCCGAATTAAATTCCATATAAATGTAGGTGCATTAATGAAACGGGGGGTTGAGGGGGGGCGGTAGCCCCCTCACACAGAACTAATTATCATATAAAACTCTTCCGAAGCCTAATTTGAATTGTTTAACACAGGTTTACATAACAGTACTCATTATCTTACCTCTTAATCTGCAATCTGTATTTATAGTATTAAATTTCAGGGTAAAAGAAAGTCGTGATAGTGACAAACCAGATTATTTTTACTTGCAAAACGCATCTTTTTAGACCTATTTTGCATGAGAACATGAAATTTGGTATCCTTTTGTTGATCACAGGTCTATATCTGAAATTTTGATTTGATAATTTTGGCTGATCTTTACGATTTTTTAGTGTGCTAAAACCGAAACTGAAGCCAGTTTTTTTTTTTTTTTTTTTTTTTTTTTCTATCACATATAGATTTTTGTTAATACTGAGTGCTTACCTGCATAGAAGTCCGCAACTTCTTCCGTAACTCTTCCACCAATATAATTATATGATAACTTTTATAGTATGTTGCCATGGAAACATACTAGAAACTACCAAATATGATGAAATTGGGTCGGTAGATAATCTGTATTGACAGAAATTTATACGTGAAAGAGAAAAACTGACTTCATTTTCGGTTTCAACGCATCGAAATACACATGTATTAGCTAAAATTATCAAACCAAATTTTGACAACATTGCTTTTGTAGACCTGTGTTATTAAAACCATATTCAATAGCTATTTCTTACTTTAAAACAATTAAACGTTTGTTAATGTACATCTAAAAAAGATACAAAATTTTAAACAGGAAGGATAAGGGGCAGTGAAAGGGGTGAACGCTATGAAGCGTATTCGGAGGCGTGTTAATCCTTTATCTACTGCATTATGATGTACTGCAGTTTTTTTCGTGCAATATATTTTTACTTTCCGAACACTATAGTGAGGAAAGTATTGTAATCATGTCAAAAATCCGAATTCGAGATTTTGATGTTTCTATACGTTTTGAGGTCCCCTGAGTCCGTTTTCACTATTTTTACGATGATGTATGTATGTGTGTGTGTATGTGTGTATGTGTGTATGTGTGTATGTTTGTGAACACGCTAGCGTCTAAAGGCTTTGTTCGATTAACCTGAAAGTTGGTACGTATATTGTAAGTCACCATAGTACGAACCCTATAGATTTTGGTGAATCTAGCACTTATAGTTTTTTTACAGGGACACAAAGAAAAATTCTTTATCATTATGGCCTATGGGACCAAAATCTTAAAAGTGCGATAGCATCTAAACGCCTTATTCAATTGAGCAAAAATTTTATACCCATATTATAGGTCACAGATACTCAATCTGTATAGATTTTGGAGAATCTAGCACTTATAGTTTTTTTACAGGGACACAAAGAAAAATTCTTTATCATTAAGGCCAATGGGGCCAAATTTTTAAAAGTGTGATAGCGTCTAAACGCCTTATTAATCTGAGCAAAAAAATTGTACACATGTTATAGGTCGCATTTGCACCAACTGTATAGATTTTGGTGAATCTAGCACTACAGTTTTTTTACAGGGACACAAAGAAAAATTCTTTATCATTATGGCCTATGAGACCAAATTTTTAAAAGTGCGATAGCATCTAAACGCCTTATTCAATTGAGCTGAAAATTTGTATGAATATTATAAATCACTGTTGCACTAACTATAAGCATTTTGGTGAATCTAGCATCTATAGATTTTTACAGGGACAAAACGAAAAATTCTTTATCATTATGATCTAAGGGCTCAAAGTTCAGTAGCGTTAAATAAAACCTCGTGTGATATATGGAGAAAAAAACACTCTATTATGGTTTTCTCTCTTTTGTTTGTTTAGCAATTCCTCTTTCTTTATTTTATCTACAAAACTGTTAGTTACTCAATGTTCGGAAAGTCGAGTGGAGTCACTCCAGATTTTTTTGAGTCACTACATCGAAAATCAAGGGATATACATAAATAAAATACTCATCTTTGGGAAATTTAATCCGTTAGAGCTAATTAATTGAATTGGTACTTTAAATACCGTCAGTACACGGAGGACTAAAATATTCTCATAATACAAAAAGACCGTATGACTTTTTTTAACGCAGTTTTAACTCTGAAAAATTTTACTAACCAGCGAACACTAATACGTTACAGCACAAAAAAATTTATTTTTGAAAATTATAAATTTTTGAAAATTTACTTACTTTTTTTACGCATAAAAACAGGTTTTACACATAAACTTAAATTTGATGATATTCAAAGAAACACTTTTTCTTTTCATTAATACACAAAAATACATTACACGTGCATTTTGAGTGAGGTTTCGATTGAATGTTTTTTAAAGCACAAAGTTCACAACAACCCCGATTCGAAACAAAAGTTTGCCAATGGCATCCACGATTTTCTCAGCAGATATCTTTACAAACAGACATGTTCCCTTTCCTCCTCTTGTTCCCACAGAAAACTTGCTCATTGCCATTAGATTTGGGTCTTCCTTTTCGTTTAGGTTGTGATTTTGATTTTGTAAGCAGTCCTTTGGTTATGCAATGCCTATATTCTAAAGAAGATATGATTTCTCGCTACTATTTATATGCTATATATGCAGCTAAATGTTCAAATGTGGTATCAACAAACTCATATTTTTATGGGTAAAATTGGAACTTCGGTCTGGACATCTCTTTTTTTTCCATTGCCTATTCACTCTTGATTTACTGCATCCTAGGGTAGGAAGTACTGTATTTTATGAGCATGAACTACTGAAACCTGGGTCTTGTTCAGTCTCTTGATCGTCTTCTTCAGAATCTGTCGAAAATTCTAGCAGATTATTTGCTGGGACTTCTTCATCTGAAGAATTATCTGAAGAATCATCTGTTAGTGCACAATTGCTTTCAGATGGTAGGCTCTGTAATAAATACAAAGCCTCTTGAAGTCTGGGCTTCATTTTCCCAGACGTTATAAGAAGAGAAAAAAAATAATGGCATCTTGAAAACCTTATTTTATTGTTAAATCTCAGCTACTCACAAAGAAATTAAAATGTTGTCAATTTTTGAATAAAGAATAGATATTTCATTTTAATTGTGTGGCAAAAAAAAGCAAGCTCAGATTCAAACTTCAAAACTTTTCGAAAACGTTATTTAAAAAAAAAAAAAAAAAAAAAAAAAACTGTGAAAAAGCGAAATAAATAAGTTAAACTAAAAAGAAAGCCAAAAAAGCATTACTCTATTACAGTTTAGTAATGACGCTACAAAACAAGGAAATATAATAACAAACTACACAGACGAAAAGTAAACACGAAGTGCTTTCTCTAACATCTAGTGTACTGGCGGTACTTATAAGTTATTCAACTGTAAAATCAATTATATACACTGTTCACTTAAAATAAATAGTCAAATCGTTATCTAAAGTCTTAACTAACATATAAAAAAAAATAGGAAACTTAACTTTTGACTTTAACTACTTTTGCGGAACAAAAAAGACAATCTTGGCAATCCGATCAAAATGTCCTCTGAAAACGCAACTTCAGTTTTAAAACTATTCGCCTTCCCAGCTAAAATACTCATCACAGAACCCGTGCTGCCATGTATCCTAGAAGAATGGAATTAAAAGAGTATTCTTGCTAAGTACCATCAGAATATTCGTAAAAATGGTTATTGTATGTAATTTTGAAGTGGGTGGTACTTATAAGTACCGTCAGTAGATAAAGGGTTAGAGAAAGGAGAAATAGTTTCACGGACAAAATGAGTGAACACAGAATGTAAAATATAGCATGAAGGAACTCTTTGCTTAGATGGAAAAACTATATTAGTTTCACGCAATAAACTTAGACATCTTTTTATTGCAAATCCTTATTATTTTGCAAGAAAAACGAGGATGTGATGGCCAACAATGGCTGTCATTTTTAGATTCAGAAATCTTCAGATTTAGAAATGTATTAAATAAAATTGAGTGAAAACATACGAAAAAAATTTTAAGAAATAAATATAGTAACTGTTGCTAATGGCCATAATAGCACATGTTTACACACACACACACACATCTATATATGTATATATATATTGAAAACCTTATCAAACATTGCAGTAAATGAAACCAAGTATCACATGGAGAACTAGAAAAAAAAACATGAATAAAAATTACAAAAAAAATTAGCATTCTGGTATTAAAACATAGAACATCATTACTTTTTCAAGGGTATATAATGAATGGGCCATTCTCCTGTTATGCACGGGACATTTGCAGACTTTTGAAGCATATAAAAATAGTAAAAGAAGATGCATATTAATTTCTTTTTGCAGTTTAATTCAACAGCAGAGCTGATTCTCAATTTTTAGGTAGAAAACTAAACAACAATTATAGTTTAAATACTTAAAAGTGATTCAATTCACTTGTTATGCACGGGACTCAGAAAAAAAAAAAAATTCCACTTTGACTTCTATATGTCATGAACTCTGTGAAGTTAGAACTTGTTTACTGCCATTATATTTTTTTCCTAACAGCTAAGTAGTAACTGTAACCAATTATGTAAAATATTTCTCAAAAGCATTATTCAATCAAATTAAAAATTTATTTAATTTGTGTTATGCACAGGACACAGCTAATGTTGCGCACGGGACATGTCTGAATTTTGTTCCATCTGAGCAGAAGAATCTTAAAAATTAATATGGTAATTACACTCCTATTACACAAAAATTACTATAGATTACATTATAGAATCCAGGTAGGATTTTGAAGCATAAAAGTTATTTTATTTTTTTTTAATTATGTAGCCATCACATAATTTAATGACATTTACTATATACATAACATGAATATTATGAACAGGAAATCGGCAACACCAATTCATTGTTTTCATGAAACAGGTGGTTAATTTGGTGACTTGATTATCAAACTTGTAAAAGAAATAAAACTAAAGGACAGTTGAAAATTTTATTTATTGTTTTAAACAAAGGTAAGTGAATCTTTTTTTGCTTTTATTATTGCTTAATTTTAAATTTATAAGTTTATTATTTACTGAGCAAATTATTGTTTACATTAAATCTGCTGCAAGAGCTTAGTATAAAATTTAAAAAAACTTTCCACTGGAAATACTTCACAACAGCCCACGGAAAAGGTGTGGTGGATGGGTTGGTGGCAAGGCAAAATGTTCAGTACGAAATACTGTGATGTAAAAAAAACCCAACTACCCCAATTGTACATTTAGCAGAAGATTTTGCAAATGTTGTTAGAAAGGCTATGCCATCTACAACAGTCATGCTATTTTTAGATAAAGACATAAATAGAAATAACAGTGTGTGGTGCAATGCAAAGGCAATACCGGGAATTTCCAAAATGCACGGCATTAAATGTTCACCTTCTTCTGGTTTAGAATTTTTTGCAAATGCTCTAACACCTATGCAACATAATATTGATGCCATTTCAAACAATACAGTTGTAAATGTTTCAGTAGGAAATTTTGTAGTAGTGAAGTATGATGAATGTTTATATGCTGGAGAAATTACACAAATTATAGGTGATGATTGATGATATCGAAGTTTCTGCCATGGAAAAAATCCGGAAAGTATTGGAAATGGCCTAAAAGAGAAGATAAAGTGTTCTACAATATCAGTGAAGCCATTAAATTAATTTGGCCACCTACAGTTATCAATGCTTGTGGCGTTTTTGACTTTCCTGATTTTTAGACAAATCTGTGTTATGCACGGGACGTGAAAATATTCTTAATATTTCACTCAATTTTAAACTTTCAGAAAATTGTTTTATAGTATAAGTTTATACTATGAAAAACAAAGTAAATTTATAACAGTTTCAGTTTTGGTGAAAAAATAAATGTGAAAAATAAAAAAGATCATATTTTTGTGTTTTGCACGGGACATCCTATTTTTGTTCAAATAAACAGTCCTTTTTTGAAAAAAAATATTGTGATGCTTTATTTTTTGGTTCCATTATCAAATAAGAAGGTTATGTAGATATATTTTTAAAAAAAGGAACAGAATTACAACAATATTTTTCTAATTAAATGAAAACATTTAAATGTGTTGATTGTAATGAGAAAATTAAAAAATTATAATGCTGACTTTCAGGTATTGATATCACATAACAAATTCATCTTAAACAAATATTTTATCTCATTTCCTAAAGTTTAACTTATATATTTTAATAAAGTACCAGTAAAAAATATATACAAATAAAAAAAAAAATGGGCTTCAGAGGGTTTACAGTGGAGAATGGCCCGAATGTGGTTTGCAAATTAGGTGATATTTCTGTCGAGCTGTATGCAATTTGCTAAAAATTTACAGCACGCTATTCCCTGTATCACCCATAAGACATGAAAATAATTTAAAAATCAAAAAGAAAGAGGGGGAAAAACAAGTGAGAAACTTATATAACTACAGTCACCTTTATTACTTAATAATTAAATTTTATTCCTGAGACTAAATAGTAAAACCAAAATTATTACTCACTCTGTAACTGCAAAACACACCGAAAACAGCGTAAACTCATCACAACAGCCATGAGGCTGAATGCAGTTAAATTTACAATTAATAAGTCATATTTATCTACGGAATGACTTTTATTCATCTTTCTATATGCAAAATTCTGCATATACTGTTATTAAGAGTTCTAATTTCTAATTAGCTATATATGGTCCAGTCGTCCTTAAATTAAATTTTGTTTTGTACAAAATTTTAGTACTTAAAAAAAAAAAAGTAGGCTTCGGTTTATTGCAATATTCGTGTTTTATTTAACAGTTCTAATTTCCCTTAAACATAGGCGTCAATGCATTTTATTTTTCCCTACCTACTTTGATAAATGCATTCGGACTAACCTAATGAGAAAACGGAGCTTATCAGACCCTCCTGTAAACGAAATAATTTGCAAGTTCCATCAGTGATACTATGCTATATGAATAGTTTCCAGTTTTTTAAAAGCCACAATCCTGTGTGGCCCTAACAGGACTTTCTCTTACCCGCCATTTGAATACCATAAAGACAGGTTACAAATTAAAGGGTAAAATAACAAATTACTGTATATGACCGTACTTTAAAAAAGATAGTTTTAGAAACAGTTTTATTTGAGTTATATTTTTGTAGAGGGTGTTAGAGCCCTAACAGTAACAAGATTTCATATGTCTGTCACAGAAAGAAACTGTGCTTTAAAGTTGTGATTTCAATGACAGGCAGCACTTGTTGGTATACCTCTGTTTGCGCATGCTCAGACATGTCCTGTTAACAAACTTTGTTTTGACAGAATTCACTGATTTTTTTAGACGATGATCCTAAGTACCCCTTGGTGTAAATTTTCATTAATTCTCTTCGCTATATATATATATATAGTGTATGTAGTATGTAGCAGTTCAACTTGCAGATTTCTACATTTTTATCATCATCATCAACAACAAGGTCAGTGCTTATCTAATTTGAACAATTTTTTGTTCTTTAAAATAGCTTTTCAAATTACAAAACAATTCTAACTAAAAAAACCCATAAAATTTAAGCTTTACGCAACCAAGTTAAAGTAGCCCAAAATTTATGTACAGTCGGGGGAAAAAAACGCAGCACTCGATGTAACTCCGTTGCTAATCAATGCACAAAAATGTAATAGGTATCATTCGACGGGGAATTGAGAGTAGATTCAGAAAAAGAACTCAAATTTTGAATTGCGGGTCGTCTACTTATTAAAACGCGCACCAACTTTGATTTTTTCAATGGTAATGCCCTATTTTTATTTTATATTTGAATTCCTGAGATCGCGACAACGCGAAAAAGTATATTGGTTGTATATTTTACTTATTTTTTCACAGAGTTATAAGCGTTCAAAGCTTGAAGATGCTAATGTTAAATTCATATTTGAAACTTTTATTAATATCTTCACAAAAAATAACTTGATCGATATAATTTTTTTTTACGAGATACAGTGAAGAAACCCAAACATAATCCATCATTACTTTTGATTCTGAAAAATATTTTTAATTCTGAAAAATATTAATAAATTCATATTCAGAAAATTATGAATTATGACCGATATTAATTTTTACATAAAATGAATCCTAATGCTGAAAAATATGGGTGTGCAAATTTGCAGCTCATTCCAGTTATTAGTTTTCGAGATATAAATAAATCTTTCTTTTGGAGTGGTTTAGGGGGCAGTCTCTTAAAAAAATTTGAAAGAGATAACGAAGCAAATCTTAAAAAATAACGGAGAAAATTGAACAAAATATTTTTATTTTTTATTTACGGGTCAAATTACATAACAACAACGTCAAATGCAAAGAAATGAAACAAAAATGTTGATTTTTAGACATTAATGTTAGTATCAAGAATTCCTGTTTTCTAAAGCCCCGCCTTTTATCGTTCTTCAAAACAAAACAATACAGAAACGAAAAGTGAATGTGACTTTGAATATTCGTGTTAAACCCCTTATTTTACGTTGACAAAAATATACACAAGCTGTATTTACTTCATCGATTACTGGTGATAAATTTTGAATCCTTTAAACGAACACTAGAAGAAAAAAATTAACTAAATAGGCGGGTCAGTCTTGCTTTTGCCTCCAAGGCAGTAGCACATGTTTTTTTGCACCTGATGAAGGAAGGCTACGTCCTTTCGAAACCGGTTGAGCTGGCTTAAAATTTATGGTGTGTGAAGAAGTCTTATTGTCTATTTAAATAGGCGGGGTTTACTGCTTGAAATACTCTGAAAATAAAATATTTCAGAACAAATTTTCTGTACCACAATTATATTACAGATGGATATACATTATAATTATAGTCTTTGTAATTAATATATTTCTATCCATAGTATATTTTATTGCGAAAATATGAACACTGGGTACATACTTAAGAAATAAGTAACACACAAATTACGAAAGAAACGCCCACTGGCATAGTTACAGATTTTCAAATGATGTGAATCTTCGTCAGCAGTCGCGAAAGCGTCAATTAAGAAATTATATTTTCATAGAAAGTATAAAACAAATCGTACAGTTGCAAAGAGTTCAACTGACCCAAAACTGGTAAGTGCTATTAAAATTGTTTAATATTTACTTTATGAAACCTTACAATAATTTATCCGAAAAGATTTAGTTTATGCGTTGTTGCATATATATATAGCTATATTATTTCAGTTTGTATATTATGTTACACGTACGAAAGAAAATTTAAGCTTTATTGGTGATCAATATATCCATGATAGATGCTTTTTAATTGAAAAATATTGCACTTTTATAAAGAGTACTGTCTGACCAATCGTAAGTGCAATGTATTTAAATATACCTAAAATTATCTAAAAAGTACTGAAGTATATACATATCCAAAAAACTGAATTCATAATAATTAAGGTACTGCAAAGGTGTTAATATTTTTATTTCTTTTTATAATTATTTTTTTCTTGAAATATTTTCGGTGTGAAACAGTATAATTTTGTCTAATTGTTGTATGATCTTAATTTTATTTTTCTACATTTAGAGATAACCCCCTAACACATTTTTGATCATAACTCTATGAATACTAAAGATAAAGTATACAAACAGTATACTTTTCCGCACTGCCAGACTCTCAGAAATTCGAATATGAAGTCAAAATTGGGTGTTGCTATGTGGATGACCCCTAATTCAAAATTCGACGACATTTTCAGAAAGTGCATTTAATTTCCTGTTGAATGGTGTCTATTAAATTTTTCTGCGTCAATTAATAACGAAATACCATCAAGTGCTGCGTTTTTTTTTCTCCGACTGTACATGTTGACATCGTAAATTCCACATTTTAAAATTTTATTAATCTAAATTATTCTAAATAATTAATTCTAAATATTAATTCTAAATAAATTTATTTTACTCTGCATTTAAATACACTTAACGTTACGAAACAAATTATTTTACAGTGGGTGATAGACAGAGTTTTCATAATTTACTAAACTGACATAACAATTTTTAAATACGTCATCTATAATCTTAATTCTCTTAATCGAAAGGGAAGTTAAGTGTATTAGATTGTTTTACTTATTTTATTTATCGAAATCCATCTTTATGGCTTCAAGTTTTAAATTAAAATATTAAACGAAAAAAAAAAAAAAAACTTCTAATTCGATTGTTTGTTTCTTATCCTAGTTTAAGATCTATAAGCTTCTCCATTCAAAAATTTAAATAGGAGAATCCTTCTAAGCAAGATGTTTGAAGACCATGAGACTTTTCCCAGAAAACAAATGTAATCTGCTCATTAAAGATTACAGAATTAATGAAATGACAACATTAATGAAAATATTACAATAAAAGGCTGGCGGATGCTCTACAGATTTGTGGTTTCTTTCAGGTTGGAAACAACAGATTATTATCTCTTTTGACTTCTTTACAGGCTATTGAGTAATCAGTGGGTATACATGAGTATACTTGTATGCGGCAACTTTTTTTAGATAGTTTTGTTATGAATAAAAATCCAATTATCTCCCTTACACTTTCGTTTTTAAACTGCTCATCTAAATTGTTTTCAAGGTTATTATTGCACCATGAAAATAATGAAAAGCTATTATTCTAGAGAGAATTGCGATTTCCTGTAATGAATGTTTCTTTACCACTTGATGCGTCTTTGATAGAACAGGCTTCTAGGAATTCTACAATGGTTGTATTCATGCAAAAACACAAAACTATATGCAATAGCACAGTTGTTTATTACTATACAGAGAATTTTATTATATGCCATTATGTTATTTTTTCGAAATGTTTGTATAGACGTGGTACGACTATAAGTAAATCAGGTGCTATTTTTTAATTTAAACAATTAAACATTAAAAATGTGCACTCGTCACGTGACGACTAAACAAAATAAAGTGTCGATTTGAAAAGAACTCGACAAATTTTGTCCCCTCCCACGACCATCCTATGAATAAATACAAATTAACCAGTAAGATTTACGTAATTCTGCGCTTAAGGGCCCTCTTCACTCACCGCCGCCGGAAGCCGAAGCTAATGTTATTCTATGGGAAATCTTTCTTTACAAATAACTTATTAACTAATACATATTTTTAAATTCTGTTTTCACATTTTGAAAATTCCCAGCTGTTAAGTTGACGGATCTTTTTTAAAAAATTATTTTTTTAATTTTTTATATTTTATTTTGAAGCTGCAAAATACGAATTTTCAACATGTGAATTTTTTTCATTTTGCAATTTCAGAATAAAATATTAAAAATTAAAAAAATACATTTTTAAAAAAGGTCCGTCAATTTAACAGTTGGAAATTTTCTGAATGTGAAAACAGAATTTAAAAATATGTATTAGTTAATAAATTATTTGTAAAGAAAATTTCCCCATAGAATAACATTGGCTCGGGCATCCGGCGACGGTAAGTGAAGAGGGCCATTAAATGTAATTGAAATCAAATAGTTGAAAAATGACCCCACAGTTCGCAAAAAATATGGCATAATTTGGCATATTTTTCCGTAAAAAAATATCACAGGAATAAATTATAAAATCAAGAAACTTTATCGATTTTTGATGCAATAATCACATAGTTTGGGAATCAGCTTTGAAAAAAAGATACTTATTGTAGATTTGAGGTAAAATAATAGACTGTTTTAGCGTACATTGGCGAAAAGTAATCGCAATTAGCTGCGATTCATCTTTTCTTTTCTTTTCTTTTTTTTTTTTTTTTTTTTTTTTAAATCAGTGGAGATAACTAGTTCTGCATTTTGGCAATCAGTACCAATATCGCGTTTTGTCAAAAAGCGATACAAAACTGCAAATTTTGTCAACTGGCTGTAGAAAAAAAAATAATAATAATAATAACAATGGCTTTTCTGTCTACCAAGTAAAATTTCCGGTACGAAAACTGAATTTTCATAACAAAAAAATGAAGAAATAAATAACGATCTTAAAACAAATACTTCACAAAATCAGTGAAGTTAAAATAACACTTGATAAAAATCGGTGAATTTAAAACGGGCATTTCAGAAAAATCGGTCAATTTATTTATTTATTTTTAATCAAACGCGAAATTTATTTATTTAGGTAATCTGCTGAAATATTTTGAGAAAAAAATTGCGAGCAAATTTAGAGAACTTACCTGCGTCTGACAAGTAAGTCAATTTTTTTCAATTTTCAGGTCTACTTCAAATAACAAGCATGTATCGCTTACTGAAAATTTTGTCGAAAAATAATAAAATGGAGATTTTTTAACAGCCGTTTTCTTTTTCAAAAATATGAAATTAAAATGAGTTTACAAACCAAACCTATTCCATTTTCGATGCATATCCACGAAAGTTCAGAATTGTATTTAAAATAGTGTGAAAAATTATGTTGCATAAGTGAATTCCAGTTAATTCCCCTTCCTATATTAGTATTCATATAATTATGTAACACAGTTAAAAATAAAATAGCATGTTTCATCAGAAAAGTGACTAGTCAGCAACCAATACATTGATGCCATGTTGCATCGTTTTAGTAGTGCCATTTCAGGAGTGAGCACTATTAAAATAGTGAAACGTAGCACTAAAGTATTGGTTGCAGCTGAATTTGAGCTATTTTTCTGGTGAAACATGCCATTTTATTTTTAACAGTCTACAGTAGCTGCAACTATGCGATGGGGAAACCTTTCATAAATATGTTAGAAGAATAAAAATAAAATGGCACGTTTCACCAGAAAAATGGTTCCAATTCAGCTGCAACCAATATTTTGTTGTTATGATTCACAATTTTAGCACACTGTAAAAACATAACTATTACCAGCTGCAAGAAACTCTCTGTGATTGGAGAAAATAATTATTTTCTCCAATCACAGAGAGTTTCTTGCAGCTGGTAATAGTTATTTTTTTTTTTACAGTGTAGTGCCGTTTTATGGGTAAACATTATTAAAGTAGTGAAACATAGCCCAAAATATTGGTTGTAGCTACATTGGACTATATTTCTGGTAAACACGCCATTTCATTTTTAACAGTATAGAGGCCATTATATTCAGGCCAAGAGCAATGGACTCAGCTGATTAACCGACATGACCAGAGATTGAAATGTCTCACCCCTAGTCTATCCACTCCGGACGATTGAAGATTGTTGAAAACGTAGCACCTGGATCCGCAAGGACCCGCATCTTCGCGCAACTAGCTGGTCAGAAATCAGTTGGGTAATAATTTTGTGAAGATTCAAAACAGGGGAAAGAAAAAAATGGATGAAAGAAAGAAATGCGGGAGAATAGGGATACAAGGCATAATACACGGAAAAAGAAATTTTTATTTCATGGGAAAGTAAGCAAACTGTAAAAATTGAAATACTCAAAAATGAGTACATGGACATGCCTATTTCGAAATGAGTAGTTTTGCTTCGAAAAAGAAAACATTTTTATCTCATTTATGAAATATCGCATGTTTTCAAACTGATAATTGTCCACTCATAATAATTTATTATAAATACGCTGAATTAAAGAAGTTCTTTCGTGGAATTTCTTCATATTTAAATAAAAAGAGTTCAAAAACAAAAAATTTTTTCCCAAATTCTCAGAACTGTATTTTATACAGTTTTTATACTGTGTGCGAAGGAATATATAAATGAGAATATATGTTTAGCATATTGGGATTCATAGTGGCCTCTGTAATTTTTGAGCATGTCGATATACTCACTGATTATATATGGGATTTTAAAAATTGAGTATATTTGTTTCAGAACTGTTTTAAGAATGTGCCATACTCAAAATTGACACAAATTTGCTCAACTTTGAGAAACCGTTTAAAAATAAATAACTCATTTTCGCTTCGATGCATTTACCTTATTCAAATTTTTTACGTAATTTTATTGGTGACATTTCTCAAGAAATACACCCTATATGCATAAAAAAGCTACTTTTCAAAATTCTTTTTCTTAAAGTGAGAGCATTCTGTATATATGATACTGAGAAAACTTTAATATTCAAATACGTTAGAAGGATATGACTGCTGATGAAATAATTTCAAGGATCTTCGGATGGAAACTTACTTTCTCTAAAGTGCTTAGTTTTCGTTCCAGTCTATAGACCTAAGATGTAATTTTTCGACCATGACTGACTGAAATTAATAATTTATAAATCCATAATCGAAATTTCTGAAGTGACTTTATTTTCTTTTTTAAGGAAAATAAGAAAAGCTCGTTAACTTCTACCAAAAAAAAAAAAAAAGAAATCTGGAGTGACTCCACTCGACTTTCCGAACATTGAGTAATTAACAGTTTTGTAGATAAAGTAAAGAAAGAGGAGTTGTTAAACAAACAAAAGAGAGAAAACCATGATAGAGTGTTTGAGTATTTTTCGCCATATATTACACGATGTTTTATTTAACGCTACTGAACTTTGAGCCCATAAAAGAATTTTTCGTTGTGTCCCTGTAAAAACCTATAAATGCTAGATTCACCAAAATGCTTATAGTTAGTGCAACAATGATTTATAATATTCATATAAATTTTCAGCTCAATCGAATAAGACGTTTAGATGCTATCGCACTTTTAAAAATTTTGTACCTTAGGCCATAATGATAAGGAATTTTTCTTTGTGTCCCTGTAAAAAAACTGTAAGTGCTAAACTCACCAAAATCTATACAGTTTGTGCAACTGTGACCTATAACATGTGTAAAAATTTTTGGCTCAGATTAATAAGGCGTTTAGACGCTATCACACTTTTAAAAATTTGGCCCCATAGGCCATAATGATAAAGAATTTTTCTTTGTGCTCCCTGGAAAAAAAATCTGTAAGTGCTAAATTCACCAAAATCTATACAGTTGGTGCAACTATGACCTATAATACGTGTATAAATTTTTTGCTTATATTAATAAGGAGTTTAGACGCTATCACACTTTAAAAAATTTGGCGCCATAGGCCATAATGATAAAGAATTTTTCTTTGTGACCCTGTAAAAAAAACTATAAGTGCTAGATTCACCAAAATCAATAGGGTTCGTACTATGGTGACTTACAATATACGTACCAACTTTCAGCTTATTCGAACAAAGCGTTTAGACGCTAGCGTGTTCACTCACAAACATACACACACATATACATACACACATACACACACACACATACACCGTGACCAATAAGTTCTCATACAACTTTTGAAGCACGTTAAAAAGTTATACATATGTCTTGCTGTAGTCCCAAATATTTTGCAGGCAATTTAGTGTAAGTTATAAAGCTATTCCAAGTGTATATGACGTAGTAATTATAATTTTTCTTTAATTAGGTAGAATGAAGAAATTGAGAGAAATTGTGATAAATAAATTCGTCAAAGAAGAGCAGCCGGTGAAATTTTCAGAGACTTCAAAGCCCTGGGGGTGAAGAGAGATTTCATTTACAGAACTATCAGAAGGTATAATAAGACGTTCTATGTCGATGACAGAAAAAGATCTGGCAGGCCGAGGTCCGTTCGGACAAAAGAGGCTGCGAAAAGGGTCAGGGAAAGGATACGACGAAACGGATAAAGATCTGCTAGAAGATTAGCACGAGAGCTCAAAATATCGAATGAGTCAATGCTAAACATTCTGAAAAAGGACCTTGGGTGCAAGGTTTATAGAAAACTTAAAATTCACGGAGTTTTAGAGTCTGCTAAGATGAAATGGAAGCAAAAGGTGGAAGAAATTCTTGCTTGGCACGCTGGGGATGAATTTGTCTTTTCAGACGAGAAACTATTCAGTTTACAGCAAAGTCTCAACCCCGAAAATGACAGAGTATGATCAGTTTCTATTGATAACATCCCTGAGAACCAACATTACGTTCCGCGTTATCAAAATGCTTCGTCTTTGATGGTTTGGGCCGCTATTTTCAAAACAGGAAATCTCCCGTTAGTCTTCGTTGATAAGGGGTTAAAAATCAATGCCGAATGTTATAAAACTGAGGTTTCTGAAAACGTTTTACTCCCAAATGTCCAGAGTATGTATAGGGCGGAATATTTCTGCTTCCAACAAGATGGTGCCCCTTCTCATACCGCACGTATGGTTCAGGAGTGGTGCAGTCAAAATTTAGCTGACTTTTTGCCAAAGAACGAATGGCTCCACAACTCCCCCGATATGAACCCGCTTCATTATTTTGCGTGGTCATATATGCTCTCCCAACTGAATAACTATAAAATCACTGATTTGAGCAAATTCAAAAATGTAATTCAAAAGATATAGTAGGAAATGTCAATGGAAGCCGTGCGTGCCGCATGTGATCGATTTCAAAAAAGACTTAAGCTCGTTAAGAAACTAAAAGCCGGAATTATACCAAAGGATTTATTGTAAAAATACTTAATGATTGTTACTTTAATTTGATACAAAAAGTTTTTGTATGATTTATTTTGTGTTCTTGTAATAAAAATTTGAAAGTGTATGAGAACTTATTGGTCACGGTGTACATACACTATCATAAAAATAGAGAAAACGGACTCGGGGGACCTCGAAACGTATAGAAGCATCAAAATCTCAAATTCGGATTTTTGACATGATTACAATACTTTCCTCACTATAGTGTTCGGAAAGTAAAAAATAAATTAAATTAAAAACAAGGTCAGAGGTTGAGATCGACTGGTTTTGAAGTAGCATTACAGCTGAGCATAGAGCATTTGGCAACGGTATGAGAGTCACCCCTAGGAGTGGTCCAGATACATGTCATCACAAATTTAATCCTTATCGGAAAAGTTATAGTAACCCCCAGGTGTACTAATTTTACGGAACATAAAAGACATTACAGTCACGACGGATTTACCAGCATTAGCCAACACAAATATGCAGAAAGGTTTTTGATCGGATTCAGTTTCGAACTCGCAGTCCTACGATTCCAAGCTCGACACTCTTTCAACCGGACTAAAAAACATAACTATATCTAATTACAAGTAATGTGTTACGCTTACTAATTCAACAAAATTAATTTAAATTATATTTGTTGTTTACTTTTTTAAAATCTTGGTATGAATAGGGTAGACGGGGGCTAGTTGACCAACTTTTTCTTCTTCTTCTTCTTCTTTTTTTTTTTTTTTTTAAATAACTCATTTTAAATTTACTTTTTACATTAACATTTTCTGTGTACCTTCAGAAAGAAGTCACCCTGATAAAATTTGAAAATATTAACTACGAGTATCAGTTTAGAAGCTCAAACCAACCTGCCCGATATCGAGATAAGTTAGACGACGAATGTTCTGATAGTGTAAAAATTATTTT
>OZ005653.1:9347841-9923843 GCA_963930645.1 Salticus scenicus
ATTTACTGGCTTAATTGAAAATTATAATTGAATCATTTAACTTAAAATTTCATCAACTTAAAATTTTATCCATAGTTCTGTAATTACATTGCTAATTACACAGCAAAATTTCAAACAAATATGTTCAAAGTTAATTTTGAAAGTACGCTTTCACCTTATAAACGAATCCCAGATAGAAAAAAATAAATAAAGTAAAAAAATTCGGTGTGATGATGAGGCCACGTGAAATCAAATTACGCCATAGACCCTGCAAGGGCAAGGACAGTCTGACTGCTGGAGCGTCTTGTTTGGTGGCTGCAGTCCCTTGGTAACCGGGCCCCATTATTCCAGGTAGGGAGCCGAAGAGAAGGTGCTTTCAACTCTCGACGGCCGCAGTTCATTGCACCCGGTGACCGGTGCGCACAAAACGTGTTGGATCTCGGGGGTAAAGAAGATGAAAATCGGACAGACATGATTATGAAAACTACAAACTCTATCCAGTGTCGTATGTACGACTTTTACTTGAATTGAGCTTTATTTTTAGAGTAGCTCGCTGAAATTTATAAACAAACGTGAAGATAAGTAGTGGATCAGGAGTTCCGAGGTCCCCTTTAAATTAGTTTATACTCATCAGCTCATTTTTATTTATTCTCCTGTAAATACACTGCTCAAAAAAAAAAAAAAAAAATCGAATTCTGATACCATTCTTGCTGATTCTTATGTAAAATGACCTTCTGAATCCGAATATGACTCTCATTTTGCCCAGTCACCCACCGTTTTCTAGAAACACTACCCCCTCCCACAATTTTTTTCCCAGTTCGATAATTTTATGACCATGAATTTGATTTGATGAATGAAAAAGAATTAATTTAACACCTAAAAACAAAAAATATATAAAGTTTAAAAAATAACATTAATAACAGATTGAAGAAATATATGGTATAAAATACGTAATTTCAGTGGCAGCCCCCCCCCCCCCCCCCCCAAAAAAAAAAAAAAAAAAAAAAAACAATCCTTTGTCGCAAATGTCTATGTTTTACGATTTCCCAACTCTGTAGTTCCTCTGAAGATATTTAACGGTTAAAATAACCCTCCCCCGTTTCTAAAAATCAAATTTATAGCCATAAAATCACCGAAAAATGATAAAAAATACAGGGCCGTTCCTAAAAAACGGTGGGTGATAGAGTAAAATGGGCGTCATATTCAGATTCAGAAGGTAATTTTACGTAAGAATATGCATAAATGTCACAAGCAATTTTCATGTCGAGCAGTGATAGTAAAAAAAAATCCTTGCATTCCTGTATAACTTTTCACCCACTGGCTTCTCCCGTTAAATACTTGCTTTCTTTACTCAGTAGGAGTATAAGCATTAACGAAAAATACAAATACGTACAGTAGTTACTACGCGTAATACATCCAGTATCGTAATTATTTAGTGTACGGTCCTTCTCATAATTATAAGGACACCCGATTTTCTATATTAACTAAACACTGAACACTATTATTTAAACAAATATATTTTTAATTAATTTCAATTTCATTAATAGGCTATATTTAAAAAGTTTTATCGTTTTTCTATCTTAAAAAACTTTAAATATGGTAAAAAGATGATTTTTCAGGTGTTCACAATTATAAGGACAGCTCGAATTTTAGTAATTTTTTTCAGTTATTCTTTAAATTAATATTTTATGGGGTCTCTTTTTAGGGTTAAACAGTCAGACATTCTCTCTGGTATATATATATATATATATATATATACATTTTTTTTTTTTAATATTCAGTTTCAATACCACTTCGTATAGCATATATGATATTCTTAATACATTTAAACTACTTAAAATTGCTTTCCACTTGCATGCACTTTTCTAATATCATAAGGTAAGGTTTTTTCAACTTTTAAGCCATGGGAAAGGCAATAATACAGAAGTTTCTTTCTTCAAACTATTTCCTATTGCTCTAAAACTAGAGCAAAAATGTAAGTCTTGTTGAAAAAAAATTATTACCCCCCAAAATCTAACAAAAATCTGATAATTCTACGTTTAAAATTTGCGGATTTTCTTTTGATGTTCATAATAATAGAAAAAATTACTAAATTCATTCTGCCTTCAGTAGAAGCAGCTCCCCAGAGCACCATAGATCCACCGTTAAAATGCCCGATTTATATCTGCCTTTAAAAAATCTGCTCTGTCTTTCGCTATCTTCAGATCGTTTCAGTAACTGTTAAAACCATTTGGTTAATCAAGAATGAAATGTTTTTCATCCGAAAATGCAACATTTTACCATTTAATATTGTCTTTATTCAACTTTAACACAGACGTTCTTTCCCCCATTAAATGCTGATTGATTATTACAGGATTTTTATTCATTTTAACATATTATTAATTATTTTAAACATGCATAAATGTGGACCCTAAACTCTCGTTAAAAATTACGAGCAAATTCAGCAGCAGTCATTATGAGTAGAACAGTAAGAGGAATTATGAGTCATCGATCTCTGGAAAACAATTCTGATTTTGCATCAGATCTCCCTCCTATCGAACCAGCAGTTCAACGTTTGATCCCATTTCCTTCAGCAATTTTAGACCTTCGAATTTCATTAGAAATTCGGAGGATTGAAATTATCATCCCACTTAAAAAACACATTTATCATACTTCACTACCTGAACGTTCTTTTTTTCGAGGAATTATCAGTAATGTCCGTCCAAGAAAAATTGAAGGCTTATATATGAATTTATCTAGCCCAGTAGTTCCCAAATTCGCATGTCAACTGTAATTTATCTGCTAGTAAGTTAAATAAAACGAAAAAATCTTGATTGTCCCTATAATTATGAGCATCTAAAAACGTTGAGAAAAACCCATTTTGCATTATTTTTTATTAATTTTGTTTCATATTCATAAAATTATAGCAATTTTGGTTTTTAGAATACTAGATATATTAAGTGCACTTAGTATAATCTTGTTCACAATTATTTTTACATTAGTTATTTCAAAATATAAAGTGTCCTTATAATTATGAGAAGGAGTGTATTATAATTATTCTATGCACAATATTTTCTAAGCATATTTGAAAGCAATGCAACGATGCTAAAATGTACTTAAGAGAAATGCATTTCTTAGACCACAATTTACGAAAATTATTTTGTGCGTTTCTGCACACGTGTTCCTGTTGCGTATGTTATCACCTTAATTCAAGAACAAATATTAGCAGGTAGTCCACTCCAAAATCGTCGTTCTAAACCTGCATAATATAAGGATGCTAGTTGAAACTTTTTGTTAAACTAAAATGAAATAGTTCGTCTACAGGGATATCCAAGAGACTTAAAATATTTTACTTCTAAGTGTAAAATTTCTGTTAGATAAAGTTTAATACTTTTAGATTGCACTAAACAAAATAAAATGGACAGATATATAAAAACTTGTTTCGTATAGAATATGATGGTGTACAAATCCTTCATCATTTCTTGGGACAAAACAAAGAATTAGATATATTAAGGCTGTGCTGAGAGATTTCTGGAAATGCATTTCAAGATAACTTATGTGTTTTTCATAGTTCATACTATGCCAAATTTAAGTAACAAATAAACGGTATGTACATAATTTAAACATAATACAGAACTACTTAAAATTAAGTGTAATTTTTTTTTTTTTTTTTTTTTTTTTTTGTTGAATTTAATTGATGGAAGTGCATGTATATATACAATTATATACGTTATATATATATATATATATATATATATATATATATATATACATATGTATATTATGATAACAATAAGAATGAGAACGGAAAATAAACAGATGAATAATTCGCCCCAATAATCCCCAATATATATGTGTGTGTAATACTAATTTTCTAAACTGTAAATATTTTGAATTTTATTAAAAGAGTAATCTATCAAATAATGTTTAATTTATTATATTTACGATCAAAGTTATAGAAAGAAATACAATCATAAGTTTCAAACACACCTTTCGAAAACTGTGCCAACGAAATTTAAAGGGTACACCCTTTAAGTTGTACATTTCGTTAAAATTTTTTTTGAAGTTTATAAAAAGAAAATCTACATATATATATATATATATATATGTGTGTGTGTGTGTGTGTGTGTGTGTGTGTGTGTGTGTGTGTGTGTGTGTTCAAGATGTTTATAAAACCTTCACACTGGCTTTAAATCTCTAAATATTTATCTCATATGTATAAAATATTACAATAATTCATAAAAACGGTAAAAATTTTAAAAAAAAAACGATCAAAATTTGCAATTTATTTTAATTTCAAGAAATACTATTTTAATTGCTTTATGGGACCCTATTTGAAAAGAATTTCAATGGGTGAAAATACTGCAAATCCTAGTAAGACGATTTACAAAATTTCAGCACTTTTCACGTGTTAGTCACAAATTGAGGTAACTGCCTGTAATATGGCCACCTTAAGGACAGAAATTCTTTAGAGATAATTGTAATCGATTTAAAATTTAATAAAAATTCTCTAAAACAGAAGACTATTTTTAGAATTCGAAAAAACAAACAAAAAATAAAAATAAAAAAATTTACTATATTTTACTAATTTACAATAATCAAGATTTAAACCTGCAAGAATTATTAAAAAAAAAAAAAAAAAAAGTTGATGAAGGTAATATGGCCATACGCAGGTAATATGGCCATAGCTGAAATATAATGAGAGATTTATATTTAACGAATGAAACACATCAATTACTACAAAACAAAATTTAATTCTTAAAATTTTACGAAAATTAATGAAAAGATAAGTAAGAAGAAAATTTAGAAAACAATATTAAGTAATTTTAAACAATTTTCAGCAAGTAAGCAGTTTGAACTTTTTACGTTTAAAAATGTCTTTAATTATTTTGACTTCACATGTACGGCAAGTAAAGACTTTCTTATATTTTTTGGTAAGTCCTACACATTCCTCGTGCACATAATTATGACACATAACACATAATCTCATATCCACAACTTTTTCCTTGTTGCAAATGCCGCCAAACCTTCTTTCTTTATTACTTTTCTTTGCTCAGGGACCATTTCCACTATTATTTGTAGACTGTTGTTTTTATGTCGCTGTTGTGATGCTTGAGTGTATTCCGTATTACTTTGAGAAGCCCTAGGAAAGAAGTCTGTTTTCAAAATTAGAGCACGATAGTTCATTGCGGGTTTTATGACATCAGTACTTGAGGGACAAAGAGTATGACGAACCTGTTTTTCAGAAGATGTCTCTGAGGAAGAAATTTGTTTTCCACTTTTGGCACTATTTTTGTTGGAGGTGGGTTTAGAGACATAGATCTTGGAGCAAATGTTTTCTCGGAAATTACATTAACAGGATAGATAGGATAGTATTGACACGATAGATACTTGTCGATTTAGAGCCACCATTAACGTTGGAAATGTCAGTGTCATAGCTTTGTCCCAAACTGGAGAAAATATTCTTCCAAATCGAGCTTTTGTAATGTTTTCATGGTTAGTTTGTTCCAAAAACAAAAGAACTTCTTGGTCCCAAAATTGCTCAAATGACCCAGAACAGGATTTATCCAAAGGCGGCAGATAATATACGTTGTATTAGAAAGTGAAAAGGCGGAAGAATGTCATTTTTTCACAGCCTCATCCAGAATTAAGTAATCAAAATTGGACTTGACTCCATCAAAGATGAGAAGACAGCGTCCTTGTGGTTTAAATTTTGATACGTGCAGGTAATATGTCCATGGGCATATTGCCAACAATAACGAGTTATAAAAATCTATTCGTAACTCTGTCTGAAAACTCAGCTATTAAAATTCATTTATGAAGTTGAAAAGACCATTAAACCAGCTAAAATATTATGTATAACATTAAATACAGATACGTTGTTTCAATCAGAAAAGACAGTACAAAAGTTTCAGTACAGACTTTCTTCAACTGTTTTCTGTCTTTCAGTATACTGTTTCCTATCAGAAAACCTATATCGAGACACTGAAAAGTGATTTTAATCACAACTTCTGTTTTATCACAACTCTGAGACCATTTTGTGATACAATACTGAAAATTTATACATTTTTTTTTTATTAGTATATAAAGCACTTGTCCCTCATTGAAAATTTTTATATAGAGCCGTATAATTTTTTTAATTTTAAGTTTCTTAAAGTTAAATTTTCAGAATATTTTAATTGATTGTATAAAATCATTTACTTTTATTACACTAGATTTCATTTTATAATGTCAAAATCAATATTTCAATATAAGATCATTGCTTAAGGAATTAAGATAAAGTTAATGTTTTTGAAGCACTATATATATTCATCACAATTGATTATTATCAAATACACTGGATTTTTCATTTTAGAATGTGCCGTTACACACAGTAATGATTTTTCTCGAAATCTTAGATGAAATCTGAGCCCTTTGCTGCTCTTTTATAAAAACGAATTAAACATTTTTACACTACCTTTCCATAAATGACCGGACACTTTCAATTCCAGACGTTTTTTGGAATATCTCAAAAAGTATTAGCGAAATCACCTTGAAACCTCAGCAGTGTGAAGAACAAGTTGTATTCCTTATATTTCAGTTAAAGTTTTGCCCTAAATGCAAAAGAGGGACCAATAAAAAATTAAAGAAAAGTGAAAGTGTTTGGCATCACCTTGTAAATATTAATGCTTGAAATGCGATCTGGCTGTAGCATGTGATTATAGGACTCTTCCTTATTATCTGTATACATTTTTATGCCTCTACCGCATGTAATCAGGGAGATATAATAGTTTCTTTAAAAAACTGCAAAAAAAAATATTTCACTTTTTTAGCTATAATACACAAGGTATTAAAACCCAGTACAAAGACTTGACATACAATATTAGACATAGTATAACTGCAATCAGAATGAAAAAATATTAAATATATAATGATTTACGAGCATTTTTACTAAGTAATTTTTATCTACACATGCGCAATATTTAGTGAAATTTCATTTGCATAATTCAATAGCCAAATGTATTGAGCTACTTATATGAAAACGCCAAACAAATATCTTGTAAACACAAAAAGTTGCACGTGACAGAAGGAATTGAATTTCAGCTGTTCCCAAAAATAAGAAAATGATAAAGGAGTTTTCTCAATATTTATTTAAGATCATCGATAACTATGCATTACCATTCATTAAATCAAAATCAAAATGTGAGTAAAACTCTTTATAGTTTAGCTTTTTTTCGAGAGAAACTAAGTAGTAGTTCATTCTATCGCGTTCAACTTTTTGAGTTTATAGACCTGCTAACTATGCTAGTTTATCCGTAATGGCATAAAGCCCCGCCTTTTACTCACACCAGAATAGTTGTAGAGCAATAGTCTACTCATTTAATCATGAGAACATATTGCTGGGTATTAATCTACAACTATTCTGGTGTGAAAAAAAGGCGGGGCCTAATACCATTACGGATAAACTAGCATAGTTAGCAGGCCTAAGTTTACACGATACTCGTTTGGGGTTTTTATGTAAGTAGCTCAATACATTTGGCTATTAAACTATACAAATGAAATTTCGCTAAATCTTGCGCATTCGCTTAAAAATTATTTAGTAAAAGCGCTCATAATCCATTAGATATTTAATATTTTTCCATTCTGATTGCAATATGCTATGTTTAATATTGTATGCAAAATTTCCTGAAAATAGATTTGCACTGGATTTAATACCTTGCGTATTATAGCTATGAAAGAGATTTTTTTTTTTTTTCAATTTTTTAATGAAACCATTATATTTTCCTGATTACATGCGGTAGAGATATAAAAATGTATATAGATAATAAGAAAGAACCCCATAATCACATGCTACAGCTAGATCGCATTTCAAGCATTGCTTTTTACAGCCCAAACACTTTCATTTTTCTGTAATTTTTTACTGGTAGTACTTTTACATTAGGGTTAAAACTTTAACTGAAATATAAGGAGTACAACATGTTCTTCACACTCCTGAAGTTTCAAGATGATTTCTCTAGTACTTTTTGAGATATTCCAAAAAAAGTCTGAAATTGAAAGTGTCTAGTCATTTATTTAAAGGTAGTGTATAATTAAATATCTGTATTTTATAATTAAATTGAAATTAGAGCTTGCGAAACTCTATAACATATTTATTCAAAAAGTCAAACGATTTCCTCCGGTGAAAATTTCCTGTCTATGTAATTTTTAATTATATATCAAAAATTGAAGCGGTTTCGCCCTGAGTTTTGTCATTATAAAAGGATATATTGTACAAACGCAGAAAAAGAATAGAGTGACTGTTTATTAGTCTGTAATACGTGACAATAAGTATAAATATCTTGTTAAGTGTTAGTAATTATAGATAATTACAAAAACAATTTGTGACACAAATAAATAAATTAAGGCATGTGTGTCACAGACAAGTTACAGCTCATAAACCGTGTTTCAATGACGCACATGAGTCAAAAATTTGTTTCTTTATTTAAAACATTTCAGAAAACACATTTATGCGCGATGGTCTTAACATAAAAGTCGAGATAATCATAAACGATATAATCATTTTCAACAGAAAAGTCAGTCGTTTTCCAATAGCATCACCAGCCGAGCATAACGCCGACGGTAATAAAAGCAATTTATTCAAGTTTTTATCAGCAAAATTTTAAAGTTATCAGGAAATAAAGAATAAAACCGCATTCGATCAACTTTTAGATGTAAAGCATGAGTTCTCTTTAGAATTTCAAATGAATACGCTTTATTAAATTTGTTTTAAATGACATTGAAATGGGGCTTTTGTAAAGGTGAAATTCAATTATAAATCGGGAATATTCATTAGTGTTTATCTATAAACGTAAATACCTGTCATGAACTCAAAGGGAACAAAAATAGATAAAATAGATAACTGTGTAAATGAAGTAATTTTTTTTTTCAGCTTTTACTGCAAATAAGATAGGTGTTAATATTGTGGGTTAAGGTCAATTGGTTACACGGGGACCTAGGGCTGTGTGGAATCCCTCGGAGGTCTTTCTGAGGTGTTTTACCCAGCACTCACACGAGTTTCGGTAGTAATCACAAAAAACTCTGAATGGCTACCACTACCTGTGATGTCCACTTATGTCCAAGATGTTCTGCTCTCAAAGTTGGTAGACGGAAAGTACAGGATTCAATCCCAGTTCACACTTGTCGAGCTAGCCGATTGTAGTTTTTAGTTGAATTGCAGATTTTATTGCAGATAAGATATGTGTTCATATTGTGGGTTAAGGTCGATTGGTTAAACGGGAACCTAGGGCTGTGTGGAATCCCTCGGAGGTCTTTCTGAGGTGTTTTACTCAGCACTCACACGAGTTTCGGTAGTAATCACAAAAAACTCTGATTGGCTACCACTACCTGTGATGTCCATCTATGACCAAGATGTTCTGCTCTCAAAGTTGGTAGACGGAAAGTGCAGGATTCAATCCCAGTTCACAATTGAAGAGCTAGCCGATTGTAGTTTTTAGCTGTTTTCTCCGAAGCTTGTGTAAATAAGGGCAAGATCCTTTAAGAAGGTCCGCATGGAGGATAGGATCCACACAGACATAGGAAGAGCCTGAATCAGTTGGTTATTTATTTAAAATCACAGAAAATTACACAGAAAAGTAAACGTATGTGTTAAAAATATATCTATATATGCATTTTAGTGGTACTATAGATATATTTATGTATACGGTACCTGGATGACCGAATTTACTCGGTCTCATTCTAAAAATTATTCGTTGTGTAAATACAGTGATTTGTTTTCGGAAATATATTACTTTTTGCCCCGTGTAGAACTCGGGTTAGTAGTGTAACTAATTTTCCTGCATATTAGGAAAATTATAACCTCAAACGCTTAACTATAAATTTTTATTAAAATCGTTCAAGCAATTTCCTAGAAAATCAGGTTTCAGCTTTTTTTTGTTTAATTTGCAGAAATTTTACAGTAAAAGTTCTTACAAAAGCTATTTGGCCACGATTATACAAGTTCTTTATCATAAAAGCTTGTAAGGTTCCTCTGTCAGGACAAACCTTCTGCAAAGTCATCCTGTTTCTAAATGTGAGATAAAGAAGGCAAAGATACAAAATATTTCGATTTATTTCACTCTTTAGAAAAAGTGTAGGGAAGAGTTACTAAATGCTAAATGAAGTATATGATATTAGGTGAAAATAAATTCAAATGTTTAGATGTGTTATGCGCCCTGGATTTAACCAACCCTCCTTCATCACAATGCAAAATGTGAGTTACTGAAGTTCATTCTTTTAATGTTAAACTTTTCATTTCATTTTATTTTATTTTTTAAGTGTAAAAATAAGATAACTCCTTTCACCTAGCGAAATATGTTTTGAGAGTCTTACAACCAAGTTTGGAACATTTAGAGAAATAAAGCAGACATTTAATAGATAAAAATAATACTAAAATGAAAAGGAATGAAAATAGTTTTCTGCTTTACATGGGTGTCCAATGAACACTTTGAGTACTAGAAGAATACGCCATTGAAACCGCTGTCTCCGAAGGTTTTTTTCTCAATGATAACACGCTAAATTCTGATCTATATGTTTCTGAACTTAGATATGAGAACTTAAAAAAAAAAGAAGTTCTAATAATAACTTCTACCATCAGAACTTTTATAAAAAGAATTTTTGGTAAGAATTTATATTTACAGAACTTTTATGAAAAAGTTCTTTTGGTATAAGTTTGTAAGGAACTTTATATATATATATATATATAGTTAAAAGTTTTCGTTGAATTTTACATTAGAATTTTAATTGTAAAAGTTTGTGCGGAGCAGTTAATCTGAAACTTTTAAAAAAAGTTCAATAACTGTTTTGAAACCTGGTATAAAAAATATAATCTGATAAATGATGTACTACATAGTAATACCAAACACAGTTTATGCTGTCAAAACAGGACCTTCAATAGCGTGGGAAAATGATATTTTTCGTCCAGTTACAAAGTTATTGAAGTCCGATTTTTATGCTCCGAACTAACGATTAGTGATATAATTTGGCAGAGTTGCGATATATCTTGCTTGATATTCTTTAACTACCTGCAACTTTTCATTATGATCAGTGTGTGTTACTTAGTGATTACTTTTTGTTAGATTCTTTTGTTTCTGTGGGAAACGTTAATAAAAGAAGTGATGCCATTTTAAAACATATGTTACTTATTTTAAATAAACACCGAATTCTTCATAAGCGAAATACGGAGCTAGCTGTATAATAAAAGAAGTAAATTCTTCAAGGTTTGATGGGATATTTCCGAGAACCTATATTTTGATGAATAAATAAATAAATCCTCGTCATTTTAAGGAAAATAACGGTAATCGATAATCGACTCCACCTGTAAACAGATGTTTAGAGGAAACAAGTTTGGAGATCGCATTTTTAAAATTGAATTTCCTGTTCAGGTGGCCGAATCCTACTTACGTCCTTGCAAATGACTCGATCCATTAATCAAACATCGACAGAAATGCAAATTCGTCTCATTAAAATAACAGGTGCATGACATCAGATTCCCCAGGATACGCGAATAAGAGGCGTTCTCATTTTGAAGATGACGGAAATGCCCATATGGAAACATAATTCGCATTGATACATACACGATATATCCGATAGTTGGGACGAATTTTACGCATTTTTTAATCGATGGGTTTCTAGATGAAATGCAAATTTCAGTTGTCAAATGGCTATCAATGCTGTGTAAGCGTCCTATGTAAAAGGGTCGACCAAAAAAATTTTTTTATTATTATTATTACTTTGAGATTCTTAATAAGTAACAGCGAATAAAATTTTTATTTAACCCTTTAACGTTAACTATATATTTTCTTTTGAAAATTACTAAACTAATTTCAAAAATGGCTACTCGACACATTGCTGATCTTAAATGCACTGACGAAAAAATTAAAGCAATAACCTGTTTTCTCGTTTTCATCTTTTGCGCGTAATTTTTGAACAAATGAACATAGAAACATAAAATTTGGATAAGTTCTTTTTTAAATCATTAATCGAATTTTATACAACATTAACATCAGTAATATTTTTTTAAATGATGTTAATTCAAATTTTCTGAAAATTAGGCTTTTGAAGATATATATATATTTCAATAAATATATTTTTTTTTTCACAAATATATAATATATATATAATATATAATACATAAACATATAATATAATATATTTCTATTTTTCAACATTTAAAATTCCAATTTTCAATTCATGAATTCCATTTTTATTTATTTATCCCCCCCCCACCCCTTCGAACGGAACTCTTTGGTGATTTTATCCTTTCTCTTTTCTCTCAAATGTTGACTGTCACTAATAATTCATAGTTATTACAAATTCTCTCATCGTTAGGCTTATGTGTTATGTTAGTGTCGTTTCTCTTCTGCGTGTGTACTTAACTTGTTTTTACTAATCATTGGTACTCAAATTATATTAATACTGTGACTAATTTTAATCGAAATAAATCTCAATTAAAATTTATTGTATGTTGGTATATTCATCTATCTTTTGTCTGCTGAGTGTTACAACGGTGCTAAACAATTCAAATTATATATATATATATACATATATATAATTTGACTAATTTAATTCCTTTACAACACTCAGCAAATGAGAGATAGATGAAAATACCAACAATGAAATTTGAAATGAGATGTATTACGTATAAAATTATTGTCACGATGATAATTTAAGTAAATTACACTGAGAAGTAAAAATATGTTAAAGTACTTACGCAGAAGAGAAATGACGTATATAACACTTAAGCCTAACGATAAGATAATTTGCATAATTATATATATATATATATAATATTAGAAGAGAGAACTAAGCGAGAAATGTTGTTAAGGGTATATAACAGGTAAGTGAAGATGTACATGCATCCATATTTAGATTAAAACCAGATTTTCTTCGTGTATTAACTTTTCTGTTCCTTTTTTTTTTCTTCTTCTTCTTTTTGTAATATGTAAATGACTTTTTAAAAAAATATACCTACGAACTTAAAAATTGGAAGAGATGTCCGTTAAAAAATAATTCATGGACATCTTTTTCCTTCTAGTGATGCTCATAGCTTGCAAAGGAATAATTATATATATTTTTTATGTTATGGAAGAAGAAAAAAGCAAATAAACGAAGGTAAATCTGGTTTTAATTTAATAGTTGGAAGCATGCGTATCTTCACCTATCTGTAATGCAATCTTTAACATCATTTCTCATTTAGTTTTCCTTTCTGAAACTGTTTACATTTTTAATTTCCTATTCCCGTGTTCATCTGTTTAAGGGGACGAGGGACGCTAAAGTTAATTAATTCTGTTTTAGATTCTATTGCATTTCAAATCAAGTATTGCTGCGAAATTTATCATTTGCATGCCTATAGCGTGTTTTAAATGATAAAAAGTAATGTTTTAGATTAAAAGGCTTCTTTTATGGAAATGATAATAGAAAATATTGCAAAATTTTAAAATGTTCCATTCTAATTCTAAATTATTTTAATTCTCCAATATTTTTATTGTGTGTCTTTTGTAACTGAACACATATGTGCATCGAATTTTTAATATCTCATTTACAGCATTAGAAATATTTTAATTACATCGATTTTGATAATTTTCATCACCCCTTGTCCTCTTAAAAAATTTGTGTAATAGATATAAACAGAAAATATTTGCTGCTTTATTTCCAAAAATCTGTGTATTGTATATAAATATTTTATTAAAAGTTAAAAGACAACAAAAACAATGACGAAAAATCGCAATTTCCAGTCTCAGTGAAGTATTAAATAATGAAATGAAATTTTTATCTGTATAAATAAAAAAATTCTTGTAAAACTGATCCATTTTAAATAGCAATATTCTTATAACTTCAACAGAAAATGATTCTCCAGTTTTATCAAGATTGTGCCAAAACTCCAATAACTTTCAAATTTTTCTTTAAAAAATATCATAAACAAAACAGTAACAATAGATTTATTCTTTTGATGCTCAATTTTACTTTCATTTTTATTTATTGAGTGTTATAAAATGTCAGCAAACTTCGAAACGATTTTTATGTCTTTCTACATAATAATAATAATATATCTGGAGTTACTCCACTCGACTTTCCAAACATTAAATAAATAACTAACGGCTGCGTAAATAAACTGAAGAAGAGAAGTCGATAAATAAATAAAAAAGTAAATTATAATAGGGCATTTCAGTATTTTCTCCATATAGTATGTTCTTTAATTTATCGCTATTGTATAATTTGAGCCCATAAGTCATAATAATAAAGAAATTTTAGTTTGTGTCCCTGTAAAAATATATAAGAGCTATATTCACCAAAATCTATACAGTTCGTGCGACAATGACCTATAACAGGTTTGTAAATTTTCAGCTCAATCGGATGAGGCATTTAGACGTTATCGAACTTTAAATAATTTGAGCCTGTAAACCATAATGATAAAGAATTATTTGTTGTGTCCCTGTAAAAAAACTATGAGTACTAGATTCTCTTGAATTCATACAGCTCGTTTGACAGTGCGGTGAAGTTCATTCGAATGAATCTTTTAATAACTATCACCCTTAAAATAATTTGAGCCCATAAGCCGTAATGATAAAGAATTTTTCTTTGCGTCCCTGTAAAAAAAAAAAAAAAAATTAAGTGCTATATTTATCAAAATCAATAAGGTTGGGGTTGTGATATGGTGACTTATAACATACATACCAACTTCTACTCAACCAATGAAAGCGTTTAGACACGATCGCGTTCATTCACATACATATACACATACGTCAACATAAAATTAGCAAAACTGGACTTAAAGGGACCCAGGCCCTTATTACCCAATAGGCACGAGAAGCTTATGCTTCCCCTGGAAATTTTTGTAAAAGCCCCAAATTAAGCAAAAAATAGGCCCCGAATTTTAAGCTTGTGGTCGAAAAGCATTGTCTGATCATAAAAAGTCACAGTACACCTGACTGCACAACTATCATTTCTAGATTATATAGGGAATATGCTAATGAAGCTTTTACACATTCATTTATAATAGAATCATTTCATATGTTGTGGTGAACGTAGGCTTTCACCAGTTTATATTTTGGCACAAAAATTAAGCGAATTTACTTGTCTACATTTTAAGTACATTTACTTGTCTTCAATTCCAGGTAACTACAAAATTTAATGAAAAATTTATAAACTTTTCGAGATGTTTGTATGAGTCTTTAGATCAAGCAGTCAGTGGAGGGCCCTCAAATGGGTTTGTGCTTCCCCTCAGTTGTAAGGTTAATCGGGCCCTTGGGGAACCTCAAAACTTTTAGAAACACCAAAATCTGAAAAACAAATGTTTGTGTTGGTTACAATACTTTCCATACATATGTATGTTCGAAAATTAAAAATAATGTATAAGGGAAATATTTCGACTTCCAGTTTCCGATTAAAACAATTTGACTGTTTTCAAAAAATCTCTCTTAATCTCCAACCAGTCTCTGGTTGCCAAAATTGTCAGTCATGTTATCAAAACTTTATGAGTTCTGTATCCCACAGAAGAACAGACTGAGTGCCATAAAACTTTATACTTGGCTGGATCTTCACATAAATTAGTGCTGATTAGATTTCGGTATGTATCGCTTAGCAAAAGTAGCTCTGTTATGCTGCATCCCCCCCCCCCCCCATTTATGAGAAAGCTATGTTTCAACTTCAATAATACATAATTAAACTAAACTTGATAATTATATCGTTATTATGAACAGCTCTGTTCATTTAAGACTGATATTGACTCACACACAGCGCTGTTGTGTTGGGACTTTCCCATTTTAAGAAAGGCTGCATCTCAACTCTATAAATGTATAAACTGTTATACTAAACTTCATATGGAAGTTGGCTATTATGAAAAATTACGCTAATTTAATTTGGGTGCGTATCGACCCGTTGCATTGTTGAATTGCACTTTTTTATTATATGTTTCACAGCTATATATCAGGTTTTATGTCATGGATCCAACCAGATTTTATATTTAAAATGCTTATTCTGAAAAGCCATGCTGACAGAAGTATGTTGCATATCAACAGGCAAAATTTCTTCCTATATTATTCAGCATGTTTTTATGATTTTTCAATTACCATTTTTCATGATAACACGTTTAAGTAATCGCATGAAAATAATATAAAGTTGCGTATTAAGAAATCTGTAATATTTTTACCATCTCCACCATAAAGCACAAGTTTTTCGACCAATTAATAAATTAAAATCACATAGAAAATGGATTTTTAATGGCCACAGAATAATAATTTCATTAAATTTTGGTTTCGTTACCCCCATTTAATCACGCATGAATAAAATTTTATAAACTCAATTAAGCATGTAAATAGCAATAATAATAATAATAATAATAAAATATAGACCTTGTACTAACACATATTAACTTTTCTTTATTTTACTATTAAAAAAAAAAAAAGAAGAAGAAGAAGAAGAAGAAAAAGAAAAAGAAAAAGGAAAGGAAAAGAAAAAAAGAAAAAAAAAAGGATAATCTTGAGTTTTAGAACACAAAATCTTTATTTTAAAATTCAGTGAGCGTTCTAAAATGTCAGCGAACTGCAAACGATGATCCTTGATTAAATTCTGGTTTCGTTTCTGCCATTAAATTTGTGGTAGGAATGGCCAGATAATTTTATTATTTTTCGGAAAAGTAGCGAGAGACCGAAGGATAGAAAAGAGAGAGAGAGAGAGAGAGAGACTGATCCATAATTGAACATTTTTTTTTTCTTTGAAAAGCTCTTTAGAATACAAAATAGATGTGTTGAATTCTTCTGATAAATATATTTTTTTAATCAATAGTGAATGAAGGTTAAAGAATAGTCTAAAATCGCAGATTCATTCAACAACATATATTAGTAGCATATAAACTGGTGATAAAAAGTAATAAATAAAAATCTTTGAAAACAAACAGTATAAATTAAAATATATATATATATATCACAACTTCTTTTTTTTTTTTTTTTTTTTTTTTTTAAGTCGAAGAAATAGCACGGCAGTTCTTTGGACAAAAAAAGTAATCACGACTGCAACCATTTTTCCTTGATAAAGAGTCGTGTTTATTTCGACATGAAACAATTGCCGCGAATTTTTACTATTTTTGGTGTTTTCTTGCGAAGTTTTTATTTATAAAGTATATTAGTATTATTACCTTGAAATATGTCAAAAAGAATAAATTTTCATAGAAATCAAGAGTGGTATGGAAAATGAATGTTTATAAAACCTAAAGCAGTACACTTTTAGCTCTTGGAACCGAATTAACCAGAATTATCTAGATTGCAGAATTATCCAAGACATCCCCCCCACCCTCTCTCTCCACATACATACACACACACACACAAAAAAAAAAAAAAAAATGCGAAATACTATTGAAATGCGGTTGGAAAATATCGCCTCTTCGACCAGAAGCTAATCTGCTGGGAAATCATGCAATAATTACCAACAAATTATTAGAGATCTTGCACGGGTCGAAATTCTGATTCCTGAACCTGCCCGGTACGACAACTTGTCCGACCTGTTCAAAAACTAATGAAATTAGCCCGACTCAACCCCCCCCCCCCCCCCCACACACACACACAAAAAAAAAAAAAAATCTCAAAAAGTCTAGATACATTATATTATTATATTCTTCCATTTAATTTTACCTTTAAATGCAAACACTTCTATGCAAAAATTATTAAATAGAGCACTTTCCAGATGACCCAAGAAGCGCTTGTTTTCTTTCTAAAATATTAAAATGATTCCGATATAATCAATCGAAACAGAATCACCAAAATTACATTAATATTTCTTTGATTGTATTGTCTGTCTGAACATCAAGATTCATATTATTTTTGATACACAATAAACACCTTTATATTGTTATAAAAACAAAAAATCAACTTTTATGTGTGGAAAGAAACAAACAGGTTCTAATCGAGGAACGCACTTTTTTCCAGCGTAACTTCTCGAATGAGTACAACAAAACTGTGATTACAACGAATATTCTCGAAACAGTCCAATAGATTTGTAAATTTAACAAATATTCTAGAAGTACTCCAATAAAGATGTCATTCGTATAAAAAGAAGTTACTATTTTATGAGTGTTCTGGAAACAATCTAAAAAACATCCACTTGTTCTATAGGAGTAAAGGAAACAGCATCATACGCTAAACAGAAAAGGAACCTCGTTGATCTACGAACTCAGGTCAATCGCTTGGAATATAGTCTCTCAAAGGTGATCACTCAGATCATTGAATACATACTGATTACAATGACTTATATTCCTAGGCAGAAGTCAACTTACTTCTGTTTGTACCATTTGGTGATGGGGTTTGGCATTAATTCCGCCTAGAATTTCATGAAATGTTTTTGATCTCGGCTCCTGCTCAATGTAGAGCCTCTAAATTTCGGAAATCCTAAACTACCATTTTTCATCAAATTTGGTTGCCAAGTCACCAAGTTTGTTGTCAAAACCGACCTTATGGAAAGTGAATGGGAATGTCATTTATTTTCCCTTTGACTGTAAAACTGCTTTCGCTGCAACAGGGAAAAAGACTTAATCCCTTATAACTATACTATAGGATTTTTTAAATTTTAAAACTTCTTCGCGCAATATAAAATCAATACAAGCATTGCCGGATTTTAAGGTGTGTGAAGAAATTTTTAAGTTTAAATAATTATTGTACGCCAGTTCTTTAATTTATAACATTATGGTAATTTATGATGAGTGAAGGAGTTTTAAAAGTCAAATAATTATTGTACGCCAGATCACTGATTTATTATAAAATAGGATGCCGTTTAATGAGTTGAACTATATAACTGTGAGTCTTCTGCTTTTTTTAAAACAATTATTTTTGTCAGTATACATATATATATATACATATATCTTTTTTTCTCGAGGAAATTTTTTCAGGTTTTTCAAGATTACAGAGTACACACTGACGAAAATATTATATGTTATAAAGCTATAAAAAGGCTCTAGTGTTAAATTAAACTTGCAAATTATGCAATTACTGGAATCCACAATTACTCAATTAAAATTAGACAGTTATAGACGTTTAGAGACTTGCGGATTACAACCAGACAGTTACAGATTGTGTAATGTATCATTTATACAATTACAGTTAGACAGCTATAAAAGCAATTGCCTAATTTGTAAAATTACTTTTAACCGTCGAAAAACTTTTTTAAAGCGTTCTAACATATGTAATTTTTGTCAGAATTTGCTCTGTTTTAAATAACTTAATAAACTTTTAAATAATTCTGCTGTTAAATATATATATATATATATATATATATATATATATATATATATATATATATATATATATATATATATATTATGTTAAATTATTTTTTTATCATTACTTTTCGTTTACATTTTTTTTTTTTTTAATAACATTTACTTAATCATTGTCGACCCATTCCCCTTTCACTCATTTCTGTAATACGGCAATGTGTTAATAATTTACGAGTGATATATGCCTATTTTTACTTCAGTGCGATTACGTATCAATATCCAAAATTAGATAAAATTCTTACTTGTTCACTTTCTATAAATGTATCTCATAGAATGGAAGTATATGTTAATCATGGGTTATTATAGGTGGCCCACTGCAATTAGAAACAACGCTTTTTAGCGCATTGAAAGCAAAGCCTTTGTTAATTTATTATTATTAATATTATTATTATTAACTTTGTTACAATGTCATAATAAATATTCTACATATGCAGCTTCGTGCAATTTAACCATTATTAGTCCTATGGAAAATCACATAAAATGAATAACAGAAGCGTTACCTTTTGGTCAACCTCAATTCTCTCTCTCTCTCTCTGTTTTTTTTTTTTTTTTTTTTTAATGACCATTTTAGACATCAAGTTTGGTACGTTTATAGGTTATAGAAGCTCAGATATAGCCTTTCAATGAAAAGGAGAATTGTAGGATAGCAGGGCCACCTCTCGATCGATATACACACTAGTTGAATAAACTTAGTTTTTCATACTGATCCTCTCACGATTAAGTTTTGTGTAATTATACACTGTAAAAACTGAGATATCACCTTAAGGTTATGAAGAAGATTACAGCACAGCAGCTTCTACGATATACACAGAAAGTTGATAGATGCTAATATATGTCAAGGAGCAACTGAATATTAATATTCATGAAATTCTGTACATTCATTCTTGAGCTAGTGTGGACACAAAATGTTTGTTACACGCACAGTGATTCAAATATCATCTCAAAAATATTCAAGACGCTTTAGGAACTTTAAACGGGTAAAATCATCAAATATTGAAAGTCGAAATTTTTTTTCGAATCCAATACCTTCTTCTATTGAATATAGAAAAAATTAAATGGAAAAAAAAAGAAAAAGAAAAAGAGAGGACGAAAAGAAGAAAAGGAAAAGGGTTAGCAATTTAAAAATTACATACAATGTTGCTGGATAATTTTTATTCATTTGCAAGTAAAATAAATGAAACATCAAAATAACAGAAAAATAACCAAATGGATTATGACGCCATTTTTACTAAATTTGTACCACGGTACGATCCATATTTATATAATTCTTAAGTTACTTTAAATTTAAATAAAATTCGTGTTGTCATGGTAAGAGAAGATGACACAGGCATCCAGATCCCGATTTCAAAGTTATGGTCTAGAAACGATGTGTTTGAATAGAAAGAAAGAATAGAAACGAATAGAAAGAAAAAGAAGAGTGGCATTAAATTGAAATCTGTCGAAAACAGATATTACATATTAACGAAAGGCTGACAGTGTTATTCAAAACTGAATCAGTTTAACAGAAATACACAAGTAAATTTAGATAACTTGGTTAACCGATTTCAAGGAAAACGGTTAACCAAATGTGTTGTATAGTGAATTGTCATATACTATATATATCAGTTCCAAAAAAGCGGTTAGAAAAGAAATAGATAGTTTGCGAGAATAATCTAGTTTTATCTTTAAACGAAGATTTAATTAAAAGATTTTACAAGTTTTCCAATCATGTTTTCATTTAGAATTCAGTGAACGTTTTTAAGAGTCGGCGATTTACGAAAAGGAGATATCCCATTAAATTTCTTCTATTCGTTACTTCTATTAAATTTAGGATTCTTAGCAGAGGATTTTTATTTTATTTTATTTTACATTATTTTTATTTCATTCATTCATTTATTTATTAATAGGAAAACCAGAAGGATAGAAAAATAAATAAATAATGAGTGACTGATCCTTAAATGAATATCTTTCTTTTGCTTAAAAATACTCTCCAGATTTTTTTTTTTTTAAAGGTCTTATCTTCTGCAATTATTTTTCCTTCGGTGGAGAATGAAGAGTAAATACCTTATGGTTTCACAGAAGAAATGTCAAAGTTTGTGAAGTAGAAGACTTAATATTCCTTAAAACAAATTTTTTTGCCTACTTGTGCGAAATAAAGATTGTACTAAAGATATCGGGTAAAAAGAATAACTAAATAAAAATAGTCCCCGGAAAACTCGTACCTCTTAATTTATCTCCTCAATAAAATAAAATAAAATAAAATAAAATAAATAAATAAATAATAATAATAATAATAATAATAAAGAAAAAAGTAAAAGAAAGAAATTAAAGAAAATGAAAAAGAAAGGAAGGAAGAGAAAGAAAAAGCCTTTCGAATTTTTTGGTGGAATTACGCTTTTTTAAATGTCTTAAAGACGATTTGGCAAGTTTTAGAAAACGCCCACATTTATGTGACTGTGTATTACCAAAATTTTGTAAGTGCTGTATCTCACGAAATAAGGGACGTAATTCTACAAACTTTAATATTTGGTCGGACCTTCATATAAATTGTCAAAGATTAGATTTTGGCATATATCATTTAGCACGTGGCACTGCTATGCTATGGTTTTCTCCATTTATAGAAAGCTATACCTCCTCTTCTACAGCGTACAAGTGCACCGAACCTTATATTTAAGATGTCCATTATGAAATAATATGGTGATTTAATTTAAATGCATATTGGTCGATAAGTGCGGATAGTTTTACTCATTTTCCGTGATTTTCTGGATGCCTATATCTTAGTATTTATGATATAAAACTTAAAACTGCGTACGAGAGCTTTATATTATGAGAAGTTTTATAATGAGAAGCTAAGTTAATTATTATTATTATTATTATTTATTATTATTATTTATTTATTTATTTATTTATTTTTACTTATTTACTTATTTATTTACTTTTTGCATGTTAAATAACTGGTGACGCTATTTTATAGAATTATATAGAATGTTTTATTATACCTACAGTATACAAGTAGTTCAAAATTTAAGATGTTAACTCCCCCTTCCCCCTTTTTTTTTGGGGGGGGGGGGGGAGATTGGGAAATAATTTTGTCGCTTATCTATCAAGAGTTTGTATTCATACCAGTTTAAACACCAATTTTCCGGGTCTGCAATAGACGTTACTTGGGAAAAGTGGAAATTTTATAAAACCCCTTCAAGACCCAAAAACAAACCTTCACATCGAAATTCTTGAACCTGTCCTCCCGTGGAATCGCCATGGCCGTGTTGAGTCACTGTTTGGACATGCATTTTTTACATTTATAAATGAAGGGTTTTCAGAAGTCACGTTTTACTCCTACTCCTTTTGCAAGCGCGTTCCTAAAATTCATAGAATTTGTTTTATTATATATCCTTATTAGATATTAGAGTTATATTTTAAAGGAGAAATCTTATGGATATTTGTTTTTTCTTTGAGTTAAGAAAGGATATGTGATATCACGCTTTACCCCTTCTCTCTTGGAGGACGAATTCCTGAAAATCTTGAAATTCGTTTGTTTGTGTTTGTTATATTTTACAAAAAATATCTTACGGAAAACTGCTTTTTTCATTGAGATAGGAGTGTTTTCTAAAATCACCTTCTGCCCCATCCCCTCATTGGGGGTGGGAGGGGGGGGGCAAATTTTTTAAAATCGCTTCTCACTGAATGTCTATGTGACGAAAGTAAAGTTTTCACAAAATCTCATGCTTCTAAGCGCAGAGGTTTAGGCTGGACGATGATAAATGAGTTAATCAGTCACTTTCTCGGGATAAACGATTTTATATATCTAGACTAAAGTTATTAAGCAAACATTCAAATATAATATGGCTGTTACCAATCTATACAAATTACAAAAAGTAAGAAAAGAGACCTTATTAATTCTAGATAATCATCTAAGTCCAAGATGACAATACAATAATTACTGTTGTACCTTCTTGTATCTGCCTAAAATACAATATCGTTTGGCAAGCAAAAATTAAATTCAGAGAACTTTCGGCGAAACATCTTCAACATGGAGAAATTTTTTTAAAATTTGTCGGTCTCACTCACTTGTTTTTTATAAGTTGGTCATTGACCTCGCATGATATGATCTTGCCGTTTTGAAGAGGCTTTTAACGGCCGTAAATGTCAGCAAATTTTATCAGAACGATACTCTATTAATTTTGTTAAAGTAATAAATGCTTTAGGTGTACGTGAGATATTTTTTTCAGTGATTAGCGAAAGAATAAAATGGAAAGTAATAGGCAAAGATTCTTGGGAAGTCCTACTCACGTACGAATAACATTAAATATACTTCTTTTTCCAGACATTTTTTTTTTCTTTCTGTTTAACACAATTTGACAATCAGGCGAAACATACATACAGTAGCAAAAGAAGTCAAGAGTCTGCCGGAAAAACCCATAATTGGAAGTCCCCTCATGAGAATGTCAGAAGTCAAGTTCGCGTGTACTTCATAAATCCTGAAGCAGTATCGCGCGGTCTTGAATGGTTAGCATTCCAACACGATTTGACTCTTCAGAATTTTTAACGAATTTATGGGTTCAAACTTCTTGGAAAATTCAAATTGACAAAACTAGACAATTTTACAAAAGTTCGTATACGTGAAAAGATCCAGAAAATATTTCCTGTATGAATTGGGTACAGTGACATTTTTAGCCATATCCATTGATAATTTAGATAACATTTATATATATGTATAAAGGGTGTCCCATAAGTCTGCAGACATTTTAAAAATTCATAACTATTGAATGAACTGATTTTTTTTTTTTTTTTTTTTTGGAGGGGGGGGGGGGGGAGAGGACAAAGAAAATATAATATTTAAGCTATTTGTCGATAGAGGGCGTTGTGCGTGACCAGATCACACATTTTCATGAAAAATAGTACTTATTCGCATGCAAATGTTTACAGGCATATAAATCTATGTGTCCGTCGTCACCACAAATTACAGTTTGCATACGAGTTATAACACTTCTAACTGCAGCTTCAGTCGTAGGTTCTTACATGAGGTAAAACATCTTCACCAATAACGCCTTATCCACCAAGTCAGCATCGCAATTAGAACTTCATGTATGCACAAGTAGGAGGTAAAATAAGAAATAAACTGTTTTAATCGCGAAATTGGACAATTTATAGAACTTTTATTTGCATATTTTTCTTTCACATCCGTACGAAAAATTTAACTATTTGTCGAACTATTGTCGACAAAAAATTTAACTATATTTTCACTTTCCGAACACTATAGTGAGGAAAGTATTGTAATCATGTCAAAAATCCGAATTTGAGATTTTGATGTTTCTATACGCTTCGGGGTCCCATGAGTCGGTTTTCACTATCTTTGCGATGATGTATGTGTGTGTGTATGTGTATGTATGCGTGTATGTCTGTCAGTGAACACGCTAGCGTCTAAACGCTTTGTTCGAATAAGCTGAAAGTTGTTACGTAAATTGTAAGTCACCATAGTACGAACCCTATAGATTTTGGTGAATCTAGCACTTATAGTTTTTTTACAAGGACACAAAGAAAAAATTCTTTATCATTATGGCCTATGGGACCAAAATCTTAAAAGTGCGATAGCATCTAAACGCCTTATTCAATTGAGCAAAAACTTCATACACATATTATAGGTCACAGATACTCAATCTTTATAGATTTTGGAGAATCTAGCACTTATACTTTTTTTACAGGGACACAAAGAAAATTCTTTATCATTATGGCCTATGGGGCCAAATTTTTAAAAGTGTGATAGCGTCTAAACGTCTTATTAATCTGAGCAAAAAATTTATACACATGTTATAGATCACAGTTGCACCAACTGTATAGATTTTGGTGAATCTACCACTTACAGTTTTTTTACAGGGACACAAAGAAAAATTCTTTATCATTATGGCCTATGGAACTATATTTTTAAAAGTGCGATAGCATCTAAACAAACTTATTGAATTGAGCTGAAAATTTATATGAATATTATAAATCACAGTTGCACTAACTATAAGTATTTTGGTGAATATAGCATTTATAGGTTTTTATAGGGACACAACGAAAAATTCTTTATCATTATGATCTATGGGCTCAAAGTTCAGTAGCGTTAAATAAAACATCGTGTAATGTATGAAGAAAAATACTCTAACACTCTACTATGGTTTTCTCTCTTTTGTTTGTTTAACAACTCCTCTTTCTTTACTTTGTCTACAAAACTGTTAATTACTCAATGTTCGGAAAGTCGAGTGGAGTCACTCCAGATTTTTTTCTTTACAAAAAAGAAAAGAAAAATCCCCCTTCACGAGAATGATTTTTTCGCAAACCGCGTTCAATTCCATCAGTTCATTCAATAGTTATGAATTTTTAAAACGTCTACAGACTTATGAGACATCCTGTATATATACTGGGGCGCTCACATTACAAACAGGTGTAACTCAAAATTACTAAATTTCAAATATAAACCATAAATCTTTTATGACTAGGCAAATAAATGAAATTGAGTTACGCCACTTTGACATATCATAGATACCACCTTGCACCTTTTAAAAATATAGACTAACTCAAAACCAGGATGTTTTGAGTTATTAAAAATTTTTCATCAACCGTTTTACTCAAAATCGCAATTTTTTTAGTTACGCTTCCTTGTCCTGAGAGCGGCGATGTCAGTAATTATCTCAAAAATAAATAAATAAAAATAAAATAAACTGAATTCAGAGAATCGACTTTTCACACAATCAAATCCTCCCAGTTCAATCAAAAATATGAAAATCTGTACAAATTTAAAAATTTAGTCTGGGAAAATAAATTATGTAAAATTTGATTAAGGATTTGATAATGAACATGTCTTTCTAATTCTATATTCATATATTAATTTATTTAAGCGTTAGGCGAGGGGAAAAAAAAAAAATAAAATAAGGAAGATAAAAGAAACAATTTGTTGTTACTCAATTTTCGGAAACTAATGTATGTAATAGTTTGCTATCTTTATCTTTTGTAAACAGCAAGGGATGATGACTTTTATTTACAGTTTCAATATAAATTGATTTTTTAGAAGCTTTTTACTAGAAGCAGCTTCTTATTGAAATTGGATTTTGTCATCGTGTCTTCGTGTCACACTGAAAAACAAAACGCCTCCATTTTAACGCAAATGTTTGCATCTTTTTTCGTCATTTGTTAGATCAATTGGATAGAGCGTCATGTTGATAACGCGATGGTTGTAAGTTCGATCCTCGAAAGCCGATGTGTTACTTTTTGAAAATAATTCATAGGAAAGATGTCAGAATGTCAGGTGATAAAATTAAGATCCTTCGCTGTCCATACACTATCCTAAAAAATTTTGATTAACCTTTTTAAGAAGCTTCTCTTAGTTACTAAAACGCACAAAATAAAAATATAATAATAATAATAATAATAATAATAATAATAACTGGAAGGTTTTTTTTTTTTTTTTTTTTTTTTTTTGTGTGTGTAGCCCTAAAATGCTTTAAATATATATATACATTCTTGCAAGGACATGCTATAAGAAAATAAAGAAAAATTTCAACAATAAGAAAATTGTTGAAACAAAAATATAAATATTTAAAGAAAAATATAAATATTTCACTTTGCAAGAGATAAAAGATTTTAAACAGCATTTGAGAACAATATTCTTTTTGTATAAATGTTTGTTGGAATCTTTTAGCATGTTCTATGTTTTTTCTTTACTGCTTTTTTATTTTTATTTTTGGTTAGAGCGTGTCGTGCGGTTGATTCTCCAAGAGCCGAAGAAAAGGTGCCAATCGATAAAAGAAAATCTTTCAAAGTCTACAGAGTATCCTAAGAATTTGTTATTAGTTTTTTTAATAGCTTTTTTTATAACGAAAAAGCAGAAAATAAAAATTTAAGTAAAAAAATATTTTTTAACAGTAGAAGCTTTTCATTGTGGTGCCTTGAAAAGCATAAAATAAAACTTTATTCTTGCAAAGACATGCTATAAATAAATGAAAGTTTCGACACTAAGAAAATTTTAGAGAAAATTATAAATATTTCACTTTTGTAAGAGTTGAAAATTTTTAAATATTCAAAACAATTTAAAAAGTTTTCGAGATATTTGAAATTTACGGCTTAACGAATATTTATTTAGAAAATAACGACTAAGCATATTGGTCTCGACAGCTTTTTAAAAATATTTTGAATATTTAAAAATTTTCATCTCTTGCAAAATTGAAATATCTATATTTTTCTCTAAAATTTTCTTAGTGTTGAAACTTTCATTTATTTATAGCATGTCTTTTCAAGAATAAATTTTTATTTTGTGCTTTTCAGGGCTTCACAATAAAAAGCTCCTACTGTTAAAAAAAAGGGTTTTTTACTTAAATTATTTTTAAATCTCTCTACTTGACTTCCTCAAAGTAGAAAAGGAACACAGAAAGTTTTAATGCAACATAAAAAAATAAATAAAAAAAAAAAAAAACGAAAAGAAAAGAAAGAAAAAAGTCACAAATTTTTGGGTCATTAACACTAAAGATAGGCATCTAACCTAAAACAGCTAGAAGAACAATTTAAAACATTTTTTTAATCTTTCGATTTCTCGGCGATCTGAAGAAATATATAAAAATGTACATTAAAAAAAATGCATGTGAGTATAGCCATAGCCTTCTACCATTATTATATTTAGTATTTTATTATACATTTGTACTTCCCTAAGTGTTTTTATTTACGTTACCCATCTATTGTTCAATTACATATGAAATCGAGAACATAAGGATATTATTCTTATTTCTCACGACTGCAAATCTGGCACAAGAAAGATTTATTAGTTCGTTTAAACCGAATATTCGATTTAAATTAGAACACCAGAAGTCATTAAAAATAAACAAACCTATTTTGAAAGTAGGATTTTACAAACAATAGAAAAAGTGAAATTATTTTACAATAGATTATGATTGATTTGTTTCAAACATTTTTCTAAATGCAAATAGTTTGCTCTTAGCATTATAAAGAAAAAGAAAGATAAGAATAAGTATTAAACTTCAGATCTTACCCATATTTCATTTCGCTGCTTACTTATTTGTTTTAAGTTGCATTTTCTTACACATTACATGAATATGCTTCTCAATCTTTTATTTATTTTTATTTATTTTTAATTTTTCAATTGAATTACCCACCTTAAGAATTTAAATAGGTGTAGGTAAACTCGGGACAAAAGATTAAGTTAAGCAACTCTCTTAGGTAAATCCTGAATTTACCTGTGAGTTTAACTGAAAGGGGGAAATAAGTCTCTTTTTCATTCGCAAAATGCGAGGGATCAGTAACAAGTTTAGAACTAAGATTTTCATTTTTTAAACTTTTCCTCAGCGTAAGTTTGATAGCGTTATAAACAAGTAGTAGCTTGATATTCTATATATGAGAAGCGAACATTCAAACCGCGTTTTCTCCATCGGATACAATTTTTCAAACAAGACAGAAACTAATAAATTAAAAAATAACTAAACTTAAAACCTAATTATCGTTTGTTTATATGTATTACTAGATACTAGGAAAATATGCAGACATGCTATTTTTATGTTATGTTTAAAGAAAAATCACTAACTCATTTTATTTTTTATTTTTGGAGAAAACACGGTTTGAAATGTTTGCATCTATAAAATATTTATCGCATTGAATTTCTCAAATGTATTTCATGTTTGAGTTCATCTGATAGTTTCAGCATTTTGTTATAGTGTATTATTTCATCACTTCGTTAAATTATCCAGTGGATTATAATCTTCAACAGATTAGAATCTATATATATTAGAATCTATATCATTACTAAGCAGTTGAATTTTATTTAATTATATATATATATATATATATATATATATATATATATATATACCAGATTTTCAAATTGGTAATTTTTATTTTATTTTATTTACTTTTGTAGAGTATCTAACGAAACATTTATTTGATTTTCATGGAAAGTCAAGAACATATTTTGCCTTATATATTTTGCTGAAATTTTTGTTCTGAATGTCAAGATAGGAATCGTATTATGAAATTAAAGAAAAAAGAATCATGTTTGGGATCACCCAGTAAAAACTAATACTTTAAATGCGTTGTAGCTGTAGTATATAATTATGACACTACTTTTAATTATTTAGGGTAGGATTGAGTAATTCGGAGGAAATTTTTTTTTTTTTTTTTTTTTTAATCATATTCATACTTTCAACATTTCCTCAATGTAAAAATGACTACAGAAGGGTTAATTAATGTATCACGCTGAGATGATTTTATTAAAAAAAAAAGAAAGAAAGAAAGAAATACCCCAATAAAAAAAATAAAATAAAAATTACCTCCAATTTACCTCACGTGGGGTAATTTGAAGGTATGGCTATAAACCCTATTGAGATTCATGTTAAAAATGTGGGGTGAAGTAGTGCTCAAACAACAATTACAACCTTCACAGAAAACATACTTTCATTTGGGGAAAATAATAATAATAATAATAAGGCTTCAAAAATGTCATTAAAAATAAAAATTGCCAATTCTGACCACGTTTGTTTGGTGCAGGCCTCCTCATCAAAAACATAAAGTAAACAACTGATATTGCTATAAGTTACTAATTAATAGAATTGGATTTAAAAAAATAAGCCTTTTTTTTTTTTTTTTTTTTTTTTTTTGTAACTTTTACAGAATTTTTATTTGAAACATATAAAATTTGACAAAAATCTATGTTTTTTGGAGCTGAAAGAACTAAGTAAATTCGGAAATGTATTTATAAGAAAAGAGTAACTTAAAAATACAATGACAGGCCATGTTTTAAACCTGTATAAGCTTTAAAACTAACATCCCAGCAGTACAAGTTTGTTATACAATAATGGTTTATTTTATTGTAATCCGCTTTTGTAAGACCGATGGGCCTAGAACTGACTTGTTAAATATTCAGATTAAACTAAGGGATCAAAAGAAATGCCTTAAGCAAGTTGTTTATGGCATTTTGAAATAATTCTAAATAAAAATAAATTGAAAATAACATAATAAAAGTTCCTACCAATTTCCCCCCGAGGTAATTTGGAGGTAAAATTTTCAGACCCCTAACCCCATATACCCTTTAACATAAAAAAAAATATTTGCATATAGATAATTATAACTTAGGATGTCTTTTTTCTTGTAATAACATATTTCTCCAATTTACTTCGAAATAGGTGTGGTCTACAACATATTTTGTTTTATAAAAACGAACAGAATTTAAGGTTCGCAATAATAAAGAAAAAGGATATAAATTTTTCTATTTTTGTATGTAATAGATATTATTACATACAAAATAATACCTATTATTTACATATTATTTTTTATTATTAAGAAATGTATAAGCAACTTTTTGGCATTATTAAAATTTATCTATTAAATTATAAAAAGGGTCAATTTTTTTTTTTTTTTTTTTTAATTTTACCTCTGATTTACCCCCATCCTACCCTATATTCAAATGCAGGAGAATAGAAAGTATAATCATAGATATAAAGAAGTTCCTTTAAAAACAACAAACATTTTCCGTTCGCTTTTTTTTTTTTTTTTTCGGATTCGGTACTCGAGCCGGCCAAAGACCGCCGTGTGCACTAATGGTGGCTGGTGCCCGTAAAATCTGTCGTGGCCGCAATGTCCTCCATGTTCCCATAAAAAATTATACATCTGGGGGTCACCGAAGCGGGAGAGCCATCCCTTCCATGGAGGATCAAAATTGCGATGGCATGTCACCGGACCACCTCTAGGGGTGAGTCCCAGACCGTCGCCAACTGCCCATCTGCTCAGCACTAGTGCGACGTAAAACCCAACCTACCAACCAACCGTTCTTTTTTTTTTATATACATAAAGTTTTTAAACTAATGTAATACTGTTATCAGAAAACTTAACGTGCTGCAGTAGAACACAGACAACATATCGCAATCAAACTATAAAAATATAAAAATATAAAATATCTCATGAAATATGAACATTTTTACTGAAGAATGTTGTTAAACTGCATGCAAGCATTAAAATTTTTTTTTTTTTTTTCATAATTTAATAACGTAGTGTATAGAAGTATTTAGGCCTCGTCAGCGTTTCTAAAATTTTACTCTCATTTTATTATATTGTCACTACTGTAGTTAATAAGAAAATTTCGTTAAATACTTTACACAAAGTCTATTTTTAAAATGTGTGCAATGAATGCATCATACTTCACTTATCAGTAAAGTGGTTAGAAGTTTTTTTTTTTTTTTTTTTTTTTTTTTCAATCAGTGACGGAGGGGGGCGTGCAAACAGTTATTATTCATTATAGGAACCTGAGCATTCCCGAAAAAGATCTAATTCCAAAACGGGCGTTTCAAAAATTAGTCATCTTAAAACGGATCCTTCATAATAATCATCGAACTTAAAATGGATCCTTTACAAGAATTGGGACCTTTTAAATAGTTTATTCAGAAATTTTGACCGAAAAAGCTATTTATTTTAGTAATCAGTAATTTTAAATTTCAATTTTCATGTTCATTGCACTGCACAGCTGCTTATGAAACGTAACAGTTTTTTCGCTGCAAATTCAAAATTGCCTTCAAGATTTTTGACGAATTTTAATGTATGTTTGACAAGTAATGGATATCGGTTGACCAAATGTACCAGAGAATTAAGAGTCAATTAAACAAGAACTTACTCTAAGGACAATTCATATGTATACTTTTCTATCATTACAAAAAGCACATTGTATTTCACACAATACAGATAAAGAAAGAAAAATGAAGCGCTATTATATTTAAAAAAGGAGCAAAAAAAATTATGTCAGTCAAGTTTAGTACACAAACCCCTTGACACAGATTTCAAATATTTAATATGAAAGAAAAAGTACAACAGCTGCCTATCCTCGAATGTATACAAATAGCATTTAATTCAGATAAGTCTTTTAAGATAACTAACCCATTTTTGTATTCATGAGATTCCAAATTTTATGTTATATACATCCCTTTGACGTCACCGGAGCAAGTCTACCGGAGCATTTACGTCACTCATCACATCGTTAGAATTTAAAAAACTTTTTTTTAGGCTAGAATGCATCTAAGCACGGTGACAATTTTTTTCTGTAACCATTTATTAGATTTATCTTGATTTGCATATTCAGACGATGTAGCAGACGATGCTTTTGCTTTTCATTTTTACTTTTCTTAGATATTGTTTGACAACTAACACAATAACCGAGAAAACTTTTTTTTTCCTCCGAAAAAGTAGTTCAACAATCAATTTTTTCGTAGAACAAATCGTGATTTCACGCTTTTAATCTCCACGTTGCTAGATATAGTTATTGAATTACCAAAGTCCAGCATTAAATGGTTTTTGGGTTCCTTTGTTTCAAGTGAACTATACCATTATGGATAATTCAAATGAAAAAATTATGTAAAAAGTACTTTACTTAATGGAGAGTTTTATATACTACTACTACTACCAGGGGGGGGGGGGGGCAGGAAAGGGAGGGGCTCAGGGGGCTCAAGCCCCCCCCCCCTATTGATTAATACCAGATTTATTTTAAATGCCAAATGAAAGAATCACCAGTTTAAAACCAAAATTAATGCCTTATGAATGTTCATAATCAGTGATATTTTATAATTAATATTAATAATTAGTGAATGTTAATTAATATCTAAATATAAATTGATTTTGTTAAGATTTATTTTGGGTCATTTTTAATATGAAATTTTTTGAGCCCCTCCCATGATTTTTTAAATGTTTCTTCCCTGACTACTACTACTACTACTAGTACTCTATATAATACTTTTTTTTTTTTTTTTTTTTTTTTTTGCCACTTCTTAAATTGATTTTATTTATTTTAATGTCGTTTGCATTGTGTAAATCATATAAAATGTGTAGTTCTAAATATAGGATTTTACTACTTTAAAAAACCAACTTCTACTACTATTACTACTATTTATTATTATTGTTGTTGTTATTATATAATCACCTTTTTTTCTGTGAATGGATCATAATAATAGTTCCTGTTACGATAATGTGAGACACCCTAAATATAAGTACTTGCTGAAAAAAAGAAAAATGTCGTTTATAAAGGTTATAAAGAACTTTTCAACTGTACTTTGCGTATGACATCATTTTACCTTCAATGTATTTTACCTCCGCGATGAAACTTTGACAATGAAATGCCTTTAATATACCAGTATATATCCTGATGCTTTTGTGAGTCCTTGTACAAGAATCAGAGTGGTACATTATTTTAAACAAAAAGCATTTTTTTATAGTGACAGATTTAAAGCCGAAAATGAATAACATGATTAAATGATTTTAAACAATAACTATGTAATTGAAGCAGGGATTGAAACCGTCTATTTTTTAATAGTAATCGTCAGTAATATTTTTCAATATCGTTCTTCGATTGAATAATTCGAACAGAAGATTGCTTTTAATAAATAATGACATTCAAAATGGAGACCGCTCCAATCCCTTTTGAAATTATTAACATATCAATTTCTATCAATAAGAAGCTTCTATCTTATTTCATCAAACAAGTTGTTTTATACTCCTTTTTAAGACACTGGAGGAGTTAAAAGAATAATAATAATGTGTTAAAAAAATTAGAAGAAAAAAAAGTTTTAAGTGCAAATATATAAAAATAAAATTTCCTCACTACTACTAATGGACTCTTCCCAGCGTCGTCTGCTCAATCATGTGATAGACGAAAACGAAGAATCGAATTCAATTAAATATTGTTCTTAAGAACAAAAGTGTTAATATTTAATATAAAAAAAAAATTAAAAGTAATATTGTGCATTTGCAAACAGTAGAATAGTTGTATTTGTAAATTTAATAATTTTAAGAAAAACACTTTATGTGTTTATTTATTTTGAACTGTAAGGATCGATTTTTGTATGTTCTAGTGTAACTGTTACATTAACTGATCCAGCAATAAATAATAGCTTCTTCTTGTGGAATGTTTATGGATTATAATTTGAAATTTTAAAATGTTTTCATTTAATTTAATTGCATAAAATGTTACAACAAGTTAATTAACTTAGTTGCTAGTCTAAATGGATTTTCGCCGTACGATGTTGCCCTGTGAATGATTTAAGTACCAAAAATCAGAGTATTTAACATGTTCTTCATGAACATCAATAACAAATACAAACTAAATGATGATTGTAAATGTATACAGCAAACAAAAGATGATGAATAATGATATAAAATGGATTAAAAATGATGATGTATAAAAAAAAATAACACAGATTAAATACGATTGATCAAAAATAAGAATAGAAAATATGTTATTCCAGACTTCGTCTGCTATTTGTTTTTCATCTATCATGTGACCTCTGACGTCAGGTGGGAAGAGCCCATTCAATTTCGAAAGAAAAAATTTTTTCAACCCACTCTATGTGTTGCCATAAGCACATTTGTAAAAGACTGTTAACTTAAAACTGGCGCTAATTTTCGGTTTTAAGAATATGCTCTTTAATAAAAATGAATTAAAAATGATTCTCATGTGCAAAATTTACACTTTATCAAAGCTAAATTCTGTGTTTGAAAATATAAACATGAAAATACATCATAATAATTTTTTTAATATTTCTTTTTATTGGTATTTTCATGGAGCTTTTACAACTTGAAAAACTTTTTAAATCTTGTTCAGGATCTTTCTTTAACGGTTTTTATATCCAATGCTCAGAATCACATTTTCTTGCTCCTTGATTTTAATTTCTTATATTTATTTAATTTTTCGTTGTATTTCTTTATCTGACATTTTCACTTCTGTTTATTTATTGACAATTTTGTTTCAAACATATTCTAAACCGTGTATATTATTCTAACCGTATTCTATATCACACAAATACCTATTAAAAATTCTTTCCTGTTACTTGAATCTTGTCACTTTTGTTTGTTTTATGTGCGTTATCGTTTTCATGCTGTACTCGTCACTACTTTTCAGCTTGATGAAGGTTCCTACTATTTTTATGACCTGTAATAATTGCAGTTTTGGGTGTTTGTTTACTTTTTTTTTATATAAATTAATTTTTAACACCAGCTTTCCAGATCATTTTACTGCTATGCAAATACAATAAGTAATAAGTACAAAACTTTGAATAAAAAATTCGAAAAAAAAATCGCTTTATTAAAAAATAAATATTAAATAAATAAATAAGCCTGTCTTCAACAGATTTTAGTTTAGTATCGCTGGCTTACATTCATAAAAATTCTTCACATTTTTTTTCGAAAGCAAAGTAAAAACTCATATTGGCAGCATTCAAATGTATTCCATATGTTCTACAAAGTGGGTGACTACGAAGAATTTCAAACTTAATGAAACTGGAATAGTAGTATACTAAGAAGAAATTATTTTTTTTTTTTTTTATTATATAAGAAAATGAAAAAAAAATAACCCTTATGTTAATTCCAAAACACTCATTTAAAAATATTTGTTTTTAAGTTACTATACATTATTTTAAACAGGTAAAAAATATATTTTTTTTTTAAATATGGAACAAGAAAATAAATATTTATTTATAAAAAGTTCGTGTTCCATGAATACAACATCATGCGAAAATAGTTTACGAATTGAAATAGTCTAAGGTTTCATTTTAAATAGAATTTTTTAAACAACTGTTTTTTTTTTTTCTTTAAATATATGTAGATATAACTAAGGGCTACACTATATTTCTAAGAAATTATCTGGGTAAATTCTTTACCATTTTGGATATTTATGTCTCAATCTTTACTTCTTGAAAAATTAATCTTTGGCATCAAAACAAAACATAAAAACGCCATCTATTGGGAATTTTATAAGCACTTTCTGTTTACTTAATCCTACAGAATAGCAACAATCAATAAAATGATCTTTTAGATATGTCTGTTTAACATTCATTTATATTTTTTATCATGTTGCAGATACGCCCCATGGTGATATAAAGATTTCAGTTTCTTTATGGTTATATCTAAATAACGTAATTGTCACTCATTTGCTGTGAAAAAAACCTTTGACTGATTTTTTTATTTTTTTACTTTTTTTTATTTTTATTTATTTTTTTATTTTTTTTTTAATCAAAATGACGCAATATTTCCTAATTTGGCGCTATTTCCTTCGCGCATGAAAAGTAAATTTTAAAATAAAAATTACACAGAAATTTTTCTGCTTGAAATAAATGTCGATTTCTTTCTTTCTTTCTTTCTTTTTTTTTTTTTCTTTTTTGATGATGTTTATGAATTTTTGCAGAATTGATAAAAATAGAAACAACACAAAATTCTAAAAAAGCTAATAAACAATTAATTAATAATCCATATAATTATTTAAACAAACTTATGCAAACTATAAATGAGAAAACACAATTTTTTTTTAAGAACACATCCTCGAAAAAAAAAATATATGAATTATTATCATGGTAAGCTATGTATAATACTTTCCAAGGCTGTATAATACAAGTTACAGAAAAATATAAAAGAAGTAAACAAAAAAGAAAAAAAAAAAATCCAAAAAACTTTACAACAATTAAAGAGAAATTTCCTCCTTCTGTTTTGCATTATTATAACGAGTGTTTGTATGCAAGGATTTCATATGCAAGTATTTTAAGGGAAAAAATAACATGCCCTCGAAATATTTTCAAAACAACAGCACAATGTCACTTTGTACATCTTTTTCGAGTTAAATATAAGCTACACGAAACAAGCGAGCATATAACATTTTAATCCTCTGTTAATGTTTATGAATTATTAATCCTGTTATTGCACAAAATAATTTCCGGTTTCTTGTATAGATAATTTTAAACAACACCTAAAGTCATGCGTAAAAATCATTGGTTTTGTGTTATTTAACTTAAAAGTTCTATCCTTCGAAAGAAAAGGAGTGACGTCAGACTTTTTAAGCTTTTAGTAAAGATTGTATGATTTGATTTAACGTGTTAATTCTGAATTAAATGTGTAAGTAATCAGATGTATTAATTTTTTGGTAGATTTCTTTCTTTCTTTCTTTTTTTTTTTTTTTTTTTTTTTTCTTAGCACGTTGTTGCTCTCCAGCTAATTTAAATCTTGTTTTCATGGTCAAATATGGATTAGCTGTATGGAAGCGTTTTATATCTAGAAAATTCTACGGGAAATAATAATTATTTAAATCGATTCAGCTTTCGAAAGAAAATGCCTGACATTATGTAAAATTTTTCAAGTTAATTCATGGCCATATTCAGGGAATTAAATAAAAATTTATATTTCTCACAAAATTCCTAGTTTTCTGAAACGGAAATAAAAATTGTGTAGGGCAATAAATAAATAAATAAATAAACTGTATTGAAATTAACAATTTGTTCAATAACTTACTTTAAATACAAACATATATTTCTCAAAAAACCGTATACTTTCCTTAAGTTAAAAACGAAAATTGTTATAAGTGTATAACAAAACTTCTATTGAAATTAAGAAAATTAATCAATAACTTACTTCAATTGCAAATGTAAATTTATAAAAAAAAAAAAAAATAATAATAATAATAATAATTTCCTAAAATTTAAATGAAAATTATAAGTAAAAAAAAAAAAATAATAATTCTATTCAAGTTAAGAAAATTGACCAATAACTTACTTTATTTGCAGATATATAAAAAAAAAAAAAAAAACCTAAAATTAAAACAAAAATTGTGCTAAAATCTCTATTGAAATTAGGGAAATTGTTTATAGGGAAATTACAGATAAATATTTCTCAAAAAATTTTTAAAATTGTAACAAAAATAGTGCTGAAACTAAGAAAATTGTTCAATAACTTTTATTAATTATACTAATGTATATTTTCTTAAAATTTGTAATTTCCGAAATTAAAATAAATTTGTATTAAGTAAAACACAACTTCTATTGAAATTATGCAAGTTGCCCAACAACTTATTTTAATTGCAGATGTACAGTTTTCACAAAATTTCTAATTTCCAAAATAGAAACAAAAATTGTATTAAAACATTTATTTGAATTAAGCACTTTGTTCAATAACGTATGCTCTGTACAAATCATACATATGTATACATTCTTCATCCTCTCTGGGGGGTTATTACTCATATTTAAAAAAAAAAAAAAAAAAAAAAAAAAAAAATGATCAATACCTTTAAAACTAATGGTTGAATCATGTGAATGTAATTATTTGAATAAAAAATAAATTAAAAGAATCATTAAAAAAAAAAAAAAAAAAAAAAAAAATGCATTGTTTAGATGTCATCTGAAAGGCAAAAATTGACTTCCTTTTGAAATTTTTTAACATACTTTTTTGAAATGAAAATCGGCTACATTTATCATGAAAAATAAGTTTTATAAATAATTTGTACTGCGTGGATTTGTATAGGAAAATATAGAAAAATGATTTGTGGTGGTCACAACATACCATCTTTTCTTAGGTTTTTTTTTTTTTTTTTTCAAAATCGCATGGTATTTTATTTCCCTGTTTTCTACCACGGAAGTTGTTTACTGTAAACTCTGCGACCGTAATAACTAAATGGGAATTATTTTACTTTATCTCGCAAATTTTATTCTTTATTTTATTTCACTTTGGTTTCGATTTTTGTACGAAGCAAAACAACATAATACTTTAAAAATAAATAAATAAAAGTTACTAGTTTCTGTTTTCTTCCCTAGAGTGCACGCTTTAGAAGCAAATTTACCCTTTATTCAGTCCATTGAGCCGTGGAATCAAATTTTTGATTCCATCTAGATGAAGAGTGAACTCTCAGTGAGATGATAGTGATCTCTCTCAGACAGTTGAATCGAGATCGCATTTCAGAAAAAGAAGAAACAGATATCCATATAAATAAATAAAGAGCTACTATTCTGATCCTCAGGTATAATATAATTCATGCTCAGTTCGCCGGTCATCGACCCGTAGAGGCAGTGGTGACTTTTGGATCCCCAGCCAGACCTTCCCTTTCGTCATACACCGGAATGTGGCCTGCCCAGAGGTTGAACCGGCCTGTTGGGAAATATTACATCCCGACCAACTCTGTTCTTGGCACGGCAGGGCAATAATAACATAAAATAGATAATCAGACATAACCCGCGCAGAGCAATTTTTAAGAGAAACAAAACGAACACTTGAAGTTCAGGGTTCTCACACCTGTTGAAAGAAAAGAAAAAAGTAATAATATAAATACCGTGGCACGTGAAAGAACTTTTAATTTCTTTTTTTATATATTTTTTTCCTCCCAATGAAGTTTGGCTAATGCTATAAGTTATGAGTTATATCACAAAATTGTTTCATTTATTAAAAAAAAAAAAACAAAAAAAAAAAAAATCTGAAGTAGCTTGATTTTAGTCGACTTTTCGAACGTTTAGTAGTTACCAGATGTTTAAATAAATTTAAATCATCAAATAATTCAGTAAGTAATCAAAAGTTTAAAATATAATAGGGCGTTTCAATATTTCCTCTCAAGTTCGAATATTTGTATAATGGACAATAAAGTATCTGAATTCTTTCATGTGTGTTTGTAAAAGACATTTACCACTAATGATTATTCTGTAACGAAACATATATTAGTTTTAGTCTCTTTAAAATAGTTTAATGAACTTCATATAATTGGCCACAATAGAACGTGATATAAGTAAGTTCTTTCATACTTCCCTGCAAAAGAATTATAAGTAATGTGCTCATGATTTCTCATAATAATCATACATGAGCAAAACAATGTAACATATATATATATATATATATATATATATATATATATATATATTTACATATTAAGCAATTTAACCTTATTATAGCGAAATTAAATTAATCTGAGTCCATAGAACGCAATGTATAAGAACTTTACTTCGCATTCCTGTAAATAAACTATATGTCCTACACTCATAAAAATGTATATAATTCTTGCAACAATGACCTATAACGCCCCGACTTAATTTTATTTTAATTGGATGTAGAGTTCACATGCTATTGCACTTTAAATAATTGCAGTTTATTGGCTATAATAATAAAGAATATTTCTTTATGTCCAGAAAAGAACTATAAGTTCTACACTCACCAAAATTTACATAAGCCCTACGTCGGTTACCCATGATATACCTTATACCTATCAAATTTTAGCTCATTTTAATAAGGTATTTAGGCACTATCGCACTTTAAATAATTTCAGTTTATTGGCTATAATAATAAAGAATATTTCTTTATGTCCAGAAAAGAACTATAAGTTCTAAACTCACCAAAATTTACATAGGTCCTACGTCGGTTACCTATGATATACCTTATACCTATCAAATTTTAGCTCATTTTAATAAGGTATTTAGGCACTATCGCACTTTAAATAATTTCAGTTTATTGGCTATAATAATAAAGAATATTTCTTTATGTCCAGAAAAGAACTATAAGTTCTACACTCACCAAAATTTACATAGGTAGGTCCTACGTCGGTTACCTATGATATACCTTATACCTATCAAATTTTAGCTCATTTTAATAAGGTATTTAGGCACTATCGCACTTTAAATAATTTCAGTTTATTGGCTATAATGATAAAGAATGTTTCTTTATGTCCAGAAAAGAACTATACGTGCGACACTCATCAAAATCTTTACAGATCATGTGACAAGGATCTATAACATACCTACCAACTTTGAATCCAATCGAGTGAAGTTTTTAGACGTTATCGTGTGTAGCCACATACACACATACATACTTACACAGGTACACACATAAACACATCCCAATAAAAAAAATCAAAAAAAAAAATCAAAAATGAATTTAGGAGACTTCAAAACGTTTAGATACAACTAAGTGTCATAATCGTTTTTATCATAATTACAATACTTTCCTTAGTTAGTATATGTTTGGAAAATGGTAAAGCAACTTATATAATCATTTATTACTTTCCAAACATACATATTGTAATCATGTCAAAAGTCCAACTTTGGTTTCTACACGTTTTGAGGTCCCTTGAGTTCATACTTGCTATTTTTATGGAGATGTATGTATGTAAGTGTGTGTGTATGTATGTGATTGAACATGATGGCGTCTAAACGCTTTGTTCGAATGAGCTGACAGTTGATATGTATGATACAGGTCACCGTTGTACGAACTGCATAAATTTTGGTGGATCTAGCACTCATAGTTTTTCTACATTGACACAAAATTTGAACCCTATGGGTTAAAATTCTTTAAAGTGCGATAACGTCTAAACGCCATATCCGATTCAGTTCAAAAATTTATATACATGTTATAGATCACCGTCACACGAACTGTAGGAATTTTAGAGAATCTAGTACTTACAGTTTTTATTTATTTATTTTTACAGGGACACAAAGAAAAACTCTTTATCACTGTGGCTTATGGGCTTAAAATATTTAAAGCGCGATAGCGTCTAAATGCCTTATCCGATTGAGCTTAAAATTTGCATACATGTCACCGTCGTATGAACTGTGTAGATTTTCGTGATTCTAACACAAATATATTTTCACAAGGATACAACGAATCTTTATTATTATTATTATTATTATTATTATGGTCTATGGACCCAAATATTTTAAAGTGCGATAGCGTCTAAACGCAGATCACTGTTGCACGCACTGCATAGATTTTGGTGAATCTAGCGCATATAGTTCTTTTACAGGGACACAACGAAAAATTCTTTAATATTATATGGGCTCAAATTATTTAAAGTGTGATACCATCTAAACGCCTCATCTGATTGAGCTGAAAATTTACACAATTGTTATAGGTCACTGTCACACGACCTTTATAGATTTTGGTGAGGCTAGCATTTATAGATTCTAACAAGGATACAACGAAATTTTCTTTATCATTATGATCTATGAGCTCAAATTATTTTAAAGGGCAATAGCGTTAATTTAAACAATATACTATATAGAGAAAGATACTCATATACATTGTAAAAAAATCTTAACACATTTCGCCGGTCAGTGACCCTTAAAATTTTTACAGTTACAGGCCGTAAAAATAAAGTTATGCCCGTAAAGTTGCCATTTTTTTTTTTTCGAAGAAGAGAAATGATCTTTAATAAACGGTCAACACGCTGAATTTTACAGGATATTGTTACAGATACAGGCATTGGACTTTTTCCTCAAAGAAGGCAGCTGGCCGTAACGTTTAATGCTCAAATCTCCAAATTTTGCTGAAATTTTTTAGAGTGTACCCTATTATATTTTTCTCTTTTGTCTATTTAATGGCTTTTTAAACTTTGATTTATTTATACAACTGTTAATTACTCAATGTTCGGAAAAGTCGAGTGGAGTCACTCCAGATTATTATGTTTATTATTAGTACCTGTTGAGATCCCAAAAACTTCTAATGTGTAAAATATAGGTCTGCCTTTACCATGTGGCGCAACAGTAGCCACATAAACTGTTCAATTAATTTTAAATTTGGTATGAATGCATATAAGTCAGTTGGAATCAACTGCATAAGTGTATTTTTTAGTATATACAGGGTATATCAGAACTCTTGTAACATATGCTAGTAGATGATAGAAGAGCTTTCATAGAGCACAAAACACAATAGAAACTCTGTCCTATCTCGAACCATTCTCAAGTAACTGCGAAAAAAATATAAAAAATTCCAAATCTTTAAAATTTCCTAATTTTTTCAATTTTGTTACACTACAGAAATGTGCTTATTTGGAAAGAACAGAAAAAAATCCTGTAAGGTGACACTTAATCTCATTAGAATATTTAGATTTAATCTCGAGATAAAAACGCTGAAACATGAGAAAATTGCAAACTTAAATTATCGCCAAAATCTGAAATAGGCACTACCTCAAACACAGTTCTAACTACAGTCTATCATTTTTTCACTAAAAAGGTTGCTTATTCTAGCAGTTTTTCAATAAGCTTACATTGAGACATGAACCATGTCGATTATTAGAAGTAGTTCGGTAGTTTAGAAGTAATTTAAATTTTATTTCCAACAGACCGTTGAATTTCACATTTCCCGATAAAGAGGCTCTGCCCCGCACCTCTTCCCCTCTAGCTTTTAATTCATTTTTGACCATATTCATACACATCAATTTATAGCTTATTTATTACATAGATAGTAATTATATCGTAAAATTATGATTTGTTTTCCTTTGTAGTTTGATTAAAAAATAAATCTTGATACAGAATGTATTGTAATTAAAAATAAATGAAGCTTCTTTTCAAATCGCAAACAATTTCAGAAGCAACTGTATGTTAATACTTATGTACTTTAATCATAGACATGGAGTATGTCGCTTCTTTTGTGTTTTCCTTTTCATGCATATTTTGTTTTTATTCTTCCCTTTCTTTTAAAATTTTCAAAATTCTTTCACAGTTTGGCTTTAAAGTTATTTACAAACCCGTCAACAAAATTAAAATCTCTTCTCTTAAAGATCCCATTCCCAATGAAAATTGATCGAGCGTTTATTTAATCCCTTATTCTTCGAGTAATTTAGATTATATTAGTCAAACTAATCGGCGTTTGAAATATAAAATGAATGAGCACCGTCGGAATGTTTGTAATGAAGAGATTTCCAAATCTTTCATTGCATCCCATTGCCGGTCTCTTGGTCATTGTTTTGATTTTCTAAAATTATCATCATTTTTTCTCTCATCTTTCTTTTCCTATTTGGATTTTCATGAAGCTTTTTACATATTTAAAATTTTGAAATATCTTGTTAATGATATTTTCTCCATTCCTTTCGTGTCTCATACTTGGAAATAACTCACATATCCTTCGCTTTTAGTTTGATTTTCATTTTTTTTTTATTTAATTTTTGATACTTATTATATATTTTCTCTTTCCTTTTTATGATTTTTGTCACGCCAGTATTTATAGTGATATTCGGTTTTATTTGTTTGAGCACATCGCTCTCAAAACGGTTGTGTACGTTATCGCTTTGTCTGTTGCACTCGTGCCTACTTTGTTTGCCTGGCGAAGGGTCGTTTTTCTTTCCACCCGAAATAATTATTGCGATTGTTTTTCATTTTCTTGTGTTTAACCTTCTGGCGGGCGCACCTCATCCGTGATTTTAAAAACTAGATTTCTGCTCAGGGTTTTGGGATTAAATATTCAAACATGGTTTTATTTGATTCTCAAGAGCAAAATTTTACATTTTCTACAATAGTTTTTATTAGTAGGTAACTTGTTCATAGTATTCTCAGACTAGTTGGCAGCTTAATACGTAACTCATGCAATTCCGTAACGCCATAATTTTTTCAGACTTACAATATTCACAATATATACATAATAATCCCGAATATAATAAGCCTAAAATATGAATTACTCTTATAATAATCAAAATTTCAGATTTATGATAATTACAGATGATGATTATTATAAATATATTACAATTTTTTCAGACTTATAGTATTGAAAAAAAAAATGAATATAAGAAACTTATTACAATTAACATATAGTTGACGTAAATAATAATCATATCACGTAAAATTTCAATAAGTAGGTAACATGAAGAAGTAGATGGCGTATAAAAACGTGGGTAACTATGGCATTTATTACAATCAAACACAAAATTTGTAACCGTAAAATATCTTCACAAAATCGAGAGAGAGTAATCATAATCTGATTCGAAAATAATTATTCATGATTAGTCTTCGTCCCATATCACTCGACTTTGTTGAAAAGCGATATTATAACTTTTTTCCATACCATGCATGCATGTTCCAAACAAAATACATCAGAACCTTTCAGGTAGTTTCACTCTGAATAGCGAACCTTCTTCATGTTTCGACATTTTAAATACATCTTCCTCTGTCCATCCATCGTGGTATGGCTCCTCCTGATATTGTTGGGGAGTGGAATGGAACTGCAGTTCGGTATATAGACCAGATGATTGAGTGCTTCTTCTTTGAAGTTGTTCCAAACACAAATCGTTGCAGAGAGCTTCCAAATATTGTGGCATTTTGTTGGTATTCAGGTCCAGATCTGTTCCGTTTGAAACACATATCAGTTCTGAATTGATACAAGCGATATTCTGTAGTGGGAAAAAGATCACCTGTTAGAGCTGTGTTTCCATACTAAAAGATCTAAAAGATTACATATTAGAAAATAAAAATGCTAAACCGTTATGGGTTCAAGCTGAAATAATAGCAACCCCCTCCAGTCTGATTAAACTTGAAATACAAGAAAAAATACAGATAATAAAATACGATAAACGCGCCATCAATTATGCACATTCCAGAGAATTGGCGAAAGTATGGCAACCCATTTTACATATATTAAAGGATCAAGACGCTGGCAGTGAGCGAACTAAACCTGAGGATGTCCACAAGCAGCAATGCTTGGACGAAACGTCGTAATGTTCTATTTTTTATACTGTGAACTCTTAAACTAAGTCTTTCGACTTCGATTTTAACGTGCGAAGTGCTGTGTTTTATATATTTTATCAATTTGATTTATACACGTGTTGAAAACAATTGCTCATCCAATATGAAGCATAAATTTTGAGCCAATATTTGTTCGGTTTTAATGGAATATATCGGATAAATCCGCATCTTCTTCAAAAACCTTAAAACTTTGCATCAACAGTACACTGTAAAAAAAGCTGCAGTAAAATTACGGGCAAAGCCCGGTAGCAGAGATTCCAAACAAAGTTCGTAAAAAAAACATTTAGACGATGAATGATGTATTATCGCCAATAATTTTACGTTGTGAGGAAACATACAACCAACCTGTAAAAAAAGTAGTATTGACCATAAAATTAAAAGTTAAAGTTTGAGTTTCTCAAATACTTTTAAGATCACTGTAAAAATTTTCTATAGTAGATTACAGCACAGTGTGCTGGTAAAAGTATTGTCTACTCATTTTGCTGTATTTTTACAATGTGCAGTAAAATAAATTTACTGAGATTTTTATTCACATGTGCTGTAATTTTCACAGTATGCTTTAAAAATATTTCCTGCAATTATTACACATGCATGCAGGAAGAAGTCCACAACACTAAGCAATTTATTCATTTTTTTACACATATAATTTACTTTATTATGCGGTTCAAACGGTCTTGGGTAGCCCGGAATTTGAACTCACAACCTCCTGTTCTAAAGGCTAGTACTTTGCCAATCGAATCGTTGGGCTCACAATGACTTTTCTTTACAAAAACAGATAAGGTCAACATCAGCACAGATTGGTTGGTAAATCATGTCATACGCACCAAAAGACTTCTGGAAAGTTTTTAATACCGATTTACAGCACAATGTGAAGTAACCAATCTTCAATTATTTTCACAGAACTAGCTGTAAAAATGCACAGCAACCTATGCTGTATTTATGTTAAAAAAGTGCTTTATATTTACAGAAATTTTTTGCAATTGAATATTGTTAACGTTAAAATTATGCTAAAAACTATTTTCTTTTAAGACTATTTTAAAACCTAAATTTGATATTTTTGACAAAATTAAGAAGTCAGTCAATTCTCATATTGGGAAAACAAAAGCCCTTTTTTTTTTTTTTTTTTTTTTTTTCTATAAAGACTATGATACTGATTTTTGAGAAAGAAAATCTAATATGTTTTTCAAAATAATTTTTATTCGTAAACACTAGCACTAAAGAGGTAGTCTTATTTCAAGGTTCTCATTAGAGGAAAAAAATGAGTGAGAATTTCTCACCCTTCTTCAAAAACAAAATGAAACTTTTGAAAACTATGTGAGATTTCTGAAAATTAATCGAGACCCCAAATCAACTTTGAATTGAATAATAATAATAAATCTTTTACATGGACACAGAGAATTTATATCTCCAATTAATACGATTTTTTTCATGATTTTCGATCTTTATGGTTTCTGTAATGAGTGCAAAGCAGAAATAACTAGAGCCTAATTCTTACTGATCCAAACAAGTTTTCATTATCGGACCGATTTCAAACTGTGTTTATGAAGTGTTATATTTTCACTTTTCAGAATAGCAGAAGATTTTTTTTTTTTTTTTTTTTTTTTTTTTTTTTTGTAAAGCTGTATTTCATTGAATGGAGAAAGGACTGAAGTATTTCGAGAGCAGAACCTATTATATCCTCACATTGAAATAAACTTTATTTTAGCATATTGTAAAAATTGCATTGTGGAAACAACATTAAAATTTTCCGTTTTCTAAGGCTTAACTAAAGGGTTAAGAGCAATTAGAATGCTGTATATATATATATATATATATATATATAAAGAAAAAAAGTGCGTTTAGTGGATAAAACAACTATTAGGTTGTAGTTTGTGTTTTGCAAATCCGGTTTCAAATCAAGAAACCATTTTAGCTTTATTTTTTAATGTTTTCGTGTCAATACACAAAGAAAATCAATTTCATCAATATCATTTTTTCAGTTTAAGTCAGATGGAAATTCTTTGAATTAAATTAAGAAAACAATAGCTTATTAAAACCAATTGATGTTTCTATGCATCATACGTGCATAATTAAACACATTCAATCAGTTTAAATAGCAATCATAGTTTCAGTTTGGAAATGGAAGAGTTCTCTCATGACGTCACTGAGTTGATAGCATTTGAAGGGATTTTCCCGTAAGAAAATGATTTGGTGAAAGATAAGAGCAATTTGCGTAGAGAGTAACGGCTTTTTCTCGTAAAAATTCAAAAAATTATACTTTCAAAACATCAATTTACGGGCTACAACCGTTTAGCTAATAAAACGGTCATTTCCCGCAAAATTATACGGTCAATTCCTAAATTATGCTTCAAAATATTAATTTACGGATTATGATCATCTAGGTAGCAAAACAGTCATTTCCCCTAAAATTATACGGTCAAATACCGTGATTTTACGTTTTTTTTTTTTTTTTTTTTTTTTTAACAGTGTAAGGTATTTTCCAACTGAATAACCATTTTAACATGAGTATGAGTGGGCGCTGTTCATCCCCCAGATTGCATAAAAAATAACAATCAATACATTGAATATGCTCTTAGGTATGCGAACTATTACAGGTGCATAAAAAGTGAATATATAGAGACAAAAAAATCTTGAAAATGTGTAAATCAAAAACATAAATGGGCGCGGCCCATCCATCAGATTAAAACGTCCTTCACGGAGACCAGTAGTACACTGGAGATGTAGCAAAGAGGTAGGGAGAGGTAGTGTGAAGGTTAGGAACTTAAAGACAAATAATTGTAGAAATTTCAGAAATTGGTATTTTGAAGATAATATGAGGTTGGCATTTGAAAAGATTACCTAGATTTGAAGTGAGTTTCAAGGAGTTAGTGTGGATGAAACTTGACTTAATAATTCCGAAAAAACTTTTAAATTTAATAACGGCCTTAATTATTATTATTATTATTATGAACCGTTGGTGCTATATTCAATTCAAGTCAAGTCAACGAGGTGCTTCGAAGTACCTTCATTTGATTACGACCAATGCTTACCTCTAAAGTAACTAAAAGAAACATTAAAAATAAATATGTAAATAAATAAAAAATTCTGAACATTTAAAGAAAAAAAAAAGACAAAAGGGAGAAAAAAGACAAAAGCCATTTAGAATTTTATCTCTGAATAGATCCCCGCGTGAGCAGATATTATTCAGAGCGAAGCACCAGAAGTTTGGGAAAATATTAATAATAATGCCAGGGAGGGGTGGAGCTTCCACGCAGAACTATACGTCAAATAAACCTTTTAATAAAACTACTTTCAACAATTTTTAAAGTATGTTAATATAAGGTACTTGTTGTCTAAACTGGTATATTTTTATATTAATGTGAATGTAATTGTTATCTTGAACTTGTTATCTGAATTAATATGAATAATGAATGGGTATATTATTGTTATCTGAGAGAGTAATAATGTGTTCTAATCTGAAATCTGTCTTTACAATACTGAAATATAGGGTAAAAGAAAGTCGCATGAGTTCCACACCAGGTTATAAACAATGTAAAGAGCTACATGAAATTCCAAATGGGAATAGAAATAGTGGAATTTATGCAGTTATACGAGTGTTTGCAATTTATAATGTTTGCTTACAAAATTTAAACTTAAAAACTTCTCCACATACCATAAAATTAATGAAAACACTAGGAGGTGGTCTTTCAAAAGGACGTGGTCTTTCTTCTGCAGGTACAGAACACGTGCTCTTACCTTGGAGGCAAAAGCAAGACTTAATTAATTTTATGGTGTGTGAAGAAGTTTTTTAATTTAAATTTTGATTGTTGTACACCGTTCTTTAATTTAGTATTGTGTTTGCTTATGAAGTTTGTTACTCATTCATACAAAAGTGTAACTACATGAGTAAACTAGAAAAGACTACAGCTGAAATTTTCAAAAAAACCAATTTATTGTGAATTTCCAGTAATAACAAGTGGCTGTCAGAACAATGAAATGTTGTTTTGATCTTGACCTGTTCCAAAAAAGAAATTGGGGGATGGGAAAAAACACTGAATTGTTCGATGTGTTTTTTGTGAGGTCACCTGTTAGATTATTCAAATCTCTTTCTGTGACATTTTTTTCTGAGAAATTCGTTGCCCTTTGGAGTAATGAAAGGAGATCACTTTTGCCATGCATTTTATTTTCTTTGTTTTTCATATCTGTCACTGTACCACAATAGAAGGAAAGTTTGAATAATCGTTAGTTTTAATTCTGTAGACTTTTTTTTGCATTCGTTCCGTTTTTTTAGTGGCATGTTTACTCAGGAATTCATAGAATTCTAGTAGGCTGAACCTTTCACAGAAGCAGCATATTATTTATAATTTACTTAAGTTGACTCAGAATCTTTAAAACTAAAAATTTGACAATAATACCAATTCTTAGATTTTTTTTTTTTTTTTTTTTTTTTAGGACTGAGGACTATTAATCTCAATCTGGGATTTTTGCGGTGTCATTTTTCGATAGTTGGACATTTATCGAAATCTAAAATTTATCGAAAATATAATTGAATAATTTGAAAGCGATGTTATAATTTGAAAAAAAAAAAAAAAAAAAAAAAAAAAAAAAATTAATACTCCTCCGTCCTAAACTAAATTCTGCTTTTGCCAGAATTTCATCAAAATCTTTTTTTTTTTTTTTTTTTTTTTTTTTTTGAAAGAAAAAGAAAAGAAAATTAATAAACACTATCGATAAAGTTTTTTAAAAATAATTTTGAATTAGGAAATAATATGTGCGCGTGCAAATTGAAATAAAAATAAGTAAAAAAATGAATTTAATGATTTAATTTTTATATAAAACATGATCGCATGCTATCTTAAAAAGCAGATGTAAAATTTAAAGTTTATGTGGTGCGTGTGTCATCTATAAAAATTGTTTTAAGAAATAGAATAGAATAAAGAAAGCAACGATTTTGGTTGCATTTTGTTATATAGTTTGAATTTTTAAATTTTACAGAAGTAATATCTACCGTAGGAATAATTTCTTATGTTAAAACTACAGGGATTTGTTTATCTGTTTGTTATTATTATTATTATTATTTTAATGAAAAACTCGATAATTTTATTTTAAATTATGGAGATCACAGATCGATGGTTGAACCCTTCGCTTTAAAAATATTGACGAGTTCTTTTGAAAGATACCTGCATTGAAATTTCTTTTTTTTTTTTTTACTTTTATCATATTTTAAATATCTATCTATCATATTTTCAAAAACATATTCTAATTAGAATGTCAACTATAGCTATTTTAACAAACATTTTGCCCACTTTATCAAATCTTTAAATTCATTTCATATCGCGCACTTTTAGTCGCATAATGTCTTCAAAATAAAGCTTTGTGAAATGTGCTTGAGATTGTTTGAAAAGTTTATATCACCTACATATTAATAACGCAAATATGAAATATGTAATACGATTTTGACCAATTTATAATAAGAGGAAAAGGTTTAAAAGTAATATCATTCTAAAAGTACGGTTAATGTGAGTTTAAAGTCAAGAAAGCAAACAAAAATTGTTTTGCTTTTATACAGGTAATCTTTTGTATTTTAAATTCTTATAGAAGAAAGTTGATAAATCTATATGGGCAAATTTTTAGATGGAATACAGCGACTCATGATTTAAACTATTTTCTGAATTTATATTTCTTTCTTTCTATTTTTTTATTTTTATTTATTTATTATTATTATTATTATTATTATTTAACGAACGTTCTTTAATCATTTGTTCTCTTTAGAAACAGATGTGAGTATTATAAATTAAAGAATTTCTGTACGATAAATGTTTAAGTATAAAACTTCTTCATACACCATAAAATCAAAACAAGCAGTATCGGTTTCGAAAGGACGTAGCCTTCTTCAGGTGCAAAAAACATCTGCTACTTGAAGGTAAAAGCAAGACTGAAAGTAGGAGAAAAAGCAAAAAGGGAGGAGCAACAATCAACATAACAAATCAATAAGACAACAGCATGCAAAAACCAATCAGAAGGGTGTCACAGCTAAAAAACTGGAGACAAGAGAAACAAACAACAAAAAAACAGGAAGGGGAAAACAGGAAATTTTTTATTACTATTTTTTTTAATAAAATAATAATAATAATAATAATAACAACAAAAAAAAATTATAAAGCATGAAGAAGTTTTAAGTTTAAATAAGAAATGAGCATTTTTTTTTTTTTTTTTTTTCGGCAGATTAACAGCAGAATTCAAACAGATATATTTGTTATTTTCAATACCGCTAACGGTGAGCATTTTGAACAAAATGTAATTGTACTTTCAAAAGTAATGGTACAATACAAAATTCTTCCGTTTTGAATTCGTTATTGGATCCATTAGCTTATTTTATTCCCAAATGATGATACTGCATAGAACACTAATATAACACATAACGTATTATAGAAAGTGCATCCACAAGGAGGACAGCACCCAGAACTAAAGTCACAGTGCTGCTGCTATATGCCCATTATAGACTTACAATTCGAGATGATTTCAGTTTTTTGCACCTCAACCATGCTCAGAAATTATTTTTGCAGTATATTGTTGATACGTACGTGCGTATTTAAGGCACCATATATCAAGCAACCCAAACATAAGAAATTTATAAATTAGCTGATTTTTTGAAGTTAATCTCGAGTGCCGTTGCTGATCAAAATATTTGTTGGAGAGTTATGTTGCTATATTTATTTAACGGAAGAATTATTTAGATGCAAAGTCAGTTCTTCAAATCCTATCTATTGTCAATTGATAAACCATCATAATGGTCGAATTTCGATCACTCAGTGATACTAGGATTATATCATACACAAGATATTAAAAAGACGGATTTTCATTATTATAAATGGTTTTCATTTTGTATTTTATTTACTTATTTTTTGAGATAGCTAAGAGTCAAAAACTTTTTGATTAGTTACTGTCTGTTACTTACGTAACATACAAATATGTTACAAATAAATTACATGGAATCAGGCGAAGGATCTTCAGTTATGTAGTATTTATAGCTTCTCTGAACAGTGACACAGAAAAGAATTTAGATACAATACTGTCTGTAGATACCATTTCATTTAAGTGCATTTTAACACAGCTACATAATGAAATTAATATGTATTGTTAAGATTCATTATTTTTAACATTTGCCAGGAAAATTAAAAATTGTTTATAAAATCGGTTTGTCTATTTGTTTGTTCTATAACTTTGTCATAAATAATTTTAGAATATTTTGAAACTCATATAGTATATTCAAGTACACTATCAAGTATTCCCTATTGAAAATTATATCAATAGAACCCCTGATTTGTGTACAGGGGCTTACAAAAGAACTCCAATGGTTTACGATCTATTATAAGTATTTATTAAAGCATGTTTTCATACCTTGATAATACTTAAAATATAAAGAAATTATCATACATATTCAGATGAAGAACAGGTGATGCATGCACTAAAAATTGCACTGTTTTTACATACAACTTTACCAAAAATTCATTTTTTTTTTTTTTTTTTTTTTTTTTTTTTGTCCTTCTTTCCAACACTATTCAGAAGAAGTGTGCAAAAGTTTCAATAAGATTGTGTCCAACGCTTTTCTGAAGACTTTCCGGAGACCAGGGTCCATTGGCTGAATTTTCCAATTTTTTTTAATGAATTTTTTATAAAATTTTGTTTAAATTTACTCTCTTATATGCTCAAAATTTTGAATAAAAGTTTTATTTATTAAAAAAAAAAAGAGAGAGAGAGAGATTGGGGGGGGAGAGAGAGAGAAAGTATGCATTTTTTTAGCTTTCGAAACTCATCTAACCCCTTAAAAGTAAGCTATAAAGATAGTTTTGGTAAAATTTCTTCTTTCGTATAATGAAAGATAAAATATATTTTAAGATAGTATCACTCTAGTAAAATGCATTGAAGGTTAAATGATTTACACTGCAAACAGAAGCGTCTTCATTTCGGACAAAAATATGCGTGAAATACCAATTCAGACGCAAAAATGTTTGAAACTTGTAAATATGCGACATTTCATGCAGCAAGCTTGTCTGAATTTCAGACACATAAGTGTCTTTTTATAAATGGGCTGAGAAAAGCGTCTGAATAAGGTTGATATGTCTGAAATTAAGACACATTACAGTTTTAACACATAAAATTTAAGATATTTTACAGTTAGAAGTTAAGATATTTTAAAGTTTAGACACTTACAGAGCAGCTAACCTAATCCGGCAAATCGTTAACGCCTATTGAAAAACGCCCCTTTTTCTACACCACTTAATTTTTAGAGCAATTCTCTTCAAATGTATCTATGATGAATTAAGTAGAAAAATACTCTAAACATTAAGTGGTGTAGAAAAAGGGGCGGTACTACCAATTTGCCGGATTAGGTTGGCAGCTCTGCACTTAGGCATTCAGCCATTTTTCCAGTTCAGACACTCAGAAATTTAGACACTTATGTTACTTAGCAAGTTTTTCACACAGAATCCACTTTAAAAAACATGCATAACCTGTTTAAACTTCTTTTCTCACTCAATAAGTATATTATTTTACATAATAAGTAGTAATGCTATTTAAACTATTAACCTTATGAAATTAAATTTCCAAAGAATAAAATTCACGAGATATGTATCGTATTGAGCATGGAACTGTTTTTGAAATAATTGTTAAAACAACCATACTTAGACGAGAAAATTATTTGGTATATATATGTGTATGTACATATATGTGTGTGTATGTATATGTGTATTTATATTTATGTATTTAATGCTTTATATTTTTAAAGTTCTCTCATATAATAATACAAAAAAATTTAAGATGAACAAAGCAAGTAACTTGCAGTTACGAATGAAAATTTTTAACTAAACAATCTTAAGCAAATTTTGTATTCTTTTTTTTTTTTTTTTTATTTATCAATTAATTTTTTTTTTTTTTTTTTTTTTTTTTTTTAAGGAAAAAGATAGAAACAGTTTTCCAAACACCGATGGCTACGATTTTCACGTATTTGTTACGCATTTTACTAAATAATTCTGAACATTTACGCAAAACATATCAGATAATATATACTAGTATCGCCCAGTGGTCGAAACTCAAGCACTTTTTTGCAAAGGAAAGCAAAGCAAAGTAATTGCCTTCTCCTAAACCGAATTAAACTGCAACACAACTGAAGCAATTGTTTGTCGATATGCACTCAAACTGAATCAGCAGAGTTTTACTTAATATATTTCTCTAAGTTAGGTACACTGTAGATGCTATACCTTTCCAGAAATGAGAGGAAATTGCAAAGTGAAAGCGACCCTGTTGGGCGATCCAAAAGCTAATCGGCACCATGTCAAACCAAGGTCCAACCAAATATTAAATTTGGTTAAATTAATTCCATTGGTTCATAAAATACAGCGTTTTAACTCAAAAAGACAGATATTTTCTAAAAATGGTCGAAATGAGTTCGGGAAATCTCAAAAGGTGTAACTTCATCGAAAATCTAAATTCTAAAATTTTTCTAAATCTTATACTTTCTTCTTATGTATGCAGAGGATAGAATAATGAAGCCACTTTTTTAAAAATAAGTACTCAATTTCAGTTAACTGAAATGCAAGGAAATCTCAAAAAGTGTAAATTTAGCGAAAAGAGGAAATTAAAATTTGTTCCGTATCTTCTACTTGCTTTTTATACATGCAGAAGCTAGTAATAAATTCACCTTTTAAAAAATAAGTAGTCAATTTCAGTTAATCGAAATGCAAGGAAATCTCAAAAACGTGTATATTCATCAAAAACCGAAAATCAAAAGTTTTCCCATATCTTGTACTTTCTTCTTATATAGGCAGAAGATATAGTGATATATATATATTTTTTTTTCTCTTTTTTTTTTTTTTTTTTTTAAATAAGTAGTCAATTTCATTTAATTGGAATGCGTTATGATTTTGCTTAAAAACATGTCTTCAAATTAGAATTGACGTAAATCACACACACACACACACAAAAAAAAAAAAAAAAAAAAAAAAAAAAAAAGAAAGAAAGAAAAAAAAAAAAAAAGAAATATAGTTTAAAAACACTAAAAAACACGCTTTTAAAGCACATCAAACTAAAAAGTGAAAAATAATTCTTAATATAAGCTGAAAACAATAATGAACGAAAAATACTAGTATAATTGTGAAAAAAGCGTGGAGTGCTTTGTGCCATATTTTTCGTATATCGAGCAACCCACGCTTTTTTCACAATTATACTAGTATTTTTCGTTCATTATTGTTTTCAGCTTATATTAAGAATTATTTTTCACTTTTTAGTTTGATGTGCTATGAAAGCATGCTTTTTAAACTATATTTATTATTTTATTATTTATCACATAAATAGCTACAGTATGTAAGTTTTTGGTTAAAATATTTACACACAATTGAAAATATCCCCATTCGACTTGCAGGCCTCTTAAATCTATCTGTACCAATTTTGAACGGCCAAACTGTATTTCTATTTGCTTTTGCCCCATAGCCCCCCCTTACCGCCCCACCCCCTACCCGCCCCTCCTAATAATTTTACAAATTTAAAAATATCCGCAATCGATTTGTAAATATCGAAAACCTCTATGTACCAATTTTGAACGATCTGACACTATTTTTATTTTTTTGCCCCCCCCCTCCTTCCCCCACTTCTTGCCCCTCCTAATAACTTTACACAATCGAAAATATCCCCATTCGACTTGCAGGCCTCTTAAATCTATCGGTACCAATTTTGAACGGCCTAACTGTATTTCTATTTGTTTTTGCCCCATACCCCCCCCTTACCCCCTCACCCCCCTACCCGCCCCCTCCTAATAATTTTACAAATTCAAAAATATCCGCAATCGATTTGTAAGTATCGAAAACCTCTATGCACCAATTTTGAACGATCTGACACTATTTTTATTTTTTTGCCCCCCCTTCCTTCCCCCCATCTTACCCCTCCTAATAACTTTACACAATCGAAAATATCCCCATTCGACTTGCAGACCTTTAAAACCTATCTGTACCAATTTTCAACGGCCTAACTGTATTTCTATTTGCTTTTGCTCCATAGCCCACCCTTACCGCCCCACCCACCTACCCGCCCCTCCTAATAATTTTACAAATTCAAAAATATCCGCAATCGATTTGTAAGTATCGAAAACCTCTATGTACCAATTTTGAACGATCTGACACTATTTTTTATTTTTTTGCCCCCCCCCCTGTAAGTATCGAAAACCTCTATGTACCAATTTTGAACGATCTGACACTATTTTTATTTTTTTGCCCCCCCCCTCCCCTCCCCCCCTTCTTGCCCCTCCTAATAACTTTACACAATCGAAAATATCCCCATTCGACTTACTTGCAGGCCTCTTAAATCTATCTGTACCAATTTTGAACGGCCTAACTGTATTTCTATTTGTTTTTTCCCCATAGCCCCCCTTACCCCCTCACCCCCTACCCGCCCCTCCTAATAATTTTACAAATTCAAAAATATTCGCAATCGATTTGTAAGTATCGAAAACGTCTATGTACCAATTTTGAACGATCTGACACTATTTTTATTTTTTTCCCCCTCCCTTCCCCCCCCTCTTGCCCCTCCTAATAACTTTACACAATCGAAAATATCCCCATTCGACTTGCAGACCTTTAAAACCTATCTGTACCAATTTTCAACGGCCTAACTGTATTTCTATTTGTTTTTGCTCCATAGCCCCCCCCTTACCGCCCCACCCCCTACCCGCCCCTCCTAATAATTTTACAAATTTAAAAATATCCGCAATCGATTTGCAAATATCGAAAACCTCTATGTACCAATTTTGAACGATCTGACACTATTTTTATTTTTTTGCCCCCCCCCTCCTTCCCCCCCTTCTTGCCCCTCCTAATAAATTTACACAATCGAAAATATCCCCATTCGACTTACTTGCAGGCCTCTTAAATCTATCTGTACCAATTTTGAACGGCCTAACTGTATTTCTATTTGTTTTTTCCCCATAGCCCCCCTTACCCCCTTACCCCCTACCCGCCCCTCCTAATAATTTTACAAATTCAAAAATATTCGCAATCGATTTGTAAGTATCGAAAACGTCTATGTACCAATTTTGAACGATCTGACACTATTTTTATTTTTTTGCCCCCCTCCCTTCCCCCCCCCTCTTGCCCCTCCTAATAACTTTACACAATCGAAAATATCCCCATTCGACTTGCAGACCTTTAAAACCTATCTGTACCAATTTTCAACGGCCTAACTGTATTTCTATTTGTTTTTGCTCCATAGCCCCCCCTTACCGCCCCACCCCTTACCCGCCCCTCCTAATAATTTTACAAATTTAAAAATATCCGCAATCGATTTGCAAATATCGAAAACCTCTATGTACCAATTTTGAACGATCTGACACTATTTTTATTTTTTTGCCCCCCCCCTCCTTCCCCCACTTCTTGCCCCTCCTAATAACTTTACACAATCGAAAATATCCCCATTCGACTTGCAGGCCTCTTAAATCTATCGGTACCAATTTTGAACGGCCTAACTGTATTTCTATTTGTTTTTGCCCCATACCCCCCCTTACTCCCTCACCCCCCTACCCGCCCCCTCCTAATAATTTTACAAATTCAAAAATATCCGCAATCGATTTGTAAGTATCGAAAACCTCTATGCACCAATTTTGAACGATCTGACACTATTTTTATTTTTTTGCCCCCCCTCCCTTCCCCCCCATCTTACCCCTCCTAATAACTTTACACAATCGAAAATATCCCCATTCGACTTGCAGACCTTTAAAACCTATCTGTACCAATTTTCAACGGCCTAACTGTATTTCTATTTGTTTTTGCTCCATAGCCCACCCTTACCGCCCCACCCACCTACCCGCCCCTCCTAATAATTTTACAAATTCAAAAATATCCGCAATCGATTTGTAAGTATCGAAAACCTCTATGTACCAATTTTGAACGATCTGACACTATTTTTATTTTTTTGCCCCCCCCCCTCTGTAAGTATCGAAAACCTCTATGTACCAATTTTGAACGATCTGACACTATTTTTATTTTTTTGCCCCCCCCTCCCCTCCCCCCCTTCTTGCCCCTCCTAATAACTTTACACAATCGAAAATATCCCCATTCGACTTACTTGCAGGCCTCTTAAATCTATCTGTACCAATTTTGAACGGCCTAACTGTATTTCTATTTGTTTTTTCCCCATAGCCCCCCCTTACCCCCTCACCCCCTACCCGCCCCTCCTAATAATTTTACAAATTCAAAAATATTCGCAATCGATTTGTAAGTATCGAAAACGTCTATGTACCAATTTTGAACGATCTGACACTATTTTTATTTTTTTGCCCCCCCTCTCTCCCCCCCCTTCTTGCCCCTCCTAATAACTTTACACAATCGAAAATATCCCCATTCGACTTGCAGACCTTTAAAACCTATCTGTACCAATTTTCAACAGCCTAACTGTATTTCTATTTGTTTTTGCTCCATAGCCCCCCTTACCGCCCCACCCCCCTACCCGCCCCTCCTAATAATTTTACAAATTCAAAAATATCCGCAATCGATTTGTAAGTATCGAAAACCTCTATGTACCAATTTTGAACGATCTGACACTATTTTTATTTCCCCCCCCCCTCCCTTCCCCCCTCTTGCCCCTCCTAATAACTTTACACAATCGGAAATATCCCCATTCGACTTGCAGACCTTTAAAACCTATCTGTACCAATTTTCAACGGTCTAACTGTATTTCTATTTTTTTTGCTCCATAGCCCCCCCCCCCCTTGCTGCCCCACGTGGGGGCTGAATTTCTAAAATTCCAGAAATTGGTTTTTAGATAGTTGCCTTAGCTATATTTTAGAGTAAAAATTTCACGTATATCTATTTTTTTTTGTTTGGGATATATAGGATTATGCGAAATCACGTTTTACGCATGTGAAATCACGTTTTGCCCCCCTCCCCCCGTCCGCCTTGGGGACCGAATTTCAAAAATTCCAGAAACCGATTTTTAGACATTTGTATTAGCTATATTTTAAAGCAAAAATTTTACGGATATCTGTTTTTTTGTTTGAGATATGAAGGATTTTGTGCAATCACGTTTTGCTCCAGGAGAAGTTACAAACAAACATACATACATACAGGTGAAGCTAATATAAGCGTGTTAAAAAAAGAAATTAAATCTTTAAAAAAAAAAAAAAAAAAAAAAAAAAAAAAAATTAGAACTCTCATAAATCAAATCCTTTTTTTACTTGCGTATATTTTCAGCAGTATAAATTTTCGATCTACTGCTCATTCATTCAAATTTCTACCACTCTAATGGCTGTTTTTTCTTAGAATAAAAAATCTGTAGTCAAGAGTATAGTGATGCTACATTATACGAATTTCTGTGTGTACGGTTTTATTTGAGTTTTCAGCCCTGCATACGTATTTTTAACTGATGATGTGTTGTATTCAAGAGAAATTATTTATTTCGAAACTTTCCACACATTTTCTATACATTTTCAGAAATTGCCAGTTTTAACAACTTTCTACTTTAGGTATTTTTCAATATGAAAGAATACGTGTATAAAATGGAATAATGCATGAAAAATAAAAAATTTTTTAAATACCTTCTTGCCATTGTAAAAAAATGATTTTTGTATTCTGCACATCTGGCTAATCATACCTTTTGATTTGAATGATACCATTTTCAACCCTCTACTCCTCCGATAATTAATATGTTAAAAGTTTACCACAAATTTCATGCTTGCCTATTAATATATAGATTAAGCATATACATTATCGATAGTTTTATTGCAAAAAATATCGAATAAAATATAAAATTATAATAAATGCGCGCACACACACACATATACAAAAGTATGTATAATGAAAGTTATTTTCAATGTCGTAGCTGGAGGAATTTGGATTATCTGCATTCACTACAATCAAGTGTAAAAAGAGATAAATTTTTCTACATATTGCCTTCTTGTCAAGGGAAAATGAAAATCTGTCTTTCAAATATTTAACTTAATTATTGCAACATATTCTCAAAAATTTTTACATAGTGCGCCGACACATATTTGCAAAATTTTAAATGTGTCCCAAAATTTCAGAACCACTGGCATAGAAAGTGGTTTATTCTGGGAGCTGCTGGATTTTACAGAATCATTAATAATTTTGCAATGAAAGAAGTTCAAAAAATGAAAAATTTATTGCATCATGCTTCCTATTGAAATTTTTATTAAAAAAGAAAGAAAGAAAGAAAAGAAAAGAAAACGCAATTATTTGATGAACAAGGGCTCGCAAAAAATTTCCAGTGCATTATCATTTATGAGAAGCGTTTGTTTAATTTTAATTTCTCTATATGGCACACAAAATAATGAAGTTAATATAAATGATTTAGATGCATAAAACTTCTGTTTACTGCATAATAAAGAGTTAATAGGGTTTGGTTAATTTTCTTTTCTTTATATGGCACGCAAAATAATGAAGTTAATATACATAATTTAGGTATATAAAACTTCTTTGTCCTGTATAATAAAGAGTTAATAGTATTATTTATTTAATTACGAGGCACCACAATATTTAAACAATATACAGGGAAATGTTTTTAATGCCTTTTTTTTAATTAATAAAGCTATAAAAATGCTTTTTGACTCGTCTTTTGATATAATTATAAACAAAATATATTTTTGCATCATTGCTGTTTCAGGATAATGAACAGGACTGCACAAAAGCAAATTATTGTATAGTTTTTCTTTGAAACTAAAGCCCTAAATTATTTTAATGGTTTCTTCTTTAATAAAAACAACAAATATTTTTAAAGATCATTGAGAAGATAAAATATATTTAAAAACTAAACAATGTACCCGGTAGGTACAATTAGAATATATTTGTAATCTATGCAAATAAAATGATTTTTCCTTCTTGTTCTTTTTTACCCCAAATACTATATTTAAAAGCTCTTATTAAATTTTGAATTACTCTTTCGTGACAATTTTGCTTTATTTTTTCCCCCATTAAAAGAGTAGTTTACAAAATTATGTTTGTGAAGGCCCAATTTCTATGGGGACCCTGGGGCTTCAGACCTTGTTGCCCTCCCCTAAGTACGGCCCTGAATTAACAATAGAAGAGCCAAAAGTTTATGACTATACATTATGAGTTTTCATATTAAGAATAAATATTCGATATAATAATATTTTATCAGCACCGACCAGCGCAATTTTTTTTTTTTTAATCTAGCTACTATAACCGGTATTTTCACTCCAAAGAGTCAGAATGAATTTATTAATTTTTAATATGCTGATCGAACAGGGCGCAGCCCCCGCTCACCGCTCGAAGAGCGGTGTTGAGCGCATCTAGAACCCGAAGTTCACGTGAGATGCGCCATAATAATATGCTGATCAGATATATCATGAGTTTCGTGAATTCAATGGCGGGCTGCAAAATAATCACACATACGCCGCAAAATAAAAACACGCGAGCCGACAGCCGCGTGGTGACCACCTCTGCTCTAATGTAATAGATTCTAAAATCTATTTTTTTTTTTAACAGAAAAACATAATCACGTGCCACATTTTTATTTATTTATTTATTTTATTTTATTTTATCTTTTAATGAAAAATATTCACCGTGCTCAGTAATAGCTGCCTAATTTAAAAACTATGTAATAAAAGAAGGCAGACGAGTTTCAGACACTTCATGTGCGTGAAAAAAATGCGCCTTTTAAGATATTTTAAACACTTAAAAAAAATTAGACATTTTTATGGATCTTAAAATTGAATACCCCATTTCAGACACATTTGTGTCTGAATTTCATATACTTGTATTTAGAACGTAATAGGTAGGAAGAGCTGGAGAAATGTTTTATTATTTTATGTAAACCCTATGATTTTTATCTTCTATATTTAATAGAACAAAGTAATGGTAAAAAATAAATAAGTTATTTTTTACCAATAATAAATTACACAGGTGGCTTCAGTTTCAGTTTCAACACACCAAAAAACATCGGAAAGAGTTATCAAATCAAAATTTTAGATGTAGACCTGCGCCAATTACTGGTAAAAATAGTATAAGTTATTAGTAACCTACCAATAATAAATAAGTTTTAATTAAGAAAATAAATAAATTATTAAATCCAAAATAAATAAGTTATTTTTTAAAAGTTACTTGAGTAAACGAATGTCTATTTAAATTAACATATTCATATTCCTTTGTTCAAATGGTATTCAAATAAAAATATTCTAGATTTTTATTTATTCATTTTTTTCCCCCCTTTTTTTAAACTTTCTCGATAAACTCTAAACTTAATACATTTACTGGAATTTTTATAAAGATAATCGAGTAAACACATACAAATACAAATTATGTTCTCAATAGCAACATTTATCAAGAGTAATTTTTGCCTTATTTAATTTTTAAAAAATACTAATAAAGATTTTTTTTAATAACATTATCCGAGGCAGTCCTGCATACGTAAACTAAAACTGTTGTATTCAAGAAAAATTGTTTATTGCAAGACTTTAAACACATTTTCTATACACATTTTCTGTACTTATTTATTATTATTATTAGTTTTAAGATCTTTTAGTAAACAAATATAAGTGTAAATTAACATATCCGTATTTACTTACTTAAACTATTTGCATTCAAACGAAAATTGTATTATTCGCGTTTATTTATTAATTTAAATAATTGTAAACCTCATTCGATTACAAAGAAGAAATGAAAATTTGCATTATTACTTTCTTCTATATTCAATAGAAGAAAGTATTGGATTCGTAAAAATTTTCGACCTAGGGTTTTTGATGGGATTTACACTTTTTGAAAGATGTAGAACACGATTTGACCATTTTTAGAAATTGTCTGTGTGTGTGTGACAAAATATTGTGGCAACTATATCTCGGGTACTACTGCACAGAATTTCATACAAATTGGTATGTAGTTATACATTAACATAAATTAGTGTCTAGCAACATTTGGTAAAAATTGTCCAACAGCTGGCGTTGCCATCCCGCTTTGTCTAAATTTTTAACATGGTGGTATAGGACAAAATTTTGTATAAATGTGCATAAAAAGAATTCTTTTTCAATAATCATTATGGAATTTAAATGAAATATTTGAAATAGAGATAACTGGGGAAAAAAAATGTGTATGTAGGAGCCTCGCTCCCCCCGGGGGTGGAAGTCCCCTCTCGAGGAGAGTAAATTTTCCTGTTGGGTATCTTTAAAAAGAACTCGCCAATACCTTTGAACCATTGATCTGCGATAATTTAAAATAAAGTTATCGATTTTTTACCATTAAAAAAAAAAAAAAAAATGTAATATTGAGAACAAAATTGACCTTTTTTTTTATATTTAGTGTTATACTATTTCTCTAATATGGAAATCATCTGCCTTATCATGGAAGATAATTTTTTTAAATAATAATTTTAATAAATTATTTTTACTGAATGAATTTGTATAGGAAAATATAGAAGAAAGTCACGGGGTGGCCACAACATACTAGTTTTTTTTTTTAGTAATTGCATTTACAAGAAAATACGTGACTCCTGATTACAGACCTTCTGATCTATACCTTTTTGTCACGTACTCTTATTTGTCTAACTTCGCGAAAATATAATTGGTAATCTTTGATTATTTGATAACATACAAGAAAAAAAAAAAAAAGAAAGAAAGAAAGAAAAAGAACTAATACTCTGGAGCCTGTGAGTCGGCAGTGAAAGTAATTAGTTCATTGCCTTTATGTTTTCTTCCCAGAGAGACGTGATTTCATATAATCTCTCTCTCTCTCCAATCTTTCTCTCTCTGAGCTCCTCTGGGATCTCCACTCTTTTTCCTAGCCATCATTCAACCTGTTGCCAATACAAAAAGAGAAAAAAATGCTTCTCAAATCCCTCTCGCAAGTAGTAATGATAACAGATCAGGCCTAATCTATTATAATGATGATCGGACGTAAATTGCTCTCGGAAATTAGATTGTTGACAGGATTCCTCAGAAGGTCGTATGCTCGAGATATTTTTCTTTTTTACCCTTTCTGTATGAATCTCATTATTTTTTTATGTTGTTGCACTCGTCGCCGAAGATACACGGCGCCTACTTATACCCCTCTGGGTCTCATAATTTCATATTTATTCATGTGATTCGACTGCAGCTCTGGTCGCAAAGCCCATCAACGGCGTTTTTCGGAGAGAAAAAATGCTTCGCCCTTTAACCCTTCACAGATCATCTTTTTGAGAAACACCTTACGGCTGTTTAATATGAGATTTTAGAATGAAAAGTTCATTTAATTAAACCTGTGCAGTTCATATGCAAGGAAAGAGCAGGTTGTTCTGTCAGACGCAGTCTTGATAAGGAACCTTTAGGCTAGACATACCTGAATATTTCATGCCGATCTGATTCAGACAATTTCAATCTGCTCTACACCAAAAATAGTACGCAATTAGTTTTAAAACAGCAAAAAACTATCTACGTCATATTATTAATTTTCCATTGGTAATAATGAAACAAATAACAGTAATAACACTTATTAAAAATAGACATTTAAGAGAACAATTACATTTAAAGTAATCTGGTGTGTCACTCACTCTACTTTCTCTTACCCTGAAATTTAATACTATAAATATAGGTTGGAGATTAAGAGATGAAATAACGAGTACTGTTACGTAAACCTATGTTAAACAATTAAATTAGGTTTAGGAAAAGTTTTATATAATAACTAGCAGACCCGGCCACGCGTTGCCGTGACTAAGTTATACGTTGAATTATATTGCAATAAATTATTTAATATAGTCAAATTACTATTTACTAATAAAGACGAAAACGTTGTAGCCAATGTAAAAACCCACAGGATTGAGATTTGAACCTTAGGTCAAAATTTGGAAGCGATTGATAAAAATTTTCGTAGAGTTGATATTAAGCACAAATTAATTTTATTGTAGAGTCTTATAAATTTTAATGGAGAAGCTATATATATTATTTCTAATGCTACTTAGGATAAAAATGCTAAAATGACTAATATATAAATTAAATTATATTAAAATTATATTAAAATAAAAGTATAAAAGACGCAGACGATTTTAAAAATCAATTTTTATGGATGAGTGAAATATAATATGTCTAAAGCTATTTTGGATTAAAATGCTAAAAAGACTAATATGTAATTTAATTTTTATTAAAATTCTATTAAAATAAAAGTATAAAAGAAGCAGACGATTTAAAATCAATTTTTATGGAGGAGTGAAATATAATATATGCTATAATGGATAATTTTACTATAAAATGACCTCATCATTTTAAATACTTTAAAGATGACAACAGCTGTAGTTATAAAAAGGAAAACAATATGGCTAAACCAGAAAAATAAGTAAATTTGATAAATATTTTAAAACTTTAAATTAGGACATCTTATGAAAAATTGAACATTTAAAGTAAATACATGTATCTTTTTACATAGAAAAAGGTTTTGGAAAAGTTTAGTATATTTTAACAAAGTGATGAGGAGGTTTTGAGTATGTTAAAATTCTAATGGTAAATTCAAGTTAATAAAGATGGGAAACATTGAGGATTAAGATAAGAATAATTATAAGATTTAAAAAAAAAAAAAAAAAACTTTTTATATACCATGCTTTTAAATTTTAATATACTAATTAAAAGGAAAATGATAAATATTCTATCATAGTTTGAAGTCAAATTTGTTTTTAAATGTCTAAATAAAATATCTGATATAAGATGTTGCAGCGGAATAGATTTCATTTCTGTCATCCTTGGTGAAAAAAAGGATATCGCTAAATTATCTGGCGAAAATATTTAATTCCTTTCAAAAATCATGGTTATTTTAACAACTTATATTAAAAGAGTAATGAATAATATGAAACAATATTTCGTAAAGTACATATTACATGTCATACATACGTGCAATGAATAATACATATTACATTTCGTACAATACATACATCTGGTATGTATATTTTCGTGTTACGCTTTTGATCGCCAAATACCAAAAAAAAAAAAAAAAAAAAAAAAAAAACGCCAAGGACGACAGAGTTTTGAAATTTAAAATTAACATTTTGTTAATTTGACAGCAAAATAACTCAATCTAAGCATGCGATAACTAATACATACCTATACCCAAATATAAGGATTAAAATCGGGAAATAAGTTTCCTCGATTTTTAATAATTTTTACAAAAAAACCCAATGGGTGATTAACATAGGAAATCTTTTTCTTGGCTACACAGACGGTCAGTGAGTCACACTTCGCTCGCGTATAAAACTCATAGATATAGTATAATAAATATAGAGTGATCATTGGGGAGAAAAAAGTGATTCCTTTTCACTTGGAAAAGACGACGTTTTTACCAAAATATGGCCGTCTTTCCCCGAGTACATACGAATATTTTAGCAAATAAAATACATACGAATATATTAGCAAATAAAATTTATGAATAATTTATTTACTAAAGGTGAATGAAAAACTCCAGATACAGTTTCAAATTCATATATATATATATATATATATTTTTTTTTTTTTTTTTTTTTAAATACCACTTAATGGCTGATTAAAGATTACTTTTCGGCATCAAAAATCTTTGTACGTTTACATGTGGATGATAGATCTATATATATTACTATATCTATGATAGAACTACATTAGCACTTTATCAATGCGTATAAAATCTTTAAATTGATTATGACGTCAATTTTCGTGAGATGCATAATTTAATTTTTTATAATTTTTTAATGTTCACGTTTGATTAATTGTATTTATTTTTATGTCGAAAAAAAATGAACTCGTAATTTTTTTTTTTTTGCCAACGATTAAACTTATGGAATACACAGAAATTTTGGAGTAACTGTAACAAAGGGCTATAATTAACAAATAATTGCAATAAAAAAATATTGTAACAATAAATTGAGATAAAAACTATCCTATCTCTCAAGTTGGACCAAACTGCACACAGTGTGCAAAATTTCATTAAAATCGGTTCCTTAGTTTAGGAGTTTATCACGGATAAACATCGTGACACGTAATTTGTATATATATACAGATTAGTTCGGTGGGGGGCGGGAGGGGGGGGGGCTACCGCCTCTCTCAGACCCCGTTTCATTAATGTACAAAAAACAAGCGATGAATATTTAGATTAAAACATACATTAATTACCATATCCCTATGAGGAATTTATTTCAATTCCCGAACAGCTTTCCTGGAAATGGTAAATAATATTATCAGTAAAGCACATCCACTAACAACAAATAACTTGTGTGTTGTGGCCACCACACGACTTTTTTCTATATTTTCCTATACAAATTCACTCAGTAAAAATAATTTATTAAAATTATTATTTAAAAAATATATCTTCCATGATAATGAACACGGTTACCATATTAGAGAAGTAGTATAACACTAAATATCCAAAAAAAAGTTGAATTTATTCTCAATATTACATAAAAAAAAAAAAATGTTAAAAATGAAAAAAGTCGATAACTTTATTTTAAAATATCGCAGATCGATGGTTCAACCATTCGTTTTAAAGGTATTGGCGAGCTCTTTTGAAAGATACCCCTCATGAAAATTTACTCCCTTCGAGGGGGGAGGCGAGGCTCTTACATACACAAAAAAAAAAAAAAATCCCAGTTGACTATCTCTATTACAAAAAATATATATTCGTTTCATTTGGTTTAGTGCAGTCTATAAATGTTAAACTCTACTTACCTGCAATTTCCCCCATAGACGTAATGTATTTGAATACTTTTGAGTGTCCCTGTACACGAACAGTTGGCTTCATCTCAACGAAAAGCTTACTGTAGCATCCCTATATGATACACATTTTGAATACTGAGTTTGAAATTTCTGCTACTATTTGTTCTTGAGATATGCTGATAATAGACACACAGACCATTCGCTAAAAACATGATTTTCGTATTCAGGGGACCATGTAAATATAACAAAAACTCACATTCGAAAATTTGACCCTAAAACAATACTTTCTGGACTCTATCGGTAAGAGAAAGTATATATATATATATATACTAATTCAAAATTTAATAAAATCACTGATAATTTTAAAGACAACTTAATATGTGATTCATTACTTTAAAAAAAAAAATAAAATAAATAAATAAATAAATAAATTAAAGTTACTAATTAATGATTTACAGAAAATATGAATATTGATGAAAATTAATAAATCGTATTGTTACAACGGATTAAATCTTTTCCCCTGCTTTAATTATCCTGTTGCACTGAAAGTAGTTTTACAGGCAAAGTAAAAAATAAAAGGTCAGTTCATTCACTTTCTCTGAGGTCAGCCTTAGCGGCAAACTTGGCAACTTGGTAACCAAATTTTTCGAAAAATAGTAGTTTAATGTTCCCGAAGTTTCGAAGCTATACTATACACAGGGGCCGACTTCTAGAACTTTCCATGGGTTTCTGGGTTGAAAACTGAAATGTCGTCAAACCTCATCGCCCAAAGGTATAAATATTATTATTATTAAAGGTATAAATATTATTATGTTTATTAATTTTTAAGGAGTGAGTTGACTTCTGAAAGAGAGTGTACAGTCATTGCGATTCAGAGTTGTTCAGGGACCTATTCTGAGTGATTGCACTTTAGAGATTGCGCTCTAACTGACTGAACTTTGTTCGTGAGCTAGCGAAAATTTCTGCTCTGGAGTATTTGATGTTACAAAACTAAATTCAAAACTGTTGTACACTCAATATTTAAACTTTTAAACTTCTTCACACACCATAAAATTGAAGACAGCATAACCGATTTCGAAAGGGCGTGGCCTTTCTTCTTCAGGTGCAAAAAAACACGTGGGAGGCAAAAGCAAGACTGAAAGCAGGGAGAAATCCAGAGGGCGAGGAGCAACACAACTAACCAATAGGACCTTGGAGGCAAAAGCAAGACTGAAAGCAGGGCGAAATCCAGAGGGCGAGGAGCAACACGGCTAACCAATACGAAGCATCCAGCAAAACCAATCAGAGAAGAATACAACCAAAAAACAGAAAAACAAAAGAAACGAACACACACACACATACCAAAAAAAAAAAAAAGAGAGAGAGAGAGAGAGAGAGAGAGGGAGAGAGAAGGAATAATTTTCATTTCATTTTATTTTATTTTTTTATTTTTTTATTTATTAATTTTTAATTAATTATTTATCTATTTCATTTCGTTTTTATTTATATGTTTAAATTTAATATTGTTATTATTGATTTATTAAGGAAATTATTTAATTGAACTAAACAAATTTTTCCAAGCTGTAGACAGCAAAGTAGAATCAGATTTTTCATTGACTATTTTATCACGATTAAGGTAAATAGCTAAATTTTCGGCAACGCGTTTGGCATAAAACATAATTTTGGCACGCTAAAAATTAAAACAGTTGTCAAATTCCCAACTATGCTTCACGACAGAAGATTTCGATATTTCTTGTTTAACAACATACCGAGAATGTTCTTGTAAACGGCATTCAAGGTTTCTTTTTGTTTGACCAATGTGAAATAAATCGCAATTATTACAAGGGACATTATAAATACCCCATTTTTGAAGCTCGGGAACAGGGTATTTAGTTGAAGGAAATTGAAATTTATTGACAGGTTTACAAATAACGTGAAAATTAAAACGCTTCAAAACTTTGGCTAATTTAAAACATAAGGGGGGTAAAAAGGCAAAACAAAAAGATTATCGGGTTTAATTTTATCCTCACTGGAAAGAGTAGAATTATAAACCAGTCTAGTGAATTGTTTAAAAGCTTTATCAATAACAGAGGTGTTCTCTTTTGATAGCAACAGACTTTAAATAATTAAGTTTTTCTTTAAGAGAAGAAATATCAGAACAAATTTTAAGGGCACGATACACGTAAGAGTAAAGGTTGAAAGGTGCCAATTTTTTGTTTAGCCGGATGATTAGGGTTAGAAACAGAGGGGAGGGTTAGAAACATTATGGGGAGGGTTAGAAAGAGAGAAAGGTTTCCTGTACACAGAGGTTTTAAAAGAGAAATCGGACCTAGTAATTTAAACATCAAGAAATGAAAGTTGATTTCAATTTCCTAACTCGAAGGTAAAAAACTGAATATGGGGATCGATAAATTTCGCAATTTGAAGAATGGCAGAAATATTAAAATGATTTTCAACAAGAATGAATGTGTCATCTACGTAACGTAAGCAACATTTTAAATTTGACACCTTTAATAATTTATCCTCAAAATAATGCATATAGATATCAGCAAGAATAGGAGATAAAGGATTGCCCATACATATATATATATATATAAAACATATAAATAAAAATGAAACAAAATAGATAAATAATTAATTAAAAATTAATAAATAAATAATTACAGAAAATAAATAAATAATAAAATAAAAAATAAAATAAAAATTATTTCTTCTCTCCTTTTTTATTTGTGTGTGTGTGTGTGTCCTTTCTTTTGTTTTCTGTTTTTTTTTTTTTTATTATTCCTCTCTGATTGGTCTTGCTGGATGCTTCCTATTGGTTAGTTGTGTTGCTCCTTTCCCTCTGAATTTCGGCCTGCTTTCAGACTGACAAAAAACCAAGGTAAAAGCAAGTAACACGTGTTTTTGTACCTGAAGAAGAAAGGCCACGTCCTTTCAAATCCGGTTGTGCTGTCTTCAATTTTATGGTGTGTGAAGAAGTTTTAAAGTTTAAATATTTGATATTACTTGCTTTATTCTTGTGGAACAAGTGACTGTTTTCTTGGACAGTTCCAAAACATTCGTCGAATAGTGCCTTTTGCGGTACGAGTGGCAGATTTATTGGACTATTAGAGAATATTCGAGGAATTAAGAGTTCTATTGGACTGTTCTCAAGAATATTCGTTGTAATCACAGTTTTGTAGTACTGATTCGAGAAATTACACTGAATAAAGAGCATTCATCGACTAGAACATTTTTTTTTTTTTACGAATTACTTTCTCCAATCTAGAAAGTCGACAAGTTTTTCGCAACACTTGGCGCCGAACGTGGAGCAGGTCTTGTAGTAGCCAGTGACTATAAGTATGTCTGCCCCATGGAGAAAATTCTTGAATATTTGATTGCAAAGTGAGATTAGAGAAGAAACCCGGATAAAACGAATTGATATAAAAATTTAAGCAAAAAAAAAGTTTTTTTAAATTAGAAGCTTTTTATTGCGAAGCCCTAGAAGGCATAAAATAAAAATTTATTTTGGCAAAGACATTTTATAATGAAATGAAAGTTTTAACATTACGAAAATTTTAGAGAAAAATATAGATATTTCTCTTTTGCAAAAGATGAAAATTTTTAAATATTCAAAATATTTTAAAAAGCATTCGAGACCAGTTTTCTTAGTTGTTAATTTTTTGTATAATTATTCATTAATCCATAAATTTCAAAGGTCTCGAAAGCTTTTTAAAATATTTTGAATATTTAAAAATTTTCATCTTTTGCAAAAGTGAAATATCTATATTTTTCTCTAAAATTTTCTTGGTGTTAAAACTTTCATTTCATTATAGAATGTCTTTGCCACATAAAATTTTTATTTTATGCTTTTTAGGGCTTCACAATAAAAAGCTTCTAATTAAAAAAAAAAAAATATATATATATATATATATATATATTTCAGTTAAATTTTTATTTTGTGCTTTTTAGTTATAAAAAAAAAAAAAAAAAAAAAAAAAAAAAAAACCTTCTTTAAAAACTAATAAAAATTTCTTGGGATATCATGTAGACAACTAAAAATTTTCGTTTATCAACTGACATCTTTTCTTTTAATTATCTGCAAAAAAATAAAATAAAATAAAATAACATATCGCCCTTCGAGGATCGAACCCACAATCATCGCGTTACCAGCATGACGCTCTAGCCAAAAGTCAAAGAAAAGTCAAGGAAAGCCATGGAACATGCTACCAAAGTCCAACAAATACAAATAAACTATTGTTCTTAAATGCTTTTTAAAACATTTTGAATATTGAAAAAATTCCATCTATCACAAATTGAAATATCTATATTTTTCTTTAAAATTTTCTTATTGTTGAAACTAGTGTATAATATATGAAGTGCAAGAGTGGCAGCGACAAAGTGTGCAAGAGTGCGCGCTCTCTCTTGTCCAACATATTGTTTTGTAAAAACCTTTTACTTATTTTGTTTAACTTAAACTGTTTATCTTGCTTATATTTATACTTATGCTCATAAAAATATATTTTTGCAGAATTTAAAGAAAAAAAAATGTGGATGCAGGTGTAATAGGGAAAGCTCGTAATTTGACATGGGACTGGTGACGCGAAAAATGCATTGCCCAATTTTCTTACAAGGAAACATTCAAAAGGTGTCATCTTCAAAAAGTATTGAAAAAAAAACTATTTGATCCTACTCTTCATAAAACACCAGAAAATGAAAAAATTATCGGCTGAAATTAATTACAGCGACCACAAAAAATTATTAAAATTAAGCATATTTGGCGAAGTCACACTGCTAGGCGATTGATTTTGAGTACTTGGCGGAAAAGCAGAACACGGTTCTGTTCGTACACGGCAATCTCGGTGCTAGCAAACGTATCGCCTAACAGCGCTAAATCGCCAAATATGCTAAATTTTGATAATTTTTTGTGGTCGCTGTAATTAATTTCGGCCGATAACTTTTTTATTTTCTGGTGTTTTATGAGGAGTAGAATCACATATATTTTTTTCAATACTTTTTGAAGATGACACCTTTAGAATGTTTCCTTGTTAGGTCATGATCAGAACAAATATGATGTCTGTACATGATGCACAGTCTTTTCCATACTACTCACTCTTTTCTATCTGACTGCGAATTCTTGTCCTCTTTGGTTGTGCAAGAGTGCGCATTCAAGCAACTTATTTTATTTGTAACTAGCAAACCCGTGCGAAATATTCGCACTTTATTTCTTTTCTTATTTACCTTTAAAATTTGAAACTCATAAATGTTATACCAATTTCACCACCTAATTAAAATTCTAATTTACCAGAAGCCAAATTATTATTAAAACCAAGTTGATATTGTACAATAGCGGAACCAAAATCATTCAAAGAAAGATTTCCAAATAAAATTCATGGTTCACGACCCAATTTTCATGCTTCCACAGGCAGTACAGAACATAGGACTCCCACAACGCCTTTTAAATTTTTATCGTCATGTTGGCGATGACTTTTTATTAATTTTTTTTTTTTTTTTTTTTTTTGTTTAAAGATAAATAAATAAAAATAAAATAAAATAAAATAATTCCTATTTTGATTATATTTTTTATGATTGTGTTTTTTAGTCAATTTATGACACAAAAGTTCCTATTTTGTATATATCTTTAAAATATTGCTAGGTTTAAAATGACGCTTGCAAAGATTCTGAAGAAACAACTGTTAAGAATACATTTTTTCGTAAAATAATCTCATCAGACAAATGTCCTCATGTTTTCTTGTTAGTCCATTGAGCTAAGTCCGCGTGCTTAAATGTTGTCCATGTATAAATATTATTTTTTTATCCTCGCGTATCGTATCGTTTCGACAAAAAATAATTGAAACTGGTCCACGTTAGAAAAATATTATATAAATTGTTCCTAAATAGCTATACTTATAAGTTCATTAGGTAGTTAGGTAAGCAACGATAACAAATAAAGTATAATATCCACCCTAAAATATCTCTATTTATTCCTATAAATAGAAATACCGAAAGTGCAAATTCCTGTATCACCCTACCCTAATTATGATTGTTGAAATAGGAAGCTTGTTAATTTTCAAAGACCAGAAAAGAAATTTTATCAAATCATAAAATACATAAGAGTGTTAATAAAAGTTAACCACATTTTCTCACATATATGCAAATTTAAGTGAGAAAGGAATAATATAAAAACTTAATTCTTTTAAAATTAAGAAAATTTCAACTTTAGTCATCTGAGAGAAGAGATAAAACTCGGACTAGACAATATGGAAGCCGGACAAGATCAGCTGAGAGAAGAGATGAATGTCGAATGAGTTCAGCTTGGAGAAGAGGTGGAAGACGGACGAGTCCAGCAGAAAGAAGACATGAGAACCGGACAAGATACAGTAGTGGACAAAATTGTGGAAACCTTTTGAAAAAAGTTGATTTTAGTGGTTTGATGTCTAACAACACCTCTTTTTTTTTTTTTTTTTTTTTGTACCAATACTATAAAATTATATATCATTGGAAAGGGAATTTAATCAAGATTGTAAAGCAATAATATTTAAGAATAGTTTTTTAATAGAACAGCATTTATAAAGAAGAAAGGTGATATACATAGAAAAAATGAGATATACAGAAATTTTTACCATACCAGTTAATACTTAGTTGGGTAACCTTTAACCTTAATTACGGCCTTACAATGCTTTCCCATGGAGTGAACCAACTTCTTTAGTTCTGCAGCTGTTATAACATGAAACCAAGATTAAATTATTGCTTCTGTTGATTGGGTTTTATTGCTGGGTTGCTTTTGTCTAACAAGCTTCTTTAGCTGGCTCCATAGATTTTTGATTGGGTTAAGGTCTGGGCCATTCCCAGGCCATTCCAGCAGTTGAATATGATTATCTTGAAACCACTTCTTGCACACACCAGCAACATGACATGGAGCTGAATCCTGTTGAAATATAAATGCTTCATCATGTGCAGAAGGCAGCAGCTTGGGCCCAAGTATTTCATTTATGTATCTATGGGCATTTATATTCCCATGGATCACGCCAATTCTGCCAACACCTTTTGATGTCATACAACCCCAAATCATAATACTAACTGGGTGTCTCATGGTAGGTGTAATGCACTCAGGATGTACAACTTCTCCAATTCTTCTCCATACGTATTTTATGCCATCACTACCAAACAGAGACATTTTGGTCTCATCGCTCCAAATTACACTGTCCCATTGTTCCGTTGTCCAGTTAATGGAAGCTGGCCCAGTTTTATTAGCCGACCGTTCCAGCTTTAGCCCAGTTTAATCTTTTCAACCTTTGTTTCAGAGACAAAAATGGCTTTTTTCGTGGAATTCTAGCATTTAGACCAAATTCATGCAGTCTGCGCCGAACAGTCCTTGCACTTACCGTCACATTGCATTGCAACATTTCCCCTTGTATACACCAAGATGATTTTTTTCTGTCACCTAGGCACAGTCTTTTAATTCTTCTATCATCACTTGCTGTTGTGAACCTTTTTCTGCCTTTACCAGTCTGGTTTTCTAATGACTGAGTCTCCTTGTATCTCTTCAAAAATTTAGAAATGCCACCTTTGGTTAAGTTTCCCCAATATTTCTTCTAATTTCTTCATAATTGTAGCCTTGTTCACTTAATGTTACTATTTTACATCGCTTCCTAGGTGACCAGTCAACTCTTTGCGCCCTTTCTTTAATTTTATATTGATTATTTTATTTTATTACGTTTCACAAGCTCACTCGTAAATCAAAAAGCACAAAACAAAAAAAAAACCAACTTGATAGCAATTACAATACACACTGATAAATGTCCTGTGACCTGTTGGCTCATTACCAAAACAAGATGACATCTGATTGGCTTTGTTAACACTCATGCTCATTGGCTACATTCAAATGAAGGATAGCTACTTCCTATAAACGTCATGTTGTGCTTCTTTTTTCTGGTTATTTGGCTATAACTTTTGATATAATACAGATAATTGAACAAATGTTATTGCTTTACAATCTTGATTAAATTACCTTTCCAATGATATATAATTTTATAGTATTGGTACAAAAAAAAAGAGGTGTTATCTCTATCAAACCACTCCATCAAACCACTAAAATCAACTTTTTTCAAAAAGTTTCCACAATTTTGTCCGCTACTGTATCTTGAAAGAGGTTCGTGATAGCCCTAATGGTAGACACTTCGGTGTTTTGGAAACCCTGAGCAAGACTAAAAAACGCTTCTTCTGGGATCGACTTCGAAATGATGAAGAAAAATGACCCAGGGAATATCATGTATATGGAAAAAGAAAGGGACCAAAAACTCTACGTAAGCAGCGCTGTAATGCTGTCGCTACTTTTTAGAGAATCGCTATGGACTTATTAGGACCGTTACCTCAGATTGATAAAGATGACACATACATCTTTCTGAAAATGGACTATTTCAGAAGATGGCTGAAGCTGCTCATATACAGAATAAGAGGAGTTTATTGTTATTGATATTTTGGAAAACAGATGACTCGGACGACGTCTTTGCATCCTGATCCCGATGGCATGTTTGATCTGTATTTGTTCACTTCTAAGAATCAAATTAACTGGAACTTACGTCTTTCGAAGTTCTGCCTACCTATGGAAGTGCGGCCAGTGACGGGCAATGACGTCATCGCTTCACTTGCGTATAGCTATGATTCAACAGAAAATTTAAAAACATGGTAGTATATCAAAAGTTTTTTATCTTATTATTACTGTTACTTATATTGCTTATATTATTGCTGTGATTTACAATATTTAAAATATTTTTTAAATATTAAGTATGTGATTTTGACAATAGGTTGCGAAAATAAAGGCTGTCTAATTTATAATAACATTTTGCGTCCTGTCTATCTAAAATCCTAATAAAGTCAAAATGGTACCTTTTTCTTACTTCTCTAATAAATTCAAACTAATAATGTGTCACTTTCATAGAATACTAAACAAACAAGTATTTACTTTCTTCTATATTCAATAGAAGAAATTATTGGTTTCGTAAAAATTTTTGACCTTGGGTTTTCGTTGAATTTATACGTTTTGAGAGATCTATAACATGATTTGACCATTTTTAGGAAATGTCCGTCTCTCTGTGTGTGTGACAAAAATTTTTGGCATCTGTATCTCAGGAACTATAGCACATAATTTCATAAAAATTGACATGTAGTTGACCCTTTTACATACATTAGTGTCTATCAATTTTTGGTGAATCTAGGGGTGAGTCCTAGACCGTTGCCAAATGCCCATTTCGCAGCACTAGTGCGACGTAGAGAAAACCAACTAACCAACCTTTTTGGTGAAAATCGTTCAACACAGGTAGCGTTGTCATTCCGCTTTTTCAAAACTTCTAGCATAGCGGCATAGGACAAAATGTCGTATAAATATGCATAAAGAGAATTAATTTTTAATAATCATTATGAAATTAAAAAGAATTATTTATAACAGAGATAATCAACTGGAAAAAGTTTTTTTAAACGTAGGATCATCTCCCCCCTCCCCTACCGAATGGGGCAAATTTTTATTTTCGATATATTTCAAAAGAGCTTGCCAATACCTTTGAAATGAATTGGTTGAATTATATTGATCTGTGATAATTTAAAATAAAGTTATCGATTTTTTTTCTTTTTTAACAATATATATATATATATATATAGGGTAATGTCTCCTGTTATGGGCACCCCACCATATATCTTAACAAAAAGCAAATATGATAGATTTGAGTACTGTCAAACTTGTATCGTGACAGTACGTACTTTTTTGGGGCTAACAACGAAGTGAATAGACGCATTTGCTTAGTAAGTGCAAGCATCGAAAAGAAAATCTGAAAAAAAAACAACACAAAAGTAATTTATGAATACATTTAGAATGCGATAAATCGAAGTGAATTAATTTAAAAAAATCTGGAGTGACTCCACTCGACTTTCCGAACATTGAGTAATTAACAGTTTTGTAGATAAAGTAAAGAAAGAGGAGTTGCTAAACAAATAAAAGAGAGAAAACCATAATACTGTGTTTGAGTTGTTTTCTCCATCATAAATGATAAAGAATGATAAAGAATGATCATAATGATAAAGAATTTTTCGTTGTGTCCCTGTAAAAACCTATAAATGCTAGATTCACCAAAACGCTTATAGTTAGTGCAACAGTGATTTATAATATTCATATAAATTTTCAGCTCAATTGAATAAGGCGTTTAGATGCTATCGCACTTTTAAAAATTTGGTCCCATAGGCCATAATGATAACGAATTTTTCTTTGTGTCCCTGTAAAAAAACTGTAAGCGCTAGATTCACCAAAATCTATACAGTTGGTGCAACTGTGACCTATAATATGTGTACAAATTTTTTGCTCAGATTAAATAAGCGTTTAGACGCTATCGCACTTTTAAAAATTTAGCCCCATAGGCCATAATGATAAAGAATTTTTCTTTGCGCCCCTGTAAAAAAACTGTAAGTGCCAGATTCTCCAAACTCTATACAGACTGAGTAACTGTGACCTATAATATGTGTATAAATTTTTTGCTCAATTGAATAAGGCGTTTAGATGCTGTTGCACTTTTAAGATTTTGGTCCCATAGACCATAATGATAAAGAATTTTTCTTTGTGTCCCTGTAAAAAAACTATAAGTGCTAGATTCACCAAAATCTATAAGGTTCGTACTATGGTGACTTACAATATACGCACCAACTTTCAGCTTATTCGAACAAAACGTTTAGACGCTAGCGTGTTCACTCACAGACATACACACATACATACACACATACACACACACATACATACATCATCGTAAAAATAGTGAAAACGGACTCAGGGGACCTCGAAACGTATAGAAACATCAAAATCTGGAATTCGGATTTTTGACATGATTACAATACTTTCCTCACTATAGTGTTCGGAAAGTAAAATGTAAGTGGAATATATATTCATGCATCAGTATATTTAATATATTTTGTGGTGCAATATCGAATTAAGCCAAAATGTGGACCGAAAATTGTTTTTTCTGTCAGTTTAAAAATGATTGTCATTCCCGGTTGTGGGCACCTTCATGTAACCGGTTGTGGCCACCCATGTTTCTTTCATTTAAATTGTATGTTCGACTTACAAATTGTCAAATATGGTCGTTTATCTCAGAATAACATATTTTATAGGCGTTTATGTATTTTTAGGCATTTTCAGCCATGTCAACCCCGGAAAAGTCAACCGATCCAAAAGAAATGGATTTTAATGCACTGGTCGCATTTAGGATTACTTAGATAAGAAAACCATAAAATCGACTGTCCGAGAATATGGACTTCCTTGCAGCATCTGTGTCCCTCCATAAAAAGCCTAGAAAAATAAGGCAACTCCGCCTGTCAAACTGCCGGCCAAGCGCGCTAAAAATAGGAACATCCACAATCAGATGATGATGTCGACTTCTGCATCATTTGTTAGGAGCATCTGCTACTATGCCGAACAAGAGCAGAAAAAATCACATGCAACGAGTATGATCATCTGGTGCATTTGAAGTGTGCCAATATACATCAAAATTATTTTACTTGCAAGCATTGTACTTCTGATTTGAAGGATGAAGAAGATGACGAATAAAATTGGGAAAATGCCATTTTCTCTTGTTATTTTGGCCGCTGAATCATTAGAAAATAAACAAACTTTGTTATTTTCTGTATTTATGATGATTTTTTTTTATTATTTTTCCATTTTTAAACGGATTTTACAGGTGTGCCCACAACCAGATACAAAATTTTTTCGGCTAAAATGTTCCATTTCACAAAATTTGTGATAACATTTTTCTGATTGAAGGAATCGATACAGTTAATTTATCAAACGTTAGCTAAAGGTTTTAGCTTTCTATTAGTATTCATATGTTTGTACAATATTTACTCTATCAAAAGTTAAAAACCAAAATTAAAACTGTGCCCACAACCGGAGACATTCCCTTGTGTATTAATAATAATAATAATAATAATATTTTGGCAAAGACCTAGACCATTCAGGTTTAAGTGATTTCAAAATTGACTTTCCCACCCCCGTTGAATGCTTTTCATACCGCAGACAGATCTTGAATCAACATGAATTTATAGATAAAGTATAAACATTTCGACCTTCTCACCCTCCCCCTCCAAAAAAAAAAAAAAAAGGATTTTGATGAAATTTGGGCAAAAGTAGAATTTAGATTTGTATGGACTATTAGTTTTTTTTTTTTTTTTTTGTTATAGTTGTTGTTTTTCAAATTAACATCACTTTCAAATTATTGAATTATATTTTCGATTCCGATAAATGTCCAACTATCGTAAAACTGGTATCGTAAAAATCCGTAGATTGAGACTAATAGTCTCCGTACTAAATAAAAAATAAAAAATAAAGAAACGAAGAAAGTCATGGGGTGGTCACAATATACTAGTTTTTGAACAGAACAGTTTCTGCAGCGTTTTATTTCATAAAATATCTTGCATACGCTAAATTTCACCGTTTAAGTATATGTCTCTGCAAACTTAAATGTTAAAGGTTATTCTTAAATCTTAGTCTCTTTTGTCTAAAATCGGAAAAAGAAAAAAAAAAGGGAAAAAAATCTTTTTTTTTTTTTTTTTTTTCCGAAAATATGTGTGAACTGGCGTTTGTGAGCCAATAAAACACACATTCTTTACTTGCTTTTTTGCGTAACGTGCGAAAAGAAATCAGCGGAGTATGCTTTCCAAAATAGTAATCACCTATATTCCTTCAGGAGGCACGTGCTCCATTCAGATTACTTCTTTTCTTTGAGGCGGGAAAAATAAGAAAAGCTTCGCTTTGTGACAAACGAAATATGAATTCTCCTAACATGCAATAAAAAAAAAAATAAATAAAGTCTCCCAATTCCGAACAATATAAGCTCCGATGAGTGTCTGTTTAATCGTACCGACCAACTCATTATTAAAATATTTATAAGAGAGAGACATATTTCTTTAAAACACAAGTCAAGAGTGAAGATAGCTTTTTAAAAAATCTGGATTGACTCTACTCGACTTCCCGAACATTAAATAATTAACGGTTGTATAAATAAATTAAAGTAAGAAAAGTCGTTAAATAAACAAAAGTGAAAATTATAATAGGGCGTTTGAGTATTTTTATCCATTGTTTAATTTTACGCTATTGCACTTCAAATAATTTGAACCCATAGATCATAATAGATCAAGAAGTTTTCCTTGTATCAATGTAAAACTCTATAATTCACCAAAATCAATACAATTCGCGCGACGGTGGCCGATAACATGTGCTTAAATTTTTAGCTCAATCGAATAAGACGATATCGCACTTTAAAGAATTTGTGCCGATAGGCCACAATGATAAAGAATATTTCTTTGTCTCCCTGTAAAATATATATATATATAAGGGCTTGATTCCCAAAAATCTATACATTTTGAACGACTGTGATCTGTAATATGTGTATAAATTTTCAGCTCAATCGAATATGGCGTTCAAACACTATCGCACGTTAAACAATTTAGGTCCATAGATAAACAATTTGGGTCCATAGACTATAATAATAAAGAATTTTTCTGTGTGTCCCTGTAAAAAATGATACATGCTAGATTCACCAAAATCTTTGAAGATCGTGTGACGGTGGTGACTTATAACATGTGCATACATTTATAGCCCAGACGACTAAGTCATTTAGACGCTATCGTACTTTAAGTAATTTGGGCCCATTGGCCATAATAATAAAGAATTTTTTGTTGTGTCCCTGTAAAAAAAAAAAAACTGTTAGTCCAAATTGTTAGTCCAACAGTTATTCACCAAAATCAATAGGGTTCGTACTATGATAGCCTATAACATACGTACCAACTTTCAGCTCATTCTAATTAAGCATTTATGTGCTATCTTGTTCAATCACACACATAAATACACGCATACATACATCATCGTAAAAATAGCAAAAATGAACTCAGAGGACCCCAAGACGTGTAGATACAACAAAATCTCAAAGTTGGGTTTTTGACATGATTATAATACTTTCCTTACATATGTATGTTCGGAAAGTAAAAATCCTGATCTTGAATTTTATTAAATACTAGCAGGCTTTGGCCGCTTCGCTGGTCACTAATATTTATATTTTCGCACTTTATTTATCTTTTTGTTACCTTTAAAATTATTATTATTGTTTTATAGACGTCATTTTTAAGATCATTATGACATCATATAGATGCAAATTAATTTATTTATTTTTATTTTTTATTTTTATTTTTTATTTTTATTTTTTATTTTATTTATTTATTTATTTATTTCACGTGAAAGCATATTTCATTTATGCTGAAAAAAAATGACAACAATTAAAAATTTAAATGTCTATTTTAAAGCTGTTACTTTCATATTTTAATTAATTTTAAAAAATCTAATCAAAAATTCGTTACAAATAAGGTACCAAATGAAAGAGTCAATTTTTCTGAATCCGTCGGATAAAACAGCTTATCGATCGGACATTTTTTTTTTTTTTTTTTTTTTTTTTTTTTTTTTTAAGTAAGTATGAAAAGTAGGTGGCAACTTGCGTTCACACACAGAGTCCAAGGAAATCTCTTAAGCCTATCTCTTAAGCCAAAAGCGTGACAGAGTCAGGCACTGATGAGCGTAACTATATATGCTGATTATTATTATTATCATTATTTTATTTATTTATTATTTATTTATTTATTTTCATTTTATTTTGGAGGGGAGGGGGTAAAATTTAAATTATTAAAAATTAATCGTTAACAATTATTAATAAAAATCAAAATTCTTCAAATTTTCTTTTTAAACCAGGGAAATTTTTTCTAAAACTCGTTTTGGCACGCATCTAATTTTATTATACTAGAAAAGTCCCGGTTTACCGAATTCCGAATGTGGAAAAATTTTCAATATCAAACCCGAAATGTACAAAACTCGACCTGATGCTGTTTGCGTGCCAAAATTTGTTAAACGGTCAAAATTTGTTAACGAAACCTTTTTTAAATTCATAAAATCAATTAAGATAGTGAATCAACGAAGGCTTTGCCTGCTTCGTTGGTCACTATATTTAAAGGAAACTATTTTCTATATTGATTTATAAACAAAAATTAAAATAAAAAAAATAAAAATAAAAAAAAATCATGAAATTGCTCAAAAGCCCGCTTCCTGTCCCCGCTGTCTTCGGCAGCAACCCACTCATTCGCAGACTCTCGGGTGCCTGTCCCTATTGCCTGTGGCAATAGCTTACCAGTGGGCTTCCATTTGGGTCCTTATCAGATGACAGTTTCGAAACAGACAGTATCGAAAAAATTGAAGTAGCCATTTTATATCTGAATCCCAGTTATGAACAACACTATACGTGGTATACATAATATTTTCTTTCACGTTATTTTCTTTATTTATTTGATTTATTCGATCAACCATAAAATGACAACAATTTCACGCCAAATATAATATTATGATCGGCTACGGCTATCGCAGGAGGCAAATAATATTTTGTGGTTATAATAATAGTTGAGTTAGTTAATAGTAGTTGGTATATAGAAAAAATAAATGTGTAAATATGTAAATCTGATCATAGTACAGCCTTAATATAGCTCCCCTTGGCGACTTTGAATTTTTATTGCTATTTTAGATAAAAATACATAATGTATGCGATTATTTTTTTCTCTTTCTTTCTTTTCTTTTCTTTTTCCTTTCCTTTTCTTTCTTTTCTGTTTTTCAATAGTTTATAATTTATTTATATTTTTGATGCGCTACTTGGCTTAAAGTGACTTTCACAAAAGTATAGTCCTTGGTGAAAAATGTCCGATCTATTTCAGCATCAAAATTTTAAAATATTACCCAGGATTGTCAATGAATTAGCTTTCATGCCAAGTGCGATTCATCCGTGCCAAAAACATACTATTTAAACAAAACAAAAAAGAAAAAATCTAAAATCGAAGTATATTAAAAAAGGTTATGATTGTTTTTTTAACTGCATTCTCATATTTTCACTTTTTTATAAGCATGAGCAAATTTAATCTTTCATAATTTTTTATTTTTCGCGTGAAAACATATTTCATTTTATGCTTAAAGAAAAAAAAAAAAATGGTAAATTATTTTGGCAACAATTATAAATTTAAATGTTCAATTTTGAAGTTAGTACCGGGTTATTATTTTCCTATTTTAATTAATTTTTAAAAATCTAATCATAACTTCATGACAAATAAGGTACCTAATAAAAGGGGCGATTTTTCTGAATCCGTCGGACTAAACAGCTTATCGATCGGACACTTAGATTTTTTTTTAATTAGCTAAAGTTTGAAAATTAGGTTGAAACTTGCGTCCACACACAGACAGAGTTCAAGGAAATCTCTTAGCCGTTTATATATATAGATATAGACCACACAAAATTGCAGTTTGAAACAAAATTGAATGGGAACACTAAAAATAAATTAATAGTTTCATTCTTTAAACGGTGAAAATTTCTAGGAATGCCTCAAAATGACCTCATTTTCACGCATTTGATGTAATTTTTTCTTCTCTGTGAAAATCTCTATATATATAGATGTACAGAGTTGAGTTGAGTGTATTTTTGCCTGGCACTAGTGCTACAGTATGGACAAAATGCGATGGTCTGAAACTTTTCCTTTAGGAGGGTCCGGAGACATGTTATTACAATTTTGATCTTCCGAGGAGGGGATGGCTGTCCCATTCTGGTGACACCAGAATTTTCTTTCTTTCTTTTTTTTTTTTTTTTTTTTTTTTTTTTCACTTACGGAAAAATTTTGTTTAAATTTCGAAAATTGTGTAACTAACTGTATTTGTCGCATAGTTAACAGGAAATAAAGGTTGGCTGAATGGCTAGCATTCTGGTCTTAAATTTATCGGGTTCAAGTCTCGGTTCAGACATAGATGTTCGTAATAGTTCTACAGATCTAGAATCCTTGTGATGTCTGTTGACCCTGACCTAAACACCAACACTGTCATCAGCAGCCAAAGTTCATGTAATTTTGGCGGAAATTTGTTAACAAACTCGTTCATTACCGTATGATTTTTTTTTTTTTTTTAATTCCATTTTTACATTCTGAAAATTCACAACTCTAAAATTTCGTTTTTGTTTTTAAATTAATTATCAGTTTTGAAGCTCAATATGCGGTTGATTATATATATATATATATATATATATATATATATATATTTAATCCCTTCCCGGTTCAATTCATTCCGGGTTTGAAGTCAAAAAATGTCAAAAGCTTATTGCTTATTTTCATATATATATATATATATATATATATTTAAACATAATAACACCATTCGCATGTAACATTTCCTGAAAAAAAAAAAAAAAAAAAAGAAGAAGTAGAAAAAAAAAATTTATATTTAAATACAAGTAAAAATTACCTTTAAAGTTGGCTTTTGGCATTTCGTCTGCTGAGCTGAGCTCGGGAGAAGCTAGCAAGGGACTAATTTTAGAGCAGAAAAAATGCAAAAGACGATTGTATTCTTCAGCTCCAAAATTAAATATTATTATTATTAATTTTTTAAATAAATGTTGGAAAATAAGAACAAATTTAACGGTTGTGAATTTTCTGAATGTGAAAATGAAATTTAAAAAAATCCATTAGGTGTTGTGTCATCCTATTAACAAATTCGCCCATAGAATAACGGGGGATTGCTTGCCGGAGACGGGGAAATTGTAACAAGTAGCACACATTCGTCTTAATTGCACATTAGCCTTAATGTGCAAAAATCGATCTTAGAGCAACAAACCAAAACAAACCCCGACGCATATAAGCCCCCTCAAGTCCTTTTCCTTTTGCAGCGTCTCATGAAGCAGTTAGCCACTAATTAAAATTTAACCACAATTTCATTTCATCTTTATTTATGACATCGACAAAACAGGTCGATGTCGTAAACAGAGACCTCGAGGCCCGGTCGACTGCCTCCCTTGGCCTTGAACTTCCCTTAGGGCCGTTGACTTTTCACTTCAGGTATAGTATTCTCAGGCCTCGATTTAGCATATCTTCTCTTTAATTAGTTTATTCGAGAGCCTCGAGTGATCGAGTGAAGATAGGCACAGATGGTTTGACTGACATAATTAGATACACACTCAGAATACTCGGCTATCATAATCGAGTCAATCACAAATGGAAAAGTCCATTTGCATATCTCGTTCACATCAAACATTGGCAGACACCAAAGAAAAACAAGCAAAAATTTTGATAGTCTTCTTTTACAAAGTGGATGTGAAATAAGTTGATTGATGAGAGAAATCTTTACGCTAGAAAATATATCACATACATTAGCTATACTTTTCACAATCACTTAGTATTCAATACCCGGATAAATACCTGCTGATACGGGCAGTGGGCATAAGGCCCTCATGTATTGCAGGGTAACACATTTGCTTTTTTTTTTTACCGTAAACTTTTTCAAGCGGCACTCAGTGTAAACTTTTCTAATCTAATCCTTTGCGAATATATTTTTTTAAGTTTACCAATACTCATGGAGATTTAGGGAGATATTTTAGTACCATGGCGCGACATTTATTTACAACAAAACAAGTGCGTGAGCATTTTTCCTTATAAAAATCAAGAATGACTCTCGCCTTTCCGAACAATAAGTAATAAAATGTTGATTAAATAAATTAAAAGAAGAGAAGCCGTTGAAAAAATAAAAGAGAAAATTATCACAAGTTTTTTGAGCATTTCCCCCCAAATAGTATGTTGTTTAGTTTAACGCTATTGCATTTTAAATAATTTGTGCCAATAGATCGAAATCCTAAAGAATTTCTTGTTGTGTGCCTGTAAAAATTTATAAGTACTAGATTTACCAAAATTTATACAGTTCGTGCCAGACCCATATTATCACATAGGCAAACCAGGACTTTGCCATGTGGCCCCGGACATTAAGCTGTCCCAAAAAACTATAATACTAATTACAATTTTTTTTTCTTTTATTTCAATAAAAATTTAAATATATCTTCATGTATAAGAAATTTTTCATTAAAAAGTACTCAGTTTTTTTCGAAAACAGAATTTTTATTTGAATATATTTTTCTTTTCCTATTTCTGCTGGCTCATCCGGTGCCTAAACAGTAGATGCTCTGGCCTTAAACCAAAAGATGCCATGTTCGTGTCCCGATCAGCCAGGAATGTTTATAAAGGTTTGAAATTCATTTTAATCAGTAGATCCCGCTCTAATTAATCCAGTAAAGTCGCACGAACTTCGTACGACGGTGACCAATAACATGTATATAAATTTAAAGCACAGTCGAATAAGGCATTTAGACGCTATCGCAATTTAAGCAATTTAAGCCAATAGGCCATAGTGATAAGGAATTTTTCGTTGTGTCCCTGTAAAAAAAAAAAAAAAAAAAAAAAAAAAAAACCTATAAGTGCTAGATTTATAAAAATCTATACAGTTCGTGCTATGGTGACCTATGATATAGAGTCGGTAACAGAAGTGTCCTAACACTAGCAAAAATTCCTATGTAAAAAAAGTACACTTTATACGGTTTTGTTAAATAAATCCTTATCGAATCATGTTCTTACACTAAGAACAGGATTCAACAAGGATTTATTTAACAAAACCGTATAAGGTTACTTTTTTACATAGGAATTTTTGCTAGTGTTCGGACACTTTTGTTACCGACTGTACATATAAACTTTCAGCACATTCGAACAAAGTGCTTTTCGTTATGGTTTTCACTCCCACACATACATACATAATCGTAAAAGTTCCAAAAATGAATGAGGGACTTCAAAACGTATAGATACACTAAATTCTCAGAGTCGAATTTTTGTCATGATTACAATACTTTCCTTACATATGTATGTTCGGTAAGTAAAGAATATGGAAATGACAGCGCATCCCTACAAATAGGCGAATCAAAGTCATAAAGATTTTTTTTACTTTGTTGAGAAGTGCTAAAAAGAAGAAAAAGTATAATCCTATAAAACTGTTTTTATTCGATGAAAATTTTAATGGATGAATAAATCTGTAAGACAGGTGAGGATTAAGAATTTAAGTATTACATTTATATATGTAAGATATTTAAACTCAAAAAAATTTCAGTAAAAAATATGATCCTTCAAAAGATATTTAAAATGGTGTTGAAAAGCTTGATTTCTTTGCATATTTAAATGTTCTATTATCGCATTAATGAAAAGGATACATTTCATTAATCTAATGTAATATTATAATCACATTTATCTTTAGCAGCTTATGACCGGTTCCATGCAGTAAATAATATTACCTTAAATGATACAACCTCAGTCAATTAAACTTTTAATCTTTGATCACTTAAATGCATGACTGATTAAAGAGAATAAATAATAATCTGGTTTGCCACTCACTCTATTTTCCCTTACCTTACATTACTGTAGGTATTATTTAAAGTTTGAGACGTAAGACAAAAGATATTCTAATTAAACCTTTCTACTCTACTGTAAAAGCAGTTGAAAACAATTTTATTTGACATACACTTCTGTGTGAGTGGAAGCTACAGCCCCTCCCCCCCCCCCCCCCCCAACGCCCAACCAAGGCCGTAACTAAGGGAAACTCCCCGAAATTTTGCTTATTTGTTGAAAATTTTTAAGTTTTACATTATTTTTAACTCTTAACATATAGATTAACTATAGATATGCTCTGAAGTGTGAACCACCTCTGAAAATTGTTTTGCTAAAAGCCTTGGACTCACCCCCTTCTTCCGTTTAAATATTGTCGTTATATTCATAAAACATTTAAAGCGCTTGTTAAATATGAAAAATTATTTCAAATTACTCTCATTGATTTCTTTTAGACCACTCTTTGAAACTTATTCAACAAATTTTGAGTGGCCCTTTATATTTTCTATAAATTGTAACTCGAAATAATTTACTTAAATGTCGAAAAAGAAATAAAAGTTGCATAATACAACTTAAAATGCTCTTCGAGACATTTCCAACCATAGCTCTAAGATATTCGAATCTTTTGGGTAGCCCTGTGAGCGAAGAATATTTCGTTTTGGAAATCATCGTCCCGAGATATTTATTTCTGTACTGATTAAATCTTTTGAATTGCGTACTCATACTTCAATAAGAACAATAATTCATATCAATTTCAAATATCTAATATCCCTTTATCCATGATTTTTCACAAATATCGTAAGACTCATTTCCAAGAAAACCTGATTTATGCTGTATTTAGCCCCGAGCGGATCACGGGTTTTTATTGCACAGTAATTTTTCCTGAAGATGACGGGTAACTATAAAATCGAATTATCATCTCAGAAAATTCCTATATTTTTATCTTTTGAGCAGTTTCCAAGAAAATTCAGTTTCTGATACATTTTGTTAGGGAAACACAGGTTACCAGCAAACGGTAATATTCCTGAATATAAGGATAATTCAAATCGAATTGTCTTTTCAAAAAAACTTTAATATCAAATTTTTGTCAAAATCTTTCAAACTGATTTTCAGAGACCCAGAATTTTGCTAATATTTCGATCTGGGCTTAGCACAAACGATCGGCGCACACTAATTTTCCTGAAGATGACTGTAAAGATCGAGATAAAGTCAGATCGATTTGCCATCTCACAAAAAAAAAAAAAAAAAAAAAAAAAAAAAAAAAAACTCGTTAAATAATAAGGGCGATAACGTCCGAAGCAATTCAACATCTACTTTTTTCGTTCGGATTTTTTAGCTTCTCTTACCTACATAATCCTAAAGAAACTATTGATATTTTTACACGTTTTGTGGTCTCCTGAATCAGAAAATCAGGTTTTTAGCGGTTGTCCCTGTGTGCGTGTATCAGCATAATCCAAGAACAAATACTGACACGAAGTCCAAACTCGGTATTCTAAATTTGTATCATACGGAGATGCTATTTCAAAATTTTTATTGAAATCGGACAAATGGATCGTGTATAGAAACATCCAAGAAAGTTCACTTACATATTACGTCTATTAACGAAATTTCTTATAGATGCAGTTTAATACCGTTAGACTGCATTAAACAAAATGTATATATGGAACATACATTTTTTCCATTTATAAAAGCATATGTAGTACAGAATATGATATGATCATTCACAATTCGTTTACGCAGCCATAGAAATGAATTCCAAAGTATCAGGATTATACTTCGAATTTGCTGGAAGTGTGTTTCAAGTTGTGTCATGTGTTTTTAAAACTGTATTAAATTTAAGTACAGTCAAACCTCGTTAACACGAATCTCAAGGGGGATAAAAAATTTGTTCATGTTATCAATAGTTCATACTATCAGTAAGTAATCTTTTCATATAACTAATGGGAATTATGGAAACAGTTCATGTTAAAAGTAATTCACGTTAACAGTGTTTCCGTTAACGAGGTTCGACTGTACAGCGTGTAGTGTATTCATAATTCAAAGACTATAAACAGGATTAGTTCGAGCCCACGAAATGAAACGTATAAAAATTTTGCTTTGTATACCGGTAAAATCTATAAATCCTACTCTCATGTAAATCTGTACAGTTCTTGCGATAATACCTATTAATATGCCTATACCACTGTATATCTTAATCGAATGTAGAGTTTAGCCACTAGCGCACTTCATATAATTCGAGTCTATAATCTGTAATGATAAATAACACAGTCCTGCGATGAAATTTTTTTTAATGTGTTTTTCTGGTGTAGTTTTGGATGCTGATTAAGGAAAATATATTAAAAAATTTCCATCAAGCACAGTTTTAACAAAAATGGGTTTTTTAAGGTTAAAGCTACACTTTTTCAACTCCAATCTATAGCTATTTCCCGGCAAATATGGGTGATGTGAGTGAAGAACAAAGATAGCTATTTCAACAAGATATCAAAGAAATGTAGAGGAGGTATCAGGGACGATGGAGAGTTAAACTATTAGCAGATAATTGTTGGGTTGCACAAGAGAAAAACCTCTAATGTAAAGAACCCTTCTACGTAAAGAAACACATTTAAAAGATAAAGATGCCCTATTTTAATGTGTTTTACATATAAATAATTTCGAATTTATTACAGCCTCTGTGTTGCATTTACCTATCTTCATCTTTACATTGTAAAAAATTCTTACGGGATTGGAAGAAAAGACAAACATTTATGGATTCAGCGTATCAAAACACATTAGAGACACCCGACGCAGTGCAAAAAATAAATAAATAAATAAAAAGTATGATTTCGCATTTTTATGTAATTTCTGTTTGTATCCCTGACACAAATCTACAATTCCTGTATTCATTAAAATCTATACTAATCGTGCGACACATTTGCAAAAAATTTTTTTGTCTCACGCAAACACAGATAGACATTTTCTAAAAAGGATCAAATAGTGTTCAGGACTTCTCAAAACATAAGTCCATTGAAAACGAGAAGTAAAAAGTTTTTACGAATCCAACGATTCTTTCTTGTAAATATCGAAGAAAGTAAAACTAATTCAGACAGAAACTTTTTATTTATTTGTTAATCATATTCTCATCATAATCACGTTACCACCAATCTCCCAGCGTTTTTACTTTCTCTTACCCATAGGATCGAGAAAGTATTGTTTTAGGGTCAAATTTTCGAACGTGAGTTTTTGTTATATTTACATGTTCTGAGGTCCCCTGAATACGAAAATCATGTTTTTAGCGAATGCTCTGTGTGTCTGTCTGTCGGCCTGTTATCAGCATATCTCAAGAACAAATAGTATAGCAGAAATTCCAAACTCGGCATTCTAAATGTGTATTATATAGGGATGCTACAGTAGGCTTTTCGTTGCGATGAAGTAAATGGTTCGTGTACAGGGACACTCAAAAGTATTCAAATACATTACGTCTATGGGGGAAATTGCAAGTAAGTAGAGTTTAACATCTATCGACTGCACTAAACCAAATGAAACGAATATATATTTTTTGTAATAGAGATAGTCAACTGAGAAAAAAATTTTGTGTATGTAGGAGCCTCGCCTCCACCTTCGAGGGGAGTAAATTTTCATGATGGGTATCTTTAAAAAGAGCTCGCCAATACCTTTAAAACGAATGGTTGAACCATCGATCTGCGATAATTTAAAATAAAGTTATCGATTTTTTTTTTTCTTTATGTAATATTGAAAATAAATTCAGCATTTTTTTTTTTTTTTATATTTAGTGTTATACTACTTTTCTAATATGGAAATCGTCTGCATTATCATAAAAGATAATTTGTTTAAATAACAATTTTAATAAATTATTTTTTAAAAACAGAATTGTTTTTTAATAACCGAATTAAATTCTATATAAATGTAGATGCATTAATGAAACGGGGGGGGGGGGAAGTGTTTGAGGAGGGCGGTAGCTCCCCTCACACAGAACTAATTGTCATATAAAACTCTTCCGAAGCCTAATTTGAATTCTCTAACATAGGTTTACATAACAGTACTCGTTATCTCACCTCTTAGTCTCCAACCTGTATTTATAGTATTAAATTTCAGGGTAAGAGAAAGTCGTGTGAGTGACACATCAGTTTTTTTTTTTTTTAATTGTTGAAAGTCGTGTTTATAGAATACAGTGGAAGTACGTTTAGTCAGCAGCTTCATGAAAACAAACAAACCAACATAAACATTTGTAATTTATGACATAATATACATATCTATAAATAATTACGCAGAATAAGTTTCATCCAGATATCTCGGTAATTTCTCTTTTAGTATGCATTTAAATTCTTGTATGGTTCTAATGATGCTCCACACCATTAGAACCATGTATTATTACAGGTGGTAATATATTATATAGTCTTCAAGTAGTGTGTAAAATTGTATCCTCTTTCCAGTAAATAAACTTTTTAAGCCGTATTTTTTTTTCCTCAAAATTTCACAAAATATTTCCTTTTACTCTCTTTCCCTCTTGTTTTCACAGAAAATAATTTCGATATGAAATAATTCTATAACATCGGTGAAGTTTTACATACATATGACACATACTTAAAAAAAAAAAAAAAAAAAAAAAAAAAAAAAATTTATTTAATCCGAAGCATGTGATAAAATCAGGAATGAAAAGACTGTCTACAAGTAATGTATTCTGAAAAAAGAGTAGTCAAAATCTAAATGAACAATCTATGTTGACTTTCCCGCCATTTTCAGTTGCTATATTCAAATGCTTTGACCCTGTTTTTCTGGGAATTAAAGCAAATCTGACACATTAGACACAAAAGCTTTATGCAGCTGAACACACGTTATAGGACAGCCATAGAAAGTAATTTGGAACAGTTCATTAGAATTTACTATTCTCACATACAACACACACACACTGTTTATACATAAAGACACATACTGCATATTACTTGAATCAGTATTAGCACACCTTTTAACTAAAAGTTGAGAAAAATTGGGTTCTATCCCAAATATTTCCAATGTAAAAAGTAATCCCAATGACTCGTATTTATTTTATTTTATTTTACTTATTCATTTGTCTGTCATTGATATATTTATAATCACATAACACCATGTCTACCAAAAATCTGCGTTTTGCAAAAAAAGGGAGAGGTTACTATTGGTCTTGTAGTTCGTGACGTCATCAATGGTCGCAATTGTTTTGTTTAGTTCATAAAGCAGAAATCTACAACACTGGTTTTACACACGCAGAGAACCATTTTAATATATTATATACACATTACAACGTTAATCACAAATCTTAATTTTGATGAAATCAATTAACAATTAATTAAAATAAAGAATTTTAAATTTCTGAACTGTTACAGCATTATAACTAAGAAAAGAACTTAAATTTCTAATTTTCAATGGAATTTAGAGGTTTTTTTTTTTTTTGCATTGTGAGGCATAAGCTCATAATTACTATTTTTACCCAAATTTTAATTTTTTAAAAAATTTGTTAAAGTTTTGCTATTTTTTTTAGGACTGAGGACTATTAGTCTCAATCTGCGTATTTTTTCGATACCAGTGTTACGTTAGTTGCACATTTATCGAAATAGAAAATTTAGCTAAAATATAACTCAATAATTTGAAAGTGATGAAAAATTTGAAAAAAAAAAAAAAAACTAATAATCCTCTGAATTCTGCTTTTGCCAGAATTTCATCAAAATCGTTTTTCTGTTTCTTTCTTTTCTTAGAAAGAAAAAGAAAATTAATAATAATCAGTATCGAAATGGAAAGTATCAAAAAATATTTTAATAATTTTGACTTAGGAAATAAAAAGCGCGCGTGCAAAATGAAATGAAAAAAAAAAAAAAAGAAAAGAAAAAAGTAATTAAGTTTGAATTTGAGTTGGTAAATTATAGATGCCATTGATACAGTAACTTTTTTAGTCATGTTATTGCCATTTTGGCTATGAATAAAAATGACTATTCCAATTGTGTAAGTAATAACCTTAGTGAGAAATGTCTTCTTCGGTGCCGAATTTTAAATTTCTTCAAGGGGGGTCCAATGCTAAAGCTGTTCCTTCCCCTTAAATTTCTCTGTACGATATAAGTAAATATTCGGATCAACTTTAGTAAGGGACTCTTTGGCGACTTTTGAAATTTTGTTGCCGAAACAGTCTGGGCATTTTTTACTTACTTTTTTTTTTTTTTTTTTAAATATTAAAAAAATTAAAAACCCCTGACCGGACCATGTAAGCGTGGTCCAAAGGTGTGGAACAATCTTAAAAAACAATCTTAAGCAAGATCAAGAAAACAGCATAGTAAAAAATGCTTAGCTAGTTAACCCTTTTCGAGGTTTTAGTTTTCTTTTCTTTTCTTCTTCTTTTTTTTTTTTTTTTTTTTAAGTTTTTTTTTTTTTTTTTTTTTTTTTTTTTTTTTTTAGTCTTGAAAAAAAAAAAAAAAAAAAAAAAAAAGGTAAAAGAAACATCTCGTAAAATTGGTAGCTCACAAATTTTAAAATATCAATACAAAATGTGGCCTGGGAAAAAAAATAAATAAATAAAAAATAAAAAATCCCGATTTAATTAATTAATTAAAAAAATTTTTCAATAAATAATTTTTCAATAATTTTTTCGAATTTTCAATGGAATTTAGGAATTTTTGGATTGTGAACTTGCAAACACTATTTATAGCTAATGTTTTAACTATTGTCAATATCGGTTTAAAATGCGCAAGTTTCAAAAGCGCATTTTTATACCTCAGTCCATAAAATTACGTCGCTTATCATTATCCTGATTTGGAAATTAGAAGACTGACAATTCGCTAATTTTCTTTGGAAGCTGGAAAATTACTAGTTTGAAAATTTTATAAAACATCGATGCAAAATGGCGTGAAAAAACACATTTTAATTAATTAAAAGAAATCCATCTCACAGGGTGCTTAGAAGATTTTCACCAAACATTAATAACAACCATCCCGATTGAAATATTATTTAGACACTGGCATGAATATTAATGACTATGAATTTTCCAATATAAAAATTTCGTAAGTTATTGGAAATTTACGAATTTCCTAACATGGCAGAATAGAGCAAAATTTCACATAAACGTCAATCTTGAGGGATGTTTTCACCGTAAAGATGTCAAACCACTTTCGAAATATTATTTAGGATACTGGCATGAATATCACAGACTATGATTTTTCCAATTTAAAAAATTCGTAAGTTATTTGGAATTTACGATTTATTTAACATGTCAGAATAAGGCAAAATTGAGCATAAACTTCCATTTTGAGGATCATAAATACATTACACAACTTCAAAATTACATTTATAATATTTGTTTGAACATGATCGAATACAAATATTCTCATAGGACATTTTCGTAAATTATTCGTAATTTACGATTTTATCAACATAGCGGAATTGTAAATTTTTCATATAAATATGAATTTTGAGGATTATTGCATTGGAAATAGCAGCATGAAAACTAAACAATGGAATTGACCCAGATAAAATAAATTAATAGATTAGAATAAGATAAATATATCGAAGTGAACGGTGGATTTCATTCTGTCAAATTCATTTCTTTTAACATGATTATAATATGCCTCGCACTAGAAATTTATGAGAACATAAATATGAAAGGGAACTGAGCAGAGTCCACCTATGCCAACTAGTTTCTCTAATGTGGACCAGTTTCAATTACTTTTTGTCGAAACGATACGATATGAGAGGGAAAAAAAATAATATTTATACATGGACAATATTTAAGCACGCGGACTTAGCTCAATGGACTAACAAGAAAAAATGACGACATCTGTCTGATGAGATTATTTTACAAAAAAAAATGTATTTTTAACAGTTGTTTCTTCAGAATCTTTGCAAGCGTCATTTTAAACCTAGCAATATTTTAAAGATATATACAGAATGGAAACTTTGTGTCATAAATTGACCAAAAAACACAATCATTAAAAATATAATCAAAATAGGAATTATTTTATTTTATTTTATTTATTTATTTATTAATATATATATATACCAAAAGTAATAAAAAGTCATCGCCAACATGACGACAAAAATTTAAAAAGCGACGTGGGAGTCCTATATTAAAATTGTACTGCCTGTGGAAGCATGAAAATTGGGTCGTAAACCCTGAATTTTATTTGGAAACCTTTCTATGATTTTGCTTTCACTATTGTACAATATTAATTTGGTTTTAATAATAATTTGGCTTCTGGTAAATTAAAATCTTAATTAGGTGTTGAAATTGGTGTAACATTTATGAGTTTCAAATTTTATAGGTAAATAAGAAAAGAAATAAAGTGCGAATATTTCGCACGGGTTGGCTAGTAATAATTTAAAAAACCGCATCCAAATCGGTCTGTTCATCTGAGAGACACAGTGCCACAGTCAGATAGATACGCAAAGTATTTTAAATTACAACACTCTTCTATTCGGATTGAGGGTTAAAAAAGAAAAATAATTTTTTTTTTTTTTTTTTTTTTTTTTTTTTTTTCATTATTAATTGAGTAAATATCAATGACTTTTTTCTCTGAAGTTATCTTTTAATTGAAAATTCAAAATATTTTGCTTTTACAACCGAAATTAGTTGCGAAAAAATAGACTTCAATGAAAACATGCAGAAGAATAAAACTAAGAAAGAAAAAATATATTAAACTGAAAACACTTTTCATTGGATCATGTGGGTAAAAAAAATGTGATGTAGAAACTACATGAGATCTTTATACAGCTAGATATACTACATATTGTAATGAAAATATTGACATTTTCGTGTAGGGTAAATGATTGCAAATAAACAAGCAATTTCCAATCAAAATATAACTAAAGCTGTATTTTTTAGTTCAATCGGATAATCGATTCACAAAATATTAAGTAAAAACTCCATTTTAACTTTAAAAGTTATTTAAAAAAAAAAAAAAAAAAAAAAATGTTAAAAATAATTAAGTAAGTGAATACATTTCTTTTTATTTCAAAAAAAAAAAAAAAAAAAAAAGAAAGAAAAAAAAGAAAAAGAAAAGAAAGAAAGGAAAAAAAAAAAGAAAAAAAGAAAAAAACGTGCAAACACTTTTTTTTTTTTTTTTAATGATTAAAATAATTTTGAGAAAAATTGTGCTAAAGAAATAGAGCAGCTTCAGTATAGAACCTCTTTGCGAAATTTGACATTTGGCATCGAATTACCTCGGACGTTTTCCGCTAAGGTCCACTTACTCAACTACGATAGCAATTTTAATTTATCGCCGAAATGTTTAAAAGCCGCTAAGGGGCTCCTAAGTCAAAGCTCTACCAAAGAAATTTTAAGAAATGAATATAGTAACCGATGATGGGACATGATTCATAGTTACTGCATGCCTTTTTATGGAGTTCTCATATAACTAATCGTTTAAATATGTTTTAGTTAAAAAACTAAATCTTCATATAAACTAATCTAAGTTGTAGTCTCTTAAATTTCATTTTAAAAAATTCTGGGCTTAACTTAAAACTCTATAGCAATAGTTGTTTAACGTAATTGTGATATTCATTACTAAACCTTTCCCGCCCGACGTTAAAATAAAATTAATAAAATATAAACTAATTTTCATTTCATCTGGATTAAATTTTTGCTAAATATTTTTTTAATGTCATTACTATTCTAAATATTTTTTTTTCTCTTGAGCATCTCGAGAATGCCAATTTCACAATTTCTTTTCTTTTCATTTTTTTACATTTAATTATCTAATAGTAGAAAAAACATATCAGTTCGTGATAAATTGCAATTCTAAATTCATTTTTTCATTGAAAATATCTAAGATAATGCTTTTTATTTAGTTGCAAAAGATAAATTTCTTTGTTACTAATCGCAGCATTGTCCTTTATTTATTTATATATTTATTTACACCATTGATTACAACATTTTAAAAAATATACTAGGGGGGCTCTGCACCTGCTTGCTCTGCTGACCAACCCCCGAAGGAGGCTTCACCTCTTACCGATTTGCTTCCCATATTAACCCCTGCGGGGCTTTGCCCGCATATTCGCTACTTTGTCTTTCGTTGAATAGGAATATTAGTTGGGCATAACACAAGACAAAGGCAGAAAAATGTTATAGAAATCCCCATACCCAATGTCAAATTGAAATACATAATATTTAAATTTAATACCACATATACCTTTCTTTCTTTCATTTCATTTCATTTCTTTTTTTTTTTTTTTCTTTAATGAAATAATATGCTAAAAATCTTTAGTATATGACCCCCTTGGCGACTTTTAAACTTTTGTCATTATTCGCGATGAAGTTTTTCGCAAAATTGCTTGTTTAAAAAGAAAAAAAAAAAAATCTAGAACCTATTTTTTTGAATGCCTATTACTTTTTAGTTAATTTAGGGCAGTATATAATACTCTATACATATATTTCTAATGTATAGGTATGCCAGGTAATAATTTTACACATTCGAAAATATCTAAAATGAAAAAAGTTTATTATTATTATTATTTCAATTTGAAAAAAAAATCTCCTACAGCTTCAATTTTTAATTCTCTAATATTGACTGCTTAAAATAATGAAGGATAAAATTTACTCGATTCTCTATAAGAGTTCAAGATGTTGAATTTTTTTCTTGCCATAATAAGAAATATGAAATGTATCCTAGAAATGTCTAATTTTGCAATGTTAAAAAGTTATCCATGCTGAATTAGAAAATGCTATCATTTATAAACGAATATGAATTTTCTCTAAAATATTTTTTTATGCCAAAATATATTCGAAGTATTTTAAAACTTATTTTTAAATGAAAAAGATAAATACATTTTAAAGACTGAAAGAAATGTCGTCTGTTATAAAGACACGATATTTTTCATTACTCACAAAAAAGAAAAAAAGAAAAAAAAATGTATTAAAAAAAAAAATATATATATATATATATAAACAACGTAAGAAATTGCCAGTAAGAAAATTAATTTTCTAAAAGTAGAAAAAAAAGATATCTTCAGAAGACAAATTACAATCTTAAATTCAATTTTTCATTAAAACTATCTAAGATAATGCTGTTTATTTATTTGCAGATAAGAAGTTTCTTTGTTACCAATAGCAATATTGACTTTTTTTTTTTTTTTTTTTAACACCATGGATGACATTGAAATGAAACAACAACGATACTCTTTGCAAGACGGCAAATAGAGTACCTTTATTAACCCGACATTTTTATTTGATAATTTCGTTAATTAAGATGATAGAAGTTTCTAGATAACTGAAATGTCTTCTAGAGTATTCGACAAACGTTGATGCCTCTCATGTCGCGAAGGACACTGCCCTCTGTGAGGAGATGCGTTCGCAGACAAAAAAATTTAGACGCCAGCAACAATAGTCTTTTCTTAATACATAGAGAAAATAAAATAAAATAAAGCAACATAAAAATTTAAATACATAATATTTAATACCTTAAAAAAAAAAAAAAAAAAAATAGAGAAAGGAAAGAAAGAAGGAAAAGCAAAGAAAAAAAATTTTTTATACTAAATATCAGTAAATTTTTTCAAAATAGGAAGAAATTCACAGCAACCAGACCATTTTGCGTTACAACTTTAGTATATTAACCCCTTGGTGACTTTTAAATTTTTGTCACTATTTGGCAATGAATTTTTTTTGTATAATTGCTTGTTAATATATATATATATATAGTACCTATTTTTTTTAGGTGAAAATATGCTTTAGCCCACTGCTTGGCGATTTTTCCAAAAATCGCCAATTTGGCAAGGTGAGATTGCCACAATTCGTAGATCGATCATTCAACGACTGAAAAACGTCGAGGTTGCCAAGTTTGGCATCTTTATCGACAATTGCAAACAAGACGCCAAACACGGCTAAAGCACCTTCCACCCAATATTTTAGATTCAAATTCAAACTCATTTATAAATGTCAGAATCTTCTAATTTAGCATTGGTATTTTATCAACATTACAAAATTAAACATTTCTATGATACATTTCATATTTGACCTTGTACCTAAAATATTTCTTTTATTCCAAAATATATCCGAAGTATTTTAAAATATATTTTTAAATAGAAAAGATAAAATATACTTTAAAGACAAAAAAAAAAAAAAAAAAAAAAAAAAAAAAAAACGCAGTTAATTATTCAGATACGACATTATTTCCGTATTCACAAAAAAAGAACACATTAAAAAAATTATAAACAACATAAGAAACTGCCAGTAAAAAAATTCATTTTCAAAAAGTAGAAAAAATAAAAAAATAATTTTTTTTTTGGTACATTATTGATCACATTTAAATTTTCCTGTGAAAAATAACGTCATAGGATTAAAAGAACAACGAATTCAGAAACTTTTTGTAAAATGGCAAATAGAGTACCTATAAACCCGACGTTTTTAATTAACAACTTCATTAATTAAAATTAATGAAATTTCTAACTGACTGAAATGTTTTCCTTGAAATATTCCGCTCGCATTGATATCTCTCATGACCCGGAGAAACCTGCCCCCCTGCGAGGAGATGTGATCACAGACAAAAAAATCTGACGCCAGCGACAGTAACTTGTTTACTTTCTGTTACCCATCATAAGGTAGAGAAAGTATTGTTTTAGGATCAAATTCTGGAACGTTTTTGTTATATTTACACGTTTTGAGGTCCCCTGAATCCAAAAATCATGTTTTTAGCGGTTGGTATGTGTGTCTGTCCGTTATCAGCATATCTCAAAAACAAATCATAGCAGAAAGTTCAAACTTGGTATTCTAAATGTGTATCTTATAGGGATGCTACACTAAGCTTTTCGTTGAGATCAAGCAAATGGTTCGTGTACAGGAACACCCAAGAGAATTCAGATACATTGCGTCTACGGGGGAAATTGCAGGTAAGTAGAGTTTAACATCTATAGACTGCACTAAACCAATTGAAACGACTATATATTTTTTTATATGCGTAAAACATGTTTCATGTAGAATATGGTATAGAAATCAGTTACTGTTCGTTTACAGGGCTACACAAAAGATCTACATTATAATGCGACAATACATAAAAATTGATGGAAGTGTATTTCAGTTTGATCCGGGGGTTATAAATTGTATATAGGACTATATTTATGTGCACCATGTGATGTCTACATAACTTTCAGAAGATATACAGGGCTGCCAATATTTAAGCCATAACATTCTTTTTTATTTGTTAGTGGAAGTGCTTTACTATAATATACTATATCATATAATATTTTACCATGTCCAGGAAAGCTGCTCAGGAATTGAAATTAATTTCTCAAAGCCACGTGGTAAATGATGTATTTTTTTTTAAGCTAAATATTCATCGATTGGTTTCTTGTATATTTACACGTTTTGAGGGTTCCTGAATACCGAAGTCAAGTTTTATAGTTTGATCTTCTCCTGTGTCTGTTAGAGTAAATTAAAAACAAATAATTTCAGGCGATCCAAATGATGTAATTTGAAGTGAATACGTTTGTTACTAGAAAAGTTTGTTCAAGATTGATAAGTTTCAAGGAATGACGCGTGTGAAAGTTGTCTAAATAATTTTAAATGAACTTTTGAACTTAATAACAGATTTGAATTGTCTATTAATGTATCAATAATGAAACGGGGTGGAAATATTTGTCAAATAAAGCTGTTCCGAAGCCTAAGTTGTACTGTTTTAACATAGGTTTACATATCAGTACTGGTTATCTTAACCCTTAATCTAAAATGCGTACATATAGTATTAAATTTCAGGGTAAGAGCAAGTCGTGTGAGTGATACACCAGATTATTTTAAATATATAGAGATTAATATGTTATCGTGCGCGCAAAACTACTGTTTAACAAAAAAAAAAAAAAAAAAAAAAAAAAAGCTCTGATATTTTTAAGGGAAAAATATTTAATTAATAATGTAGAATTATTCTAAAGGTTATAATAGACAGGTTAAACCTTTTTTGCATCTGTTAAAATTTACAAATTTAAAACTAATTATTTTTCCAGTTATTGTAAATAAAATTTTTGGACATTTTTCTCTGATATTTTCATTATTCAAAAGTACCGGATCCCAAACATCATCCGGAAACATTTCGTTCAGCTTTCCCTCGACTTTTTAAAGGTCGTCATTGTTGAATATTGTGGATGAGGATTACTTAAGTCTACGGCTTCCTGAAGCCAAGCAAACAATACTAATAGATGTCTCTTACAACTTTATGAAACTTAAGGATGAATAATATGCAAAATAAATTTTATACAGATACCTTGATAATTTCTTAGTAATAATCAAAAATCGACGATACCTCCTCGCATATGTATTTAGAATAGCCTTAGTTCAGCCACAAACGCATTAGTCAAGTCTTTGTAACATTTAAGAGATTGAATTATTATTCTTAAAACATCCATTTGAAAATTTATCTTTTCTATAAAAAATTTTCTATGGTAGAAAGTGTTTAAAAAATGTAATGCTGAACAAAAGATAAAAAGTAAAACTATTCTTAAAGACATAATTGTATAATTCAACTCTGTGAAATTATTCGAGCAAAATGTAAAATTGTCGTTATTTAATTTGTCTAGCGTTTTGAAGTTGGTTTTGTGGATTAATGACAATTTTCTACATTAGAGACGTAGGCATGGGTGGGATACCTTTTATGCGGTAGAGTCTTTTCTAAAAAGTCTTACCCCATATTCACGCTAGTTTCAGAGAAAACCGTGGAAAACTCCAAACCGCTAGGTCGAGGACCCTGGAATCCAACTTGGCCCTTTCTATTTACCAGCTTCGAGAGCAGAGCCTCATTACCACTGGTGGGACCCCAATGGCTATGGGTTTCTGTGGGTGCTTTGGAAAAATTTATCTTCATAACTGTCTAAAAAAATTACAATCTATAGCTGAAAACCGATTATTATTAATATTATTTTTATTTATTTTTTTATTTTCTTTCTTTTATTCTCTTTCTTTCTTTCTCTCTTTCTTTCTTTTAAATTTTTATTCTATTATTATTATTATTATTATCAAAAGTTTTAATTAACCTCTTCCTTCTCGCTCCCGTGAAAATGACGGGGTGAGTATTCGCTCTCTATTTCTCGTGCTCGTGATATTTCCGGGCTGGAGTGTTCAAAAGTAACACACTAAAAAGATTTAAAAACAAACCATTTCTGACACCCGGAAAATTATTTATTTCTTATTTTACACTCTAGATGGAAGTAGCAGACTATTTAAAATTTAATTGGAGATAGTAGGTTATTTTAAACTGCCAGCACTATCCAATTTTAAATATTTGTAATACATATTTTGCAACCTTAGCTCAGTTAGGCTTTTGAATGCACATGGTTTTGTGCTCTGTGATATATATATATATTAATATTGTGTACATTATGTAGTCAGAATCTTAAAATTATTCGGATTCTAATTTTAGTATAAATGCATCCGAGAGTGTTTCGAAAATAAGTGATACTTACGAAAGTTCGGATAGGGAATATGAGAATAGTGTATTTTACGTATAGTGTTGTGTTATACGTAATTTTTTTTTTCCCATAAAATTTTGTTTTAAAGTTTAAAACGCATATCTTTTATTTTTTTCTACTTACTGGAAAACCAATATTCAATCATAATAACCCTGATTGTTGGTTTTTCTGAAAAATTAATTTTTTAATTTCAAGCTTGAAAAAATTCCATAAATTAAAGATGAATACATATATCGTTCATACACTTTATTCCCATAAGCAATTAAGCATTCGTAAACAAACTGTTCAACGCAGGTAAAGCAGGACTGACCTTGAACTCGGATCGCGGCTGGGGCCACTGACATTCAGCTAAAAAAAGGGGCCCATTCCAAGATCAGACATTCTGGACACGAACGACAAGATTCTACTTTATTGTCACATCTGACCACCTGAGGAGGATCCATGGGAAAGTGCGCACAGATTAATTATTGCACGAATATAAGAAATGCGAATTTTTAAAGTTGAATTGCTGTAGCTGCAGATAATAATAATTGAAAATATATATATTTCTTAATTTATCGATTAAGATGCATTTTAGATTTATTATTATTATTATTTTATTTAATGTTCATTTGTGCAAAAACAAGGTAATGAAACGAAGGAGATAAGGCATCATCTGGTTATCATCCAATGTAAAATGTGTTATCATCCACTGTGTTATCATCCAATGTAAAATGTGTTATCATCCTGTTATCATCCACTTATGAAACTCTTTATGAATTAATGCAGTAAAACTCTTTGTGTGTGTGTCATCGTGTCTGTATGTCTGTAACGCTATTTTTGTCCGGGTATCACATGAGAACGTCTGGATGGAATTTAACGGAGACGCTTGGCAGAAATTTTGGTCTATACCAAACATAAAATTAAATTTATCATATTTTTCGAAATTCCCTCCCCCCCCCCTCCGTTACTCCCCTAGGGGGAGGGGGCAAAAGTCAAAAATACGTTTGTAAGCAAAACACGGCTCCAAATTACTTTACAGTAAAAACACTGCACTAAACCAAATGAAACGAATATATATTTTTTGTAATAGAGATAGTCAAATGCAAAAAAAAAAAAAAAAAATTCTATTCGTCCACTCTTTTCCAAAATAAATAAATCCTGCAGTTCTAGATTTTGTTCTAGTGGAGTTAACCAAGAAAAGTGATGGATGTAATAAGTTAAATCAGATAAATTTCACTTTACGAATCCTCAAATTCACAAAGAAAGTAAAATACAATATAGAGCTCACCATTAAGATCTTCGAATTCCATTCCTTGAACATGTCACCTTTTACCTATGTGGGCAACTTAAAATACTATTACTACTTTATTTCATTAAATTCAATGCTTTAATTTTCAATCTCGAAAAGAAACATTTAAATTTATTTTTATTTATATATTTTTTTCTTTTTAACTGTTCATAAAATAAAAGACAACATGTTCAAGGAATGGAATAATAATTTAAAGAAAAAAAAAAAAAAGCAGAATTGGAAAATTTTCATTTTTTAATGAGAGTTCTTCATAATACGAAGCAAGAAAAATCCCGTAGGATTACATGGGAAGGAAGAGTGAATTTGACAGATGTGTAGTTTTAAGAGATATCTACAATTTAACTAGTTTATTCATGAAGTCTGTTGTGCCTACATATGTAACATGTACGTAGGTGTGTATCTTACATAACTCAAACTGATTGGCATAGATGTACGCTACTCAGTTCCCCATCATATTTATGTTCTCATAAATTTCTAGTGCGAGACATATTATAATCATATTAAGAGAAATGAATCTGACCAAAGCTTGACACAGTGACAGAATGAAATCACCGCCTAATAGGCTAACCACCGTTCACTTCGATATATTTATCTTATTCTAATCTATTAATTTATTTTATCAGGGTCAATTCCGCTGTTTAGTTTTCATGCTATTATTTCCAATGCAATAATTCTCAAAATTCCTATTTATATGAAAAATTTTCAATTTCGCTATGTTGCTAAAATCTTAAATTACGAATAGCTTACGAAATTTTCCTATTAGAATATATGTAGTTAATCATGGTCAAACAAGTATCATAAATGTTATTTTGAAGTTGTCTAATATACATATGATCCTCAAATGGACGTTTATGCTCAATTTTGCCCTATTCTGCCATGTTAAGTAAATCGTAAATTCCAAATAACTTACGAATTTTTTAAATTGGAAAAATCATAGCCTATGATATTCATGCCAGTATCCTAAATAATACTTCAAAAATGGTTTGACATCTTTACGATGAAAATATCCCTCAAAATCGACGTTTATGTGAAATTTTGCTCTATTCTGCCATGTTAAGAAATTCGTAAATTTCCAGTAACTTATGAATTTTTTATATTGGAAAATTCATAGTCAATAATATTCATGCCAGTGTTCTAAATAATATTTCAAAAGTGGTCTGACATCTTTACGATGAAAATATCCCTAAAAATTGATGTTTATGTGAAATTTTGCCCTATTCTGTCATGTTAAGAAATTCGTAAATTCCAAATAACTTGCTAAACTTTCAAAGTAGCATGTTTATAGTTAATGATGTTCATTCCGAATTCAAAACTGATATTTCAAAGCTATCCTGACATTGTTACAGTAAAAATTTTCTACTTAATGGACGTTTAAATGAAAATTTGTCTTATTCTCTCATGCTAAGAAAATCGTAAATTTATAACATACGAAGCTTTTTAATTCGAATGTTGCAAATGAATAGGGCTCTTGCCAGTATCGAAAGTAATATTTTAAAACTGATCTGATTTCTCTGCGACTATTTGTTCTTGAGATATCGTGTACATAGACTAACAAATTCACTAACGGACTAACATGGGCGTCGGCAGAATGGGGCAAGGGGAGTGCCCCCCTGGAAAATTCTACTAAGCATTTTTTCTTTAAATTTAAAAATATGCTATCAGAATTTTATTTAAAAAAAATATTTTTTCAGGTTGTGCCCCCCCCCCCCCCTGAAATTTTTTCTGGCGACGCCACTAAGGACTAACAAACTAACATAGACCTTACAGACGGGCACAATACAAATTGTGTCATTTTCGGATTCCTCACACCTGAAAACGTGTAAAATTCTCAAAAAACTAAAAAGGTTAATCGTAGTTTTATAACTTTAAAATTTATATTTAAGACTCTTTTTTGCACTTCCTTTTATAAATTATTACATGATAACTATCAGTACACGACTTTTTGTTTTAGCAATTTCTACGAAAGATACTGCTAAACATTTAGCCGCAGAAGATTGAAATTTAGAACTTATATAAAGTTCCGGTGATCACTATATAAGACCCCTTTAGTCATTATGTGAACACTCGTTTTTATATTACTCTGATATTTCTCATTTTAGTTATATTAAGAAAATATATATCGTTTAATAGGCGAACAAGGAAGTCACCACATATTATATATATGTACATTTTCCAAGAGAAAAAGAGAGGAAAAACACTGTTAAAAATGGTTTCTTAAAAATGAGCTAAATTGTCTCGAAATAGCTCCAAAACAATATATACTTAAATTTGAAAACCCATGTACACATTTTTGAGTATATTGACATGTGAAACATGGATATATTTGGATTCTTATTGGTCAACCCCATTTTTGAGCATGTCAATATACTCAAAAATGAGTACATGGTTTCTCAAATTTAAGTATAGATTGTTTCGGAGCTATTTTGAGACAATTTAGCTCATTTTTAAGAAACCATTTTTAACAGTGAAGGGGGGAAAAAAAATGCCACATAAATTTAAAAAAATTAAAAACTCTCTTTTATTGTACAATGTACTAAAAATTTCGACATAAAAATAATAGCAAAATTTGACACAGGTTTTTTCATGGAGCCTGCCCCTAATAATTTAGATCTCTGGAAATACTTCTGTACTGTATTGTTATCGACTATTGACTCATGTGTAAAATTTGAGAAAAATGGATTTGACAGAGTAGATTAAAAATGAATCACATGATGTGGCAAAGGCAGACAGGTTTTTGCCCCTGGAAATTATGTCTTCTGAGATAAATCCCAGAAAATGCTTCCATATAGTACTGTCATCGATCATAGACTCCTGCAAATTTTCAGAAAAATCGGTTTGGTGAAAGTGGGTTAAAAACTGATTGCGAGATTTCACTCAGACAGATAGGACAACCAAGTTAAATAAAAGTGTATAAAAGGTGTGAGAGGGGACACAGACCTTCAAGAAAATTCTTGCGTACAGCTCCTTTTTTACACAAAGACTATATAAAATAAATAATATCATTATCTTTAATCGCATTTCACGCGCGTGATAAACAAATCGATATTCTCTTGTGACCCGCAGATTTGTTCACTTGGACAATTCCTGTTTTGGGGGAATTAATCGCGACCGGTCCAAGTGCCTGAATCAGATTCTCAAATAGAATATAATATTCCGCGACCTCTCATGAGCTGATGCTACCGAAATTCCTCACATATGATGTCGCTTGACCTGACCTCTGTATGCAGAGCACGCAGAAAATGTTCGAGAAAGACTAAAATATCCACTGCGGCTGAAAAGAAAATTATACGACTCAAGAAAGGCGGGAGGGAAGAACACTTTTAAGGGCAATAAACTTTAAAACATTTTTCAGTATAAATGAAAAATTCATGATAAAATAATTAATAGCTTAACCAGCTGCTGACTTTCCTCATATATTCACTTCACCAATGAATTAAACAACAATTTTATTTCGAAATTGAAGATTAATATTTCTTAAAATGAACTCTTTACAAAATTTGTATGTTTTAAATAAGTTAAAATTTTCAGACGATAAAACTGGGTATTTTGTTAATTGCCTTCAAGAATATCGCGAATTTCGGCAAACAAACAAAGGGGGGAAAAAAGTCAGACACTTTTTTTTTTTTGTTGTTTATTAGTAGTGAAATAATAGTGAATTTTTAGTATCAGCTTTGAAAAACAAGCGCAAATTTTGTCAATTACCGACAAATGTCGAGCTAGTTGTAGAAGATTTTTGTCTCACACTTACAGACAGACGGACATTTTTTAACTGGTCAAATTGTGTTCAGGACATCTCAAAGCGTGTAAATCCATCAAAATTCAGAATCTGTTTTTTTTTAGGTAGATTCCTTATGGAAGATCTATCTATTGCAATGGTTCTCATGACACCACTTCTGTAAAATTTCTTCATATCTTCATCGATCATGACCCCTAGAACCCAAAACCACCCTCCGTTCAAAAGTTTATATTATAAACTATTGTAAGCAGTAAGGGTTTTTGTTCACAACAAGAAAATTGGCCCCTCTGCTCCACCCTAAATAATTATTAGATTGACGTTTTTTCTATATACACTGATGGGTATACCATCAAAAACACTGAAACCATGGCTACCTCAATTTTGGAAAAAGTGGGCTGAAGAACTTTCTGCATGCATTGATTCTAATATAATGATCTAATATTTAAAACATTTTTGTTCTTGTTGTTAGTACAGCATACTTCTCTCCAATTGGAAGAAAAAGTAATTTTATGTGCAATTCATACTATCTTCTCGACAAAAATTTTATGGCAGCTCTTGATCAAGAACTAATGAACTGAATATCATAAAATGTTACATATACTTGCATCTTGACTTGACTTAAATTGGTGTCTATCAACTTTTGGTGCATAATAGTACCACACTCAAGGGCAAGGCACTCTGTTGTTTAGTTTTTTCCTAATTTTTTAATATGGCAGTATAGAATAAAAATTCAAATAGATATACACAATGAGGGTTATTTTTAACCTGCCATTGTAAAACTGAAAAATTTTGTTGATAATAATAAGAATTAACCAGGATAATTTTTTTCTATATGTACGAGCATTGCTTCCCCCTGCGGGGAGTAGTACCTCCTACCTTGAGGGTGAAATTTTTAATATGAGTATTTCTCAAAAGAACTTGTTAATACCTTTAAAATGAATGGTTGAACCATTCATTTCATATCCAAGCATATGTGATAATTTGAAACAAAGTTATTAATTATTTTTTGTTAAAGAAAAAATGCCCATATTTGAAATATTTCCAATGTAAAATGCAGTGGTGATTATTTTGATCTAAATTACAGGAATTTGTAAAAGAAAATATAGAAGAAAGTTTGGTGATAGTCACTACATAGTTTTATTTGGCATATATTACTAAGTGAGGGGGAGTTTATTGCCTCCTCTCAGTCACCCAAATGAATACTGTACCTACATTCTTAAAACATTTTAAGGTTATTCTTAAATTTGAAAATTTCAAATTATTCAGAGAACCTTCAACTAGACCATTTATTTAAATTTATTCGACTTGTTTTCGGTAACCCTATATATATTGACTATGAATCATACTCACATCACATAGTGTATTAAAATTTAGCACTATAAGAAAAGCACATAACAAAACTTGAAATGCATATCAAGCAATTTCCAACAATAGCCTTAGCCTTAATATATCAGAATTTTTTCGTGAAACCTGGTTGGTTGGTTGGGTTTAATGGTGCAAAGTCCAAAATAGGACATACAGGTTGAGAAGCCTGGAGACAAAATACACACAGTAGTGCTAGGCGATGTCGACATTTCTTAAATCGATATATCGTTCATCTAAAATACCGATATAAGGATATATCGATTTAATGCAGCGTTACCAACTGTACGGATTATTAGTCCCTACACGTGAGGTCTTTCAGCAGTTTTCTTCAGAATGTAGAGACAGATTATAGTTAATTGGTTGGGTTTAACGTTGCAGTAGTACTGCGCTACACTGTTAAAAGTTTGGTGTTAGTTTGAACCAAAACTTGGTACTGAAGTAGCTGTAACCACCCGATGGTTTAACTTTTTTCCATGATTTGGTAATTTTAGGTTAACCAAATATTGGTATTACGTTAAAAAAAAAAAAAAAAATCAAAATTTGACAAAGACGGGTATTAAACTGAAGACCTTCTTGTCTTAAGACAAACACACTGGCAATGCGCCACATTTTCTTGCCCACTAATTATGTTTTGTTGATTTTGATAAAAGGGATAAAATTTTTTAGGGTCTTATCTTGACCCATAGGTAAGTTGTTGCACAAAATTTGCTCTTTAGCCTATGTTTTCGATCATGCTCTTTCATTTAATCTTGGTTTGGTTTTAAGAGAAATTTTACTGTTTCATACTTCCCTTGTGAGTAGATGTATGATAGCTGCAAGTTCTGGTGCAACTTAAATTCAATCGCAAGAAGTAGAAAACTTAAAAATGAGGTTGAATCATATTTATGATATTGCTTTTATCTTTACTCCATATATAGTAGGCAGCAAAATTATTCGAACGCTAGCAATAATTCCTATTTTAAAAAGGTAGATTTAATACTGCTTTGTTAAATAAATCCTTGTCGAGTCATGTTCTTAGTCCGTCTATGAACATGAGTCGGGGAATTGGCGACGTATGGGACGCACTCCTAAGAACGGTTCGGATGCATGCCATCACAATTAAAAATCCTCACGGAGGTGATGATTCCTCTGCTTCGGTGACCTCCAAAGCTATTAATTGGGAACATGGAGGACATGGCGGCCACAGCGGACTTTACGTGCACCAGCCACCAAACTTACACTACGATCTTTGTCTAGCTCGAGTATCGAACCCGGAATCTTTCATTTACGAGCTCAGCACTCTACTGACAGCGGCCCTGGAACAAATTATAAAATTTGGGACCTTTTGGGGTACTTTTGTGAGATTCTTTTTATAGGATTTTGCATGAATTTTTTTAGTTTTACGCTTTTTTCATGAGTTTTCAAAATAAATAGAGCCACTTTAAGATATCAGTAGGAACATGGCAAAATGTGAGTTAGGAATACTGATTTAATGGGATTCGCTTAATATACAGAATGAATGGAGAAGTGAGAACTTTATTTTGCTGACATTCATATTTTTAAGTAAGAATAATATAACACTCTATATATTACAAATCTGATTTATTTAATTTGAAGCAATGACCTCTTTTGAAATAGCAAAATAATAAGGTATTTATTTAGAAAATAAATATGTAATTTTTCAGATTTTTTTTTTTTTTCTTCTTATACATATAAACAGTGGGTAACTTTGTTTTACATCATCACAGATACATGGTTCAATCATTCATTTTAAAAGTTTTGAGCTAAACTCGTATTATTCGAAATTTACGCTCACGGGGTAAATCTACACACTTACACATTCAAGAATTTTATCCTAGTTAACTATTACTATTACAGAAAAATGTTTTTCAGTTTCACAAGGATAAATAAAAAATAATCCTTACTGTATATTTCGTAAATTTATGCAAAAATTTATCATATACTGGAAAGTATTTATTATATCCTTATGTTCTAAAACATAACGACAGTGCCATTTGTATAGCGATGTGAACAAAATGTGAATAAGCACTAATTTATATCAAGGTGCAAGTATGTAAAACTTTTTATGAAATTCTGTGCATTATTTCTCGTGCTAAAGTTGTTGGAAATTTTTTTTCCCACACAAGCAGACGGATAATTTCCAGAAATGGTCAAAACATTCTACAGACTTCTCAAAACGTGTAAATCCATTGAAAACCAGAAGTTAAAAATTTTTACAAGTACTTTCTTGTAATGAATACCTACAGTAGAACGTAAAAACGTGTAAATCAACAATGGACCATAGAAAAATTATATCAGCTTAACAAAATTAAATTTTTTACTCGAAATTATTATTTTTTCACAGAAATATATTTTTTACTAAAATAAGACCTTTGAAAAAATCAAACAGACTTCTGATAAAGATATAATACTTTAATACTAATTATTATAAAAGTATTCATTATTTTCCACAGTTCAAAATTTATACATCTCAAAATAATATAATTATAGAGCGCAGTTTTGTTTTACCACAAATTATATTATAGAATTTCACACTGACTCGTGACGTGACATTTCGTGAGTAACTTTTAGAACATTTAAAACACCCCCAGTTTATTTATTTATTAACTAATAGATAAATTCAGAATTTTATTATTTCTTATTCCTTTTTAATGTATTAAAATATTTATATTCCCCACTTACATGCGATCAAATTACAAAATGGCAATCAGCAGAAAATTGCTAATTAAAAGAAGAGCTTCACACCACATGATATTAAATTTCTATAGTGCCTTGAATCTTTTAATAAATATAATTCTTAATTAAAATTTTCTAAAATACAATTTCCTAAAAAAACTTCACGAGATTTTTTTTTTATTGAAATTTAAAATTTTTACTTATTTTAGATTAAATTACATCAAATATTATAAAATGCAAAAAGACTTAAATAACTAGCTCAGTATAGGGAAATAAAATTAATAGAAAGAAGAACAATTTGGTGCACACAAAGGCAAAAAAAAAAAGCATCAACTTTCACCATATTCAAAATTATTTTTAAATACCCATACTACAAGGCCGTATCCAGAAAAAAAAATAATAATAAATTGGGAGGGGGGGCCAACTTTTACTCAGATGTTGGTCGCGCACTTGCACATATGCACACCAAAAGCGTGTGAGCTAAAGTTTGTCCTTTCCTCCATGGGGGTGAGTGGGAGGTACAATTGATTCTTTATTCTAGGGGGGGGGGGGGCTGGAGAGTTTTGCCCTCCATGGGGTCTTTGCAAGGGATTTTAGCCTGTATTCATGCGAGTTTCAGGGAAAAAAAAAAAAAAAAACAGAAATTTTTGAATAGCTAAGCAAGGTTTACAAGCATGACCTTAGTTTGAATCCAACATTTTCTGTCAAGCAGTTTTCAGAAGAAAACCACATCAGCCACTGGTGTGGCTTGTCGCTTTAAAAACTTTTTTGTAAACAACCTAAGCAAAAGCATACTAATATAAAAGGATACAGTGGCACACCCACGTAGGGGGCCGAGGGGGCCTTGGCCCCCTCCTTGGGCTGACAACGGAAAAAATATCGAAGCAGGACACTTTGGTCCCGCCATTTTGGTCCCGCCACTTTGGTCCCGCCATTTTGGTCCTGCCGTTCTGGTCCCAAGGAAATTTTGGTCCCTGGCCATTTTGGTCCCGAGACATTTTGGTCCCACCAATTTTTTGCAATTTTTTAAATATGTATCAGTTTTTTAATATGATAACATATTTATTGATACGGGAAAATTGAAGTGCTCTTAGAATATCTTTAATTAAGGAATATCTTACACACAAATACATAAATTTTCGACATTACGATTGCTGCCTAACTATTGAGATTCGGAGAATTTTGTACTAATTTTTTTGCGAACATTTTATTTATTTATTTTATGCAATTGCACTTTTTTTTAATTGATATTTTTTTTCATTTGATTTCGATTTAACTTACTTCAATTGTAATTTGAATTTTAATTTACTATCAGTGACAACATTTTGTGATTTTAAAAGTATTGTTAACAATAACAACAGTAGATAAAGTTTGAATTATTTTAAAAATAATAAAATACAGAAAAATTTTGTTTAAAAAAAACTAAAGAAAGAAAACCTTACGATATTAAATATAATTTGCTTTTAGTGGCAGAATGCTATTTCTTTCAAAAAATTAATTATTGACCTACTCCTATCATAGACACTTCTTCATAAGCATAAGCTTGGGATCATTTAGGAAGTTCTTGAATTTATATATAAATTTATTCATAAATATATATATATATATGTGTGTGTGTGAGTGAGAGAAAGAGAGATACCTTTCATTCGATTTGATTGTGATTTATTTTTTATCATTAATCTAAGAACAATTTATTTCAAAATCTGTGTTATATTGATAATAATAATAATAATAAAATGCATGTTTGTTTGTCCGTGATACTTAATTACGTTAACCGTGTATATATGTGTAAATTACTTTTATTTCAATTACAATGGTTTTATTTTAAAAATGAAAAAATGTAAGCAGTCCAATATTTAATTAACTGTGCGCATTGCAAGCATAAATGTTCAGAAAATGTTGATGTACAATTTTTTATCTTTTTAGTTTAATATTATGTTAAAAAAAAAAAAAAAAAAAAAAAAATCTGTCTGGTATGTCTCTATGGCTAAAAGCAATGCCCGCATTGAAATCTCTGTAGCACATTGAGATTCGTTTCGCACCTGTTTCTCCCACAAACAATAAAAAGGCATTTCACTGTTTTGTTTCAACGCATTTGAAAAAAAAAGGGGGGGGGGGGTGATGGGAGGGGCTTTTAATGAAAATTTTCTTAAACAATATTGTAAGGGATTATAATGGAATAAAAATGTTTTTCCAATTCTATGTGATGTGTAACTATTTCCTGTGTTTGACAAATATATCCGGATTGACAGAGAAGAAAATGACTTAAGTTTAGCAGATCTGTACAAATTATTCCTGAGATCATTATTTAGGTTCCTCGCATCTTCTTTTACTATTAAACTCTAACATTTAGGAGGTGCTTCGATAAAGCATTGATTTCCTACAAATTTTGTATTCGAGCACTCTAAATATGAATATGCCGCATTACAGTGTTTTATATTAAAAACCTTGTATTTTATTTAAACTAAAATTTTGCAGACTTAGATAAATTAACAATGCTTAGATCTGCGCTGATAAATAATACCTTTATGATTCCAAATTCGATCCGAAATAATAAATTTTCTGTTCCATGTGTCCTATAGTTACATCATTTTCAGCAAAGGTTGTAGATATTCAACTCTCCAATTGAAAATATTCGTCTAAGTTCTCTTTTGCCCGAAGTTCCCTCATGTACGAGTATTTCCTGTCCTTTTTCCTCTATCGTACAAAGAAAAAATCTAAATCTCAAAATTTTAGACATTTTTTTTCAGTTTTATTTGTTACTTCAACTTTCTGTTGCAAAATAATAATAACAATAATAATAATAATTTTCCTACCCCCATGTTTCCAAGTCAAATGGAAAAAATTCGAAATATGAAGAATTTCGCTTTTTTTCTGTAATACTTTGATTATTCCTGATATCGGGACCAAAATGGCGGGACCAAAATGGCGGGACCAAAGTGGCGGGACCAAAGTGGCGGGACCAAAACGGCGGGACCAAAGTGTCATGTACCCAAAAAATATTATGATAATGTTTAGAAGAAAAACATAAAAAAATGTACTACTATAGAATCAAAGTTGTGTGTGGGTCAAAAAGTTAAACTTCTTTGTGATTTCCTATGAGAGTGTACATGTAAAATGCTCGGCGTAGTTTAGTTTCGCCAGTGATCGAAAGGTTCTCTTCTCAAAGCTGATAGATGTGAGATGCCAGTTTCAGTTCCAGGTCGCGCTCTTTGGAAATTCTGGGTGCCGATATTTCAAATTTTATGAAAAAATCTAACCTCTCTGATGAAGATTGGATAATAGTTCTAAAAAATCTTTGGGAACCATATGGAAACTAGAAATTTCCTGCGGCTTTTACAGTGCTGTATCACGTTAAAGAAAATCTTACCCCACTCGGAAGTTCTATTCATTTTGGCTGAGTAAGTAAAACTGGATAACTTACTCAAAGGCATAGGACAGTGCCTATTGCAAATTTTGTGTTCATTTTGCCCCCCATGAATTCGGTTTATGATTGTTCAAAATCACAAGTCAACTTGTTTCAAAAGGAATTAATAATTGATAGAAGGCTTGGGGTAATTTAGATAAATATTCGTTTGAGTGAAAAGCTGCAGGAAGTGAACCTTGATCTGGTAACTGCTGTAAGTGTGATGTAGAAGACTTTGCAAAAGGTATATTTATAGTTTGGCAGAATGCCAAGAATAAATTTCACCTGTCTGAATAAGCTGTTAAGAAACTGAAACAGCATGGAGAAAGAAAACCTTACTCTACCATGTCATGCCACCAGACAAATTTACAGATGAAATTTCAACATACAGACTCCTGAAAAATACCACAAACTTTGTCTTTATTCCATAGGTTGATAACTTCACCAATCACCTCCATGAAAAATTTCTCAAACATAAGGAATTCCTACAAAGCTTTGCATCTGTCGTTCTGAATGGAAGACAGTTGACACAGGAAGAAAACGAGAAATTTATTGCATCATCAAAGAAATTTGTAAATGAATTTTGACCTAAATCAGATAATACTCTAAAAGCTGGCCTGTATCTGTGTCAAATTAAGGTCTCTGAAATGAACAAGGAAACTAAAAGCCCAATCAAACTGTGCCAGTAGAACAGTAATACCGGCCAATATCGGAGTTCATCAAATTGCCCAATGATGTATGGCACACTCTTTTAACAGCATCGGCGATATCGGAGTACATCGGATAGTCCGAACTACAGTGTATTTTGGTTTATCGTATTTATGATTTTTTTTAAATAGTTCTCTGTCTCCTGTTTTTCGAAAATTAAAATAAAGTTTAAATATAAAACCAAATGTCGAACTTTTTAGAAAATTCAACAAGATTATAGGTCCAACATTGGGTATTATGGGAAAAGGCTGATAAATAAGGCGATCTTCACCGATGCTCAACAATTTCGAGCGATACTGAGCTGTATTGGGACAATACTGTTGTGCTACGTGAGAACTTAACTTTTGTGACCAAAGGACTTTTCCTATTTTGTTTGAATTTTGAAAAATATATGTCACACTTCCAGTAACAACGAGCAGTGCTGAGAGGTCGTTCTGCAAAATGAAGAATTTGAAAATTTACTTGAGAGAGAGTATCAGTGAAGCCAGACTGAATGGACTTAATCAGTGAACATTCTCAGTGAAGTGGAAATTGATCTACACCAGATAATAAATGCTCTCGCAAGAAAAGAACAGGAAACTGGACTATGTATCATTCGCCAGGAGTCTATACGTTAAAATTTGATCAGTTAATTTGTCTGGTAGTATGGCGGAGTAGAATAATGTTTTCTCCATGCTGTTGCAGCTTATTCAAACAGGAGAAATTCATTCTCTGCATTCACCAGATTGTAAATATAGCTATTGCAACATTTTTAACGGCATTCACAGCAGTTCTCAGAATAGATCACAACTGAATAATATAATATCTAATCATAAGAGAATGCTTGAATACAAGTATACAGTATAAGCAGACCAGAATAAATAATTTTAACGTCATCTAACACTTATTCTTATAATCACTTCATTAATTTGCAATGCACTGTACAATTATTACTAATTGCATTAAAATAAATGCACAAAAGAAGATAACTGCTTTATTAACTGATATGGCCTCTGACCACTGTTTTCTCTTAAAAAATTTATCGAGACCGCATCCTCTCATAAAAATTTTGTGCACCTCTGGCCCCTTCCTTGGGAATATTCTCGGTGCGCCACTGAAAGGAGCAATATGTTACTTTTTGCAGAAAATAATAGAAAAGATGCCATTCAACTGATATAAGGAAAATCTTTCAGTGTCTTCACAGCATATTAAACCACAAGGGTGATGGGAAACTGACAAAAAACAAACTTTGAGGTATACTGGTCACTTTTAAGACAAATGGCTGATCATAGAACTACAAAAATTTCCATGGGGGTCCATTTTGACATCTTTGATGCATCTCAGAGAATGATTTTCAAAATTTTTATTTATTTTTTTATTTTTATTTTTTTTTCAGCTGGAAGATTGTGTGGTGCTGTCACACCTATTGTCATAGAGTAAAGATAATAATCTGTCCAAAAGACATAATTCTTGAATAATAGCAGTGCCACTTATCCTCCAGATAGAACCTAAATTGATTTGTCCAAATAAAATGCAAATTCAAGCAGTAGGAGTACCCAGAACTATTATACAGAACTGCCAACCTAATCCGGCAAATTGTTAATACCGCCCCTTTTTGTACACCACTAAATTTTTGTGTAATTCTCTTCTAATATATATTTACGATGAATTAAGAAAACAAATACTCTAAAAATTAAGTGGTGTAGGAAAAGGGGCGGTACAAACAATTTGCCGGATTAGGTTGGCAGCTCTGATTATAGTGTAGGTGGGGGAAGACGTTGCCGGAGGCAGCAGGGATTCGAAGTGAGGTCCTAAGTGCTTTCAATGAAATTGCTTTTAGTTTTTATTTATAAAGTGATTTAAAATATAGTGACTAATGAAGCAGGCAAAGCCTTCTAATATGATATGAATTTAGCATACTGAATTTGGGCTCCTTGTTTATATTGTTTTTGAATTATGCTCATTGTAGACACACACACAGACAGATAGCTGTTAAAACCTAATTTTTGAATTCATGGACCTCAAAATGTATAGCTTGTGACATCTCAATCCTCTAGCAAGGTTGTACCCAGGGAGGGGGTCTGGACCCTTCCTGAAATAAAGCTCAATAAAAGTTAGTTTAATAAATATGTCTTTCTGAATTTGAAGTAAAAAGTGCAGCTTAAAATTTAAAAAGTTAAAATGTTGACATGCGTTTCAAAATCTCTCCTTGCCTTTTTCAAGACTGATTTCAGGGATGAAAAATGTTGCTCATATACATTATATTATGATAAATAAGTAGAAATTGTTCTATGTAAATTTTCAGTGGTATGGACATTTCTTTTAAGCACACTATAGTGCATTTGAAAATTTGAGATAATATACAGCATATTATAAAAGCAATGTTTATTTTTATATCAGAAACATATAGTAATCAGTCTTGAAAAAGATACCAAGAAGTATTAAAGCATTTAAAATTTTAAACTTTAAACTGCACTTTTTAGCATTAACATACAAAACTAGTGTACATGGTCTCTAATTATGATCAGATTAGTTATTCAGGGAGAGTGTTAGTAGGGTGAGGAGGAGACACTGGCTCCCACAACTGAATGCATTTTCAAAATCTCACAGGGAAACATTATGATTTTTTATAGATATTTTTTATTCATGAACATTTTTTAACTATTTCTCCAAATTTGCAAGGCTCATTTTAATAATATATTGATAATGCTATCCAGATCAGTCGGAGAATTTTTGGCACAACCACTGAGTTAACAAAGGACTTATAAGATGCATTATGTGTTTTATTCACCTCACATACTTTCACTTCCTTTCCTTCTAAAAAATTTTAATTTTCTTTTACATATTTTGGGGATTCCAGACATAGCAAAGACCCTCCCAGATGGGATATTTAAGACTGGTTTAATCCAGTAAATCTATGAAATTTGCAGATGTTCTAAATGGTGTTTTTCATGTTTTATAAACGAAGAAAAAAACTGTGAAAAAGATAAACTGATTTTTGACAGAAATTGCCTTTATACAGTCATTTGCAAAAGTTTAAGACCAATAGCCAAGTATTGCATCATTTGCACAGATTATTGCGTTATCTCATATCTTATTGCATCAGATGCATTCTACTGCTATAAATAAAGGTAGCCAACACGTTTATCGCCAGTTGTTTATTGGATTTTGTTGTTGACAGTGCTGTTGTGTAATTAATATAATGGGTAAAAAATCTTCACTTTGATTTACTGTTACAAAAAGGTCAGAAATACTGACCCTGCATAAATTTGGATTTTCTGAATGTCAAATAAGTTGGAGGGTAAATGTGAGCAAGACAGCTGTGCATCAAACTATTAGTAAATTTAAAATTTCGGGAAAATTTGTCGACCTTAAGGGAAGCAGTCGCCCTAGAAAAACGAGTGCACGTGGTGATGATCATGTGATAAGGATGGTCGTACGAGATCCGAGAACCTCTTGCAATACGATTAGACATTCTCTGGCTATAAAAGGCACGAACGTCAGTTTGAGTACTATTTCAAGATGTTTGGCCAAAGATTTTGGTTTATCATCCCATAAACCTGCAAGGAAACCTCGACTTACTCCAAATATGAAAGAGAATCGACTCTCTCCTCTATATTATTAAAATAAAACTTTGTAAAAAATATCCAGGATGAGTTTTTTCAGTTATGATTTAAAATTAGGTGCACACCTGAAAGTATTAAAAAAGTGAACTTTGAAGCTTCTTCTGAAAATTGAGTCTTATTTGCATAAGTATTGGTGGCAGCTTTAATTATAATTGACAAAAGATGGCAGGAAGGGACAAAAGAATGCAAAACTTTAAATGTTCTTATAATAATAGGTAAAGGAGCCATGAAAACAGACTGTGTCTCATTTCACGTACCTTAATGAAAATGTAATTCTACTTCTGGACCCCTCCTGAAATAAAATCCTGGGTACGTTCTTGTCCTCTAGCCATTTCTTCAGAATCAACATGTCAGGTTTGGAAGTGCCGAATAGTTTGTGTGAACAATGGACTGCAACTTTCAAATCTCCTATTTATCAAGGAAGTTCCCAGACTCAAGTTTTATGCTTTACTTTTATGATGCCAGCTGTATTACACCATGTAGATATATTATCAGAAGGGCTGGAAGCAAATAGCTTTCTCTCGGATAGCAAAAAAAAAAGTGATTTAGGAACCACAAATGCCCCTGATTTGTGTGTGTGCCTAGTTGGGGCAGGTAAGTAGTTTTCCCAATCCTCTTCTGAAGGAAAAGCAGAGTGAAAAAATGAAAAAGGAATCCAATTCTTGTTCTTGACTTAGAAAGTCATTTTTGATGTTATTCTGAAACAGATGCTCAGATCTTAATATCAATCATATTTTGTGTAAAGGCTGTATGTAATTCATCCAGTTAGAATCAAAGCTTTGTTTCGTAGTCGCATGTATAATATTCAAGGTTAATACGCTTATGAATGGCTATATATTTATGTAAAATCTTTTATTAAATTTGTTACTTTTATTTCGTTAAAAACAAGTATTGATTTTTTCTTTTAATTATTGAGCTTTAAATTATGGCTCATTAGTACTTTGACTAAAGCTTGGTCAATAATACCGCAAGCTATTATCAAAACTATGAGCTATTATAGCTCAGATTCAAAATTATCCTTAAAGTAGTACTTTTTTTGCCATATATCTATAAGAGGAAGTAAAAAAGCCTCACTCATTTTAAAAATTTGCTTGTAAGATATTGATAGACTAAAAAATTCCAGGTAAACAAGAAAAATAAATAAATAAAGTTCTACATATAATAAAAGATGCATGCGTGCATGTGTGTCAATTGCTTTGCAGGAAAACAGCTGATTGCAGAGCTAAATTTTGCATGGAAATTTTGATTTTTTTTTTTTTTTTTAATTAAAAAATTTTCAGCTGCAACGATTGTCTGGTACTAACGCCTGTTGTCATAAAGTGAAGAAGATAATCTGCCCCAAAGAAATTTTTGTCTAAGAAACGTAGTTCTTGAATAACAGCAGCACCACTTACTCTCCAATTAGCACCTAAATTGAAATGTATGATTAAGGTGCAAGTGCAAACAATGGGAACCTGGAACGAATACAGTGCAAGCGGGAAAGACACAGCCAAAGACACATGGGACCCCAAGCCAGATTTTTAAAGCAATTTCAATGGAACTTTTTTAAAGTTTTTATTTATAAAATAATATAAAATATAGTGATTAATGTTTTTCGAAAAATTGTTTAAGCAAAGTGACTAATGAAGCAGGCAAAGCCTGCTAGTAAATAGAAACAAGATTTATTATAAGAAACACTTTATTAACATTTTTAGGGCATCTGTGAAGAGTGTTAGTCATTTTAAAAAAAGCTGCAAATGTACTTATATTACAGAAAGAGTGCTACAATGCATAAATAATAATCACTTTTACATAGTCATCTGGTGATCTGCTAGCACAGAAGCAGATTATTTACATATTTCTTGCAGACAAATGTAATTAAAAAGTCTAACCTGAGTTTCAGGCAACTGCTTTTAGCATTTGCTAATACATATATATATTTATATATTTACATTATACATATTTATCAACAATCTTTATACATTTGACAAAGTCCAACCAAATAAACTTACACACACTACTTTATCACAATATATAAATGAATTATTAAAAATACTTTTCTAAAAGTATTGACTTATTTATTAAGGTATTTATAATAAAAAACAAAATTTAAAACAGCAAAAGGAAAAGAAAAAAAAAAAAAAAAAAAAAAAAAAATTATGTTGATGCTTAATTAAAAATCTACAAAATTTACATGAAAATTTATTAAATTGTTTTTTAATATATTCATTTGAAATAGAGAAAAAAATAAATTTTTCAATATATTTTCACCCATAATTTATGTTTTAAGATATTCAAATACATATTTATATTTATTAAAGATTTATAGAAGATACATCACTAAATTCTCTAACAGAGTAAATTTAACAAACAAAAATATATAGTCTATGAAATGCACTGAAGTCTCAATTAATTGTGATAATTGAAGTATTATTTAGGTTCAATTGCATTATAATTGTATTTTGTAGAGAAACCAGATTAAATGGCAGAAAAATCTACATAATAGAAAAAATTAATTTTAACCAATCATTTCTAACTTTTAACTTCACAGAACACTTACTGTGCAATTTACACTTTACCTCAGTTGTGGTGTATTATCTCAATTATTTCATTTATAATTAAACTATCATAGTGTGGCAACAGCTTTCTGTATAGTTTCTTTCTTTAAATACTTAGGTTATGGCAGAACACTTCCTAGAAATGTTTTATTAAATAATTTTAGTTTAGAATACTGCACTATATTAAACTATTAAATTTTATAGCAGTTAGAAAGATTTGTGTAACACGTTTGATTGAAAGCCTTAGTTCTCATTTTGGATCAATTTAAATTTAATTTCTATGAAACTTTTTTTTGTTCAAAATTATTTTTATATAGAGAGAAATATTCTTTAACCACATTTCTTGTGACCATAGCAGCCTCTGCGAAAGTGTGGACTTAATGAATCCAGTGTTAAAATAGTGGTGATACCCTTTGTTATTGCAAGAAAATAAGAGATAAGGAAACACTGAATAACTGGATGGTTACCAAATCTCAATCTGTCATTCAATTTGATACCCCTCCAAGCCTTTGGAGTCGTCCGCACTGCTAGTCTTGGGAAATATGATGACACTATGAATATAAATATTGTATGCATAATATCACAATAAAAATATTATTGAAACAAAGACAACGAACTTGTTTTCAGCTTCCAAGAATAACAAGCTATACAAAATATGTAGACATGAAAATTGCACTAATAACAGCAACTCTCAATGCAGAACTTCACAGAGAAGTGATTGTCAATTTATTGTTGTCAAATTATATATTCATCAGATTTTAACATCCATTTTTGTTGAAATGCAACAATGATCATAAATGAGATTTTTAAATGCATTTAGCACTACAAAAATAATGATGGCATAAGCAAAACAACTACAACTCATATTATAAAATAAATAATGTTACATAAAAAGCATTAGTTACTATAAGGGCAAAACAAATAATTACATGGCAGTGTTGTCATTGATGTGCTTTAGAGCATCAAAAATATAAAAAATTACTACAGAATAGAAGCAAAAAATCTATTTCTAAGAGTCAGGACAGATAATATTTTTCGAAAGACTAATAAAAATCTTACTTAAAAAAAAGTCATATTTTGCATTAACATATTCAAAAGTAACTTATTTTCTTTTTAAAAAGAGTTTTTTTTTTTTTTTTTCCCCTTTAAAGAAATAACCCATGTGTCAGAAATGTGTGTATTTTGGGGGCCTAAGATTTCAAAATTTTAGTGGCATCACTGATACAGTATCTATGAAAATGAAATCCTTTAAAAATAGAAGAAAAAAAAAATCATTTGTAACAAATTTATATTAAATTTCTATCTTAGCATATCATAAATTTGCATGAAATGCTCTTTGCAAGGATTATAAAATTTTCCACTCCCAGAGAGATTTAATTATTTACTAGCTGCAATGTATTTTTAAAATTCAAAATATTGAGAGAAAAATATTTTAAGATATACCCAATCCATAACCTCTGAAAGTTCTTTCGATTACAAAACATTTGATTTTCAATAGTCCCTCTTAGATTTTTCAATATTTTTGTCCTTTATGAAAGATATGGGACCTAGCAGAAGACGAGCAGTTTTACACTCAAAGCTGGTAGATAGGAAGTGCCGGGTTCGATCCCAGGTTGCACTCATTGACCTAACTGTTCAGCTTTCTGTGGCTTTCTCAAAAACTCGCATGATACAGGCTAGGACCCCTTAGAAAGATCCCCACAGAGGGCATTCCACCTATAGGCCTAAGACCCTAGCATGGCCAATTAGCCTTAAACCCTACAATCAACCAATCATTAAAGATATAATTTTAAAAATAAATAATGCAGTTTTATTAAATGACACCATAACCATGAAAATCTGGAGAATGCTATTTTTCCTTGATCATAAACAAAATATGCTTGCTTAACTTATTTAAGAATGAAATTTAAGAATGGAAATGATGTGATTTAAGTATTATATAATGGAAGTTCGTTCACAGTCTGCAAATCACTAACAAAAAGTGTATATGAATGACACAAAACTTATGCAGGTAAGCATAAACGAGGGGATCAGGGCAAGAAAATGTCAAGTCACATTTTAAGCGATTTTAGATCCAACATTGTAATATGACGTTTATTATTGTAAATTACAATATCCTACATATTATGAGCTTGTAAAATCACTAGGTGGCAAATACAAAAAAGTTTTTCTTTGTGTCTGATACATTTCTAGAACTTTTTTGCAGGAAAAAAATAATAAATACATAAGAGTAATATAATTAAAGTGATGTCATTCAGTTATTCAGAATATCTCATAATATCATTATTAAGAAACTGGCAAAAAATTTTATGTATAGAAATTCAGCCTGCATATGTTTATGCTTACAAAACTCAAAAACAAATGGAATGATTTATGCACTTTTTTTTACAAAATAATCTGCATATTCCGAAGGTTTAAAGCTGTTGAAATGTTTGATCTGACAAATAGAACAGAAGTTGCTGAGTATTTAAAAAAAAAAAAAAAAAATTACACAATCATTTGTTTATTTATTTCTTGACAAAAAAAAAAAGAAAAAAGAAATATATTTACAATTTACACATGCAATAAAATTGAAAAATTAAAATTTCATGCGATAAAAAATTTTGTTATATAAAAAACGCAATATTTGTATGCATGTTCAGTACAGACTAAACAAGAATGAAAAATCATACAGTTCACATAGATTGCGAATACTTTCAACTGTATGTAGCCACTGAAACTTCTATGTATTTATCTCTATGATGACAGCTTAAAAAACATTGTTTTTTAATTAGTAAAGAAGAATTCTCATCAAAATTAATTTAATACTTTTTTTTTATATCCTCAATCTGACCAGCAGAGAGAAAATTAGGAAGCCTAAATGTTTCAAATACTTTCTTACATTATTTGTGCCTATCTCTCATTACACTGCCTGCATCACTTCGAAACCTTGCCAATTAATTACTTTTCCCCCTTTATAATAGAAATAACATCTTTCAAGCAAATTTTATTTTGTGTGTTCAACTGTCCTTCTACTGAACCTATTGCCTTGAAATTTTATCTAAAGTTTACTCTATTCATTTATCATAGTAACATCTTCCCCTTTAGCCATGATTTTATTTTACTGACATATCTAAGAGGAAGATATTGCCAAATTGCAAAGGGGACTCCTAACGAGGCTCTTGTGCAAATTTGTTTCTTCTTTCTTCATGTACACAGTGATCCTGAGTAATACACTGTTGCAGGCATCGGGGACTTAGACCCTGCATATTGCACGCAGAGAAGACACTGTCGAAAACAATGGCAACCTTTAATGAGGATTGGACTGAATTCATTGGAATTTTGTTTCCAAATAATAGTTCTTCAGATTTTATATTTATAAGTGATTCATTTAAACATAATGATCAGCAAAGCAGGCAAAGTCTGTTAGTGTTACATATTTTGATTTGAGTTTGATAAAATTTTCAAATCGATATAGCTCAGAAGTTCATATATGTGGCTCTTGCCCCGACCCCTTCAATTGTATAACTGATCACAATACTTTTTAACTAAAAACAAAACAAAAAATCAAAACAAACAAAATATATATATATTCCTATTCTGTTTTGTTTGATTAATGGTCATGCTTAATTATTTTAATGAAAAACAACAGTTGAATGCCGTTGTAATTTATAGTGTCCCTACCTAGGAACTCCTAATATTTAATATTATTTTAATTCCTCTTCCTTATTTAATGTTACTATTATTTTTAAATTATTACTGTTGTATTGTTCAGTAGCTTCAAAGTCTACCTTTTTCAAAAAAAAAAACTTAAAACATTATTTTAATTTTTACACCCTTATTTTATATTATTATTATTACTATTATTGTCTTCTAATGTTTCAAAATTAATAAAGTATACATTCGAAAAATTAATTTTTTTAAAAGTTATTTTATAATTTATAATTATTTTATTCTTTATAAAAATAGAAAAGTTTACACTCTTGCAATTATTATATATATATTACTCATGCAATAAAATTCTCATTTGTAAAAACTGAGAAAAAGAAAAAAAAAAAAAAATCCCCCCCCCTTTTTTTTTAACAATACTGACAATTTAACTAAAAATAGATTATACCATAATTTCGGGGAGACAAGCCGTAGCTTATACGATTATAAAAGTCTAATTTTGGTGCATGCGGCATATCTAACAGGGCGGCGTATCTGGCATTTTTTTCCCCCTTTTAGTAGCGCTTGAATAACCACTGACGGTCAAAATTTCACTTCAGACAATTTATTTCTCGAGCACAATGTCAGCACAGACGGCTTATAAAAATAATAAAAGTAATAAAAGTGTCGTGGAACCCATGTGATGTTAAAAACATCACTTCTTTTAAATTTTAAATAAGATCGTTTTTCTGCACTTAAATGCATTGTGTCTCTCAGCTGGCTCAACTCACCCTGTTGTGTTTGCTTTACTGCAATACACACAGAGGAGAAAATTTGGTTCTTCTTTCCTAGTGGTGATGTCATCTCACACCATTCTGAGAACCAATAGGGTGATGGTTCTGACCCCACCTTCTGTTATCCCGGCAGTTTTAAAATGCAGTTGGGTTTGAGCAGCTCTCAAGAGAAGAACATGGGGTGAGAAAGATTTGTTTTTCTTCTGTTTTAAAATAATGACCATTTTATCATTTGGAGAGAGAGTGCCTACTTATTAATAATAAATATATATATATTAGTTTATATGAATACATATTCAAATTTTAAAAACCATTAATTTTTATATCCTACTTAAATTGGAATTACTAGTGTGGTTTTGAAAATAAAGAAATTAATTTTGATGCAGCAGTTTAGTTTTATTACAAACATTATTTTTGTATGCATTTTTCATTTTACAGCATTCTAGCCAATAAGTAAATTTATTCCTCTTTTCTCTTAAGTAAATAAAAATATTTGACATTCTGACCCAAAGAACAAAAGGGTTAGCGGTCAAAATGCAATGTACGATCATATACGCCATGAGGTTTTTGATTCCTCAATAACGAAATTCTTCTGATAATTAAAATTAAAAATATTGATAAAATAAATTAAAATATGAAAACATAAAAGGTAAATGAAATTATTTACACCACACCCAAGCTATACAAGATCAAGTACATACGCACGCTGTGGAGTTTGTTTTCGAACAAACTTCGCAGAAATTGTTCTCAAGCTATAACAATCCGTAGCGCACATGCAAACTGTCGGATCTAGTTAATTATAAAGACAAAAAAATCCAGGTCCGGAAAACATCTTCTGTGTCGTATAAACGAAACTGCTTCATATTACATATCATAAACACTTGTTGAAAATACTTCTGAGCTTATTAAAATGAGGAATAATGCTATTCTTAATTTCCACAGCTTCATTAGGGTTATGTGAACAAGAAACATTGTAAATGTGATAACTATCAACCTAGGGTAACTAAAGTAGTAGGCACCCTAGATGGATGATTCTCTTCAAAATGGAATCTCTTCTAAGGATGATTATCTTCGAAAATCACGGAAATTTATGTTTAAAATATCCACTATCAGTTTCACATGTTAACCCCTCCCCCCCCCACCCCCCCCCCACCCCCCAAAAAAAAAAAAAAAAAAAAAAAAAAAAAAATGCAAAGAAAGACAGGGTGTGAGTAAAAGAAGGCCAAAAATTGGAAGGAATGCTTAGCTCTTTAAACTCTCTTTTGTCCCGTATGTAACTTATCCTAACAAATAACGAAGTTATCTATCAGTTCTAACGAATAACAAAGTTATCTGAAAGTAGATCAACAATCTGCTGAATGAAATAATCAAGTTTGTTTCACATTTGAAATGTGCTTTTTATTTTGTTTTTGTGGATAACTGATCAATATATATTTTCAAAAAATTTAAGTCCAAAGTATTGTGGGGAAACTAATTCAAAGGAGAACAAAAAAAAAAAAAAGCATATTGTTTAGAATTTGAAAATATTAACCACTGTTCAATTCTTAAGACATAAATTAAGATATCATTAAATTTTGAAAAAAAAAAAAAAAAAAAAAAAAAAAAAAGAGAGAAAAAAAATTGGATAATATTGAGTAAATAATTCTTTAACAATAATAAAAAGTATTATTTTATAATTTTATGAAGAGGGTTACGGAAGTTTATGATTATGAATTTAAAGTAAGATAGTTTTTGTATTATCTATATTGAATAACTTAAATATTTCACTTAATTATTTTTAATTTTATTGATTTTTTTATCATTACATTTATTACTTTTTTTATCATTTAATTTTTGCATGCATAAATTAATTCAAATTAAAATGATTAGAAACAGATTATGTTGTTGAATATATGCAGCGTATCTGATGGTGCGGCGTATATGCGAGGGTGGCTTATCTCCCCGAAATTACAGTACATTTTCTTTATCAAAAACAAGCATTCAAAATAAATTGGTACAAGCTAACTATAATCAATTTCAATTACTATATATTTAAAACTCAATTTAACAAAATGTTAACTATTTATTTATTTATTCAATAAACTGGAAAGATGATTAAATTAAACAATTATGCTAATTAATTTAACTTATCTGAAATTAAAGCTACATGAAATAAACACATATATATAATTTTAATAATAAATTTGTGAAAAAAAATATTTAAGAAGTTAAAATTTTCACATTTTCAAAATGAAAATTTTTTAAATTTAGAACATTCCCCCCCCCCCCCCCCCCCAAATGAAAAATTTTTAGTTTAAAGATATTAATAACTGAAGTACAGGCAACCAATAAATGAGCCATTTATGATCACAATATAATAGTAATTCCTATAACAAAAAAAAAAAAAAATAATAATAATAATAATAATAATAATAATTTATCAAAAACAGTTATCAAAAATGTTACAAATCTTTCCACTTACACAGACACTTTTCTTTTTTCATACAAATCTACTACTTAATTTATACAAAATTTATGTACAATAATAAAAGAGGAGAATATTATATTTTAAATCTTATTTTACAATAATTTAACAAGTTTTTATTCTAATCTATATGATTGCCAACAGTTATAGTTCCACATGACTCTAAAATTATTTTACAGAGATTTAATTATTAAAATAAATGTATAAAGACATTGCATAAGATAGCAACAATCCATATTTTTTAATTCAATGCAATTTAATAAAATAAGACATATCCCCAAACTATACAATACCCACAGAAGGCGATAAAATTATTCATGGAATAGTAAAAATTGAATACAGTAAATTCTTGATAATATGTGAGCAGATTATTCACAACTTTCCTTGGATTTTTTTTTTTTTTTTTTTTTTTTTTTAAATCCAATCTATAATAATAATAATAATAAAAATCAGTTAGTGCTATAGCTAAACATTAGAGGAAAGGGGGGGGGGGGAAAGAGAGAAAAAAATCCAGAAAAATTAATACTAATGAACAAATTGTTGTTGAAATATTATGTATGGTTTTGGAGAACATTGAGGAAGAAGAGGGGGATAGGACTGAGAGCCATGATAATGCTTTGGCACACAATGGTAGGGCCATTCAATATTTAGAAAAAAAATATGCATAGCCTTCAGATAAAATTTTATTAAAAAATATATAAATAAAAATAAATGTTAATCACAAATAATAATAAAAAAATATATACATATGGTATGCAACAACAACACAACTTCCATTACCCCAGGCTTAGGAGTGGTAAAACACTCTTGAAAAAGAGAGAAAAGAGACTAAAATGTCTAAAATGGAGACTGAAAAGAGACAAGTATTTTCCTAATAAATGAATATTACAAACAAAGATGTAAAATTAATGTATATACTGCAGTGGCATACCATGGGGAAGGTGGAGGGAGTGGGCACCCGGGCCTCTGATCATGAGGGGGGGTCTCCGAAGAAACTTAATCTTTAAGTATATATATATCTAGTGAAGCTGTCGTGCCATTATTTTCTTCCCTGCAATTCTATTTTAAGTTGTAGGTTTCTGTCTAAGGAGCTTTAAAGTGTGAAATGTGACCACTCAGCGACAACTCCAAAACCAAAAGAAAACTCATCTATGTTTCTGCAAATCCAATATAAGGCTGGGCAAATGAGACCACCAGTAAGAATTTCGTCCCTGGCTTCTACAGTTGTAAATCTGCCACTGATATACTTTTTTTTTTTTTTTTTTTTTTAAACATGGGAAAAAGAAAAAAAAAATATGTGTACAAAGCATTGTTTACAAAACTGAATGTCAGCTTGCATCGTATGTAAGAAAAATTATCTTTGTAACAAAACTTATAGTAATACCAGAATTACAAGTATTTGCTAAATCTTATAGAATCCAAATGTTTACAGAATTGTTCTATGGAAGTTTTAAATTAAAATGCATCGCTGACGCTGCTAAATTCTAATTCCTGAAAAATAAAATAAGAATAACATGTATGTGACTTATCTTATATGTAAAATAATTTTTAATAACACATAAGATACTGGTACATATATAACGAGGTGGGGAATCCACCAAAAATCTTACCATCCAGCAATATAAAATTGGAAACTAAAGGCAGAAGTAACAGTTACATTACAATATTACATGTACAACATCATATGCCCAATAACAAAATTTTCTATACTAACCTGCAGTAAAATGAAATTTAATTGTGACCTAAAAATGTTTGTCCAAGTTTGCTACTTTAATAGGTAACAAAAACTTGTAAAATAAGCAAAATTTGTATTTACAAAAAAAAAAAAAAAAAAAAAAAATATTATAGAAATTTAGTAACATAAAATATGTTTTAAGCTTGGCATTTCTTTTTAAACTGTTAAATTGATTTACCTATATTCAGAATGAAGAAAACGAACTTAAATTTCGTGATTACTTCATTGCCCTTTGCATGTGGTGAAGGAATAAACTTATTGCACCATGATAAGAAAAGTGACACCTGACACAAATAAAAGAACAGCAATTTTGAGTTTACATTAAAAAATATATATGATGTGCCCTCAAGGTGCAACCTTTTATCTTGAATCTAATTTTCATTTTTTTTTTTTTTTTTATTATTCTGTATTTTACATTCTATATAATACTTCTGACATCACTCTTTAAGAGTTAAAATCTATTACATTGATCAGAAAGTGAATCTTTGAGGAAAATAGGTAAAGAAAAAATATCATTGGAAAAAACATGAAAAAAAGCTAGAAAAGAGACTAATTGAACAAAAAAGAGACTAAAAAAGACAAATGTGAAAAAAAGAGACAAATAGCTAGAATAGCTAGCCACTCCTAGGTCTGCATTACCCACTATTAAATATATTATATGCACTTTTTGGAGATAATGTGCTCAGAAGTTAAAGTTGACCTAACAAATTAGACACCTAATATTTTTTCTCAAAGAGAAAACTGGATACATGTGTAAAGACATATAAAACAGAATTTACAGTGAGTTAAAAAAATTTCCTAGGTCTAAAACCGATCTACCTCACAAGATAGGATAACTGTTAATTTTCATGTAATAACCACATAAAGCATGCAAGAGGATATCTGGGACTTTATGTAGAAATTTTCAAGAAAATAGGGCTGTTTTTGAGATGCCGATTTTCATCAAAACTTAAACAAACCAACCAACTAAAAAAAAATACATATGAAAGGGCATCTAAAAATGTATTTATATAGCAACTTTGAAGAAGATCATTTGAGACATTTTTAAAATATGAACTTACAGTCCCACTTCCAGTTTTCCAATTTTCACCAAAATTAGAAAATCAATTATACACCCTCTCTGAATTTTGAAGTTTCGTCGCTCTGTCTTTATTAGTTTTGGAGATATGACAGTCAGTAGATTCCCCACACATACACATACATACACACACACACTGATAAATTGCCAAAAACCAGTTTTTTGGACTCAAGAGACCCTAAAACATGTAAATCAGGTGAAAATTCTATACTGAATATTTTGACCGAATACAATACTCCCATAACTACAGTAATCGGGATGTAAAAAAGTAATGCTATATATGAGAAAGAATAAATAAGTTGACCTTTTCTTTGGGAATAAGTAAAATAAAAAATATTCAAGTAAAAAAAAGTCTCAATTTTATCTCTAGGCTTCTTCCTGTAAGTAAAAAATCATTCAAAAACATTTTTATGTACATTTAAATCCTTTTATGGCTATTTCCTAATAAGAAAGCACTACAGAACTGGCGTTTTAAAGCAATTAGTACAAAACTTTGAATGAACATCATAAAATGCAGAGTTGTCGCTTTGATTGCAGCACTCGTGCCTACTTTGTTCGCCTGACAAAGTGGCGAGTTTTTTTTTTTTTTTACCCGAAACAACTGTTGTGATTTTATTGTGTTTATTCAAAGTTTTGTACTTATTATTTCACAGATTACCAATGGAATTTGCTCATCTGCAATTGCCAAGCCACCCAATTCCACAGATAATCAGGAGTTTACTGCATTTTAATCCAATAAAATAATCCCCATGTTCACAGTTACATAATTTGTTTTCCTAAAGAAAAAATTGACTTTTGCAAAATAATGATTATAAAACACATATTTACAACACAAATAACATAAGTTTATTTATAATTGGCTGACAAGAATTAAATACAAGGCTCATTGATATAATTTACCATTTGTTTATTATTTATAATAGACATTTGTCTATTACCATTTGAATAATTAACAGTATATATATATATATATATATAAAAACATGTGTTTTTTAAACATTTTTTCCCCCATATTTTCATTAAAAAAAAAAAAAAAAAAAAAAAAGAAAACTTATTAAATAATTAAGAGATAAAATTCGAGAGATAAATCAATTTGCAATTTCACATATCATACTAAGTAACAATGATTTATTTTTAGAAAAAAGAACAAGCGCTAATAAATAAAATAATAATGATAAAATTATATCATAATGATTAGTTTTTGCAATAAAATTATGCAAAAGAAAACTTTTACTTAATCCTTCATCAGGTACAATATGCTAGATAGGCACAAACATAAATGGTAATATGATGAGTTATACAAATCAATATTGCTTTTTTTCAATTTGTATCTATCTGTCAGTCTTTGTGAATGTCAATAAATTGGCTTGAAAAGTTCATCCAGTTTGAATTTGTCACATTTGACTAGGTGCATCGTAACAGTTTTGACTAATAAAATTAATCTGTTCATCTACAAGACAATCAAGTAAAAAAAAAAAAAAAACCTCATGCAGTTATGAAACACATGTGTTTCTGCATGTAGTTTGACTCAGGCACAATTAAAGATTCGTTGTTTTCAAGACAAGTTAATTTATGTAGTCCCTAGCTAATTCTTTCTCTTTTGACAGATTTAATAGTGTATAAACATGTAAACCATACTATAATGCAGGGGTGCAGAAAATGTTCAGACCTCTGAAATTTCCCCCAAAATTAAACAAAAATCTATTATAAGTTATGTAAAGCTATATATTATATGTAAGAAGAGTTTAAAAGAAATACACATTGTAACAAATTAATGATTTATTGTTTAATATTAAAAAGTTTGTTTTTTCAGAAGATTTGTTATTTATGTTGTCATTTTTATTTTCTCCTAAGAAAATGAGCATTTGAAATTTCCCTTGAACTTTGTTCGGGTGTATTTGGACATATTCTGCACCCCTTTATTAAGTAAAATGACAATTTTGTTTAATGTACGTTCTATTCATAAAAAGTTTATTTTGGGCACATTGTACTCAAATTCAGGATTACTAACATTGCACCCAGCAAATACATTTAGTGAAGCATCGATAATTCAGAAACCTATAATCTGGCACTGAAGACCTTTTTTTTTTTTTTTTTTTTTTTTTTAACCTTTCCCTTTTTTTTTTTTTTTTTTCTCCACCTGTAAATCATAAAACTGATTGGGTCACTCACAAATTACCTTGGAACAGCATACTTGTGAACTTTTATGGATTGTCAGTAAAGATTACAGATTTTCATTTTATTTTACTCATTTACGAATTGGCATGAATTTTAGAAGATGCTTGTTGAAAAAGACTTTAGCATGTGAAAAGGAACCATCTTACTCAAGAATAAATGAGTGTAAGGATCAAATTCCATTGTTAGTGTGCTCAAATAGAGCAGGAACACACACAACCAAAAATTTTGCGATTAGCAAGAGTAAAACGCCACATACTTTTTTAGGAGTGAAGGTGTTTATCGTGCTGATTTCAAATGTTACGTAAATTATTTACTTTTATAATAGGGTATACATTATGGTAGTATAAAATTTTTAAGACTATTTTTTAATAAATATTTCTTTGGATATTATGATTGATTGACGATTTTGATATATTTTTGAAAACTCATAAACTGGAAAAATCAATAATCCGGCAATATCTAGTTCCTCTGCAGTTGCTGGATTATCGATGCTTCACTGTACTTCAGATTTCAGCTATGCACAGAGCCTGGATCAAGCAAAAGCGGGCTCAGGGTCTAATGTACATTTGAACCCCCTACTTATGTCCTACCACAAAAAAAAAAAAAAAAAAAAAATAAGCATTTTTAAAATATATTAAAATACATTGCACAAACATAGTTAATAATAGCAGGATGTTTTTTAGCACCTGAAAAAACATTTATTCCCATACTTTTTACCACATTAAAGCTTTCCATTAAAAAGCTTTAAATTTTTCCATTATTTTACCCAAAAATGCATATTTGAGTAAAACATTCCCTTTGTAAAATTATTCATTTTCCTTTTAGAAGTAAAATATTCATAAAGTGTTGTTTCCAGGAGCATTTATACAAGTAGTTAATTATTTGTTTATTATTATTTTTTAACTGAAAATGAAAATACTGGCCCCTAAGTAAAGTACCTCTTGGACCATGGCTGAGTCAGCCCATGTATAATTAGGCATGGGATATGCAAAACTGAAGTAGAGAACACTAGAGATCCCATACAGAAAAAAAAAAATATCACAATGAGTAAACTTTAATATGTGTATGAATTTTGTCACAGCAACCATTATAATTCTCTCATAATTAGAAATTCTCACTTATGGAACATTTGAGCAACATCAATTAGAACAACATTTCAAATACACCCACTCAAGGTATTTTAGCATTACTTTTTATTATCAAAGTTAACTACCCTCCCCACCTCAATAGTACAACAATAAAGTTCAATTGTACAAATAATATGTTTAAATACTTCTTATGTAAAACACATTTTTGAAAAATCATTAGAAATATTCAATATAGCATAAAATAAGTCAAAAAAAAAAAAAAAAAAAAAAAAAACTTACATTTGACACATAAAAAAAAGATCATAGCCTACAAAAATATATAGATCAATGAATTTTAGCTTCTACATGGAATTGAGTCATGTAGCAATGATAATTAATGATGATGATTCTCCATACTAGAAAAAACCTAAAGCTAAATTTAAAGAAAAACATTCTCTAAATTAAAAATTAATGCAACAACTTATTAATTCATTAATCTAAAAATTTATGTTGACTAAATTTTTAATTGGCAAATCATTTTCTGAGAACTCTATTACTAATTTTCAAAAATATAATAAATCATAAAATTGACATTATATCACATTATTTTCAATTATTCTAATGGCAATAAACAGACTCTTTGCAAACAACCATTATGGCTATCCTTTGATTACAAAATGTCCAAGTGTTCATATGTACAAAAATTACCAAATTATACAACCAAACTCTTTGAGGTTCCAGTTTTCGTCAAATAGAAGATGCTGACATGCCCTTAGCTCCCTCTAACTCTTCTGATGCAGAAGATTGTGGAGTTAAATTACGAGATGAATAGGCAGAAGATTGGCTGTTACGATGTATCATGAAATCTTTACAAGCTTTCTCACGATCCCATGCCTTTACTTTTATACGATAAAATTTTGTTCCTACATTCATTTTATATCTATTAGAAGCCTATATAAACAGAAGAGATAGAAAACCAGATTAATTTGAATTATTAGGAATTCATTTCTTTAATATAAATAAAAATAATTAATTTATGTATTCTTAAAAGAATTTTAATGCAAAATAAAAGACACAGATCCAAGAATCAAAAGTCACTATTTCATCATGCGATTAGTGAAGTATAAGCACATGACATTTAAATTTGCATTTTAACTAAATAAAATTTCAGTTTGCTTTATTTCAGCTTAATTCTTTAACTTGATTTTTGTTTCTCAACTTTCAAATTAAAATCCACAATATATATATATATATAATGTGTATGTGTATATATATATATATATATATATATCTGTATTTATAACACTTGTCAAAAGTTTAAGTACACAGCAACAATTTTTAAAATAATTTTTAATTCTGAATTTTGTTTTAAATGTAGTTCAGATGTGCTACAAATTACAGTTTTAAAAATTATATTTACACAAATATGCCTTAAAATATGACTAAATGATAGAATTTAACACAAAAACAAAACATAGAGTGTCAAAAGTTTAAGCACAGTAATTATTTCTGTTTATAGACAGATTAACAGAAAAAAAAAAAGCTTTATACCTGATTATTGCTTTATTGCACTGAATGAGTTGACATATACACAGACATTTATATACCATCAATGAAAAAAAAATCCAAATTGTTTCTCTCTCTCTCTCTCTCTCTCTCTCTCTATTATTATTATTATTATTATGAAAAGCAATTTTGTTATGATGATGTCCGGCTTTATCATTACATAGATGATATTATTGTATTTTATCTTAACAAGAAATCACAAAATGTCTTTTCCTTAAATTATCCATCTAACTTAAAGCTAACTCAAAATATTCTAACTGATCAATCAACTAACTTTTTAGATCTAAAAATAATCATTGATGATAATAAAATTTACACAGATATCTTTGACAAACGGCAAGATTTTAGTTTTAAAGTAAACTTATTTACACATTTTAATTCCTGTCTGCATCTTTCGATATTTAGAAACATCATCATCAACCATGTATTTCGAATTAATAATTTATGCTCTCCGAAGTATGAAAACAAGAATATTAATAAACTGATCACAGCCACTGCTAAAATGGGTTTTCCTAAAAACTTTGTATTTTCTATTTTATATCCTTAACCCTGTCTCTGTCAGTACATAAAAAAAAGTGTACACTTTAGTGTATCTTAACAAAAAAATTATAAAATAATAAAAGGCAATAAAAAAGGTGGCGGTTGGGTGGGCAGATGCTTGATTACGAAGGATGGGTGGTGTTGTTTGGCTGGATGGTTGGGTGGGATTGTGAAATTAAATTAAAAAAAAAAAAAAAAAAAAAAAAAAAAGCAGAATGCTTGTTGCATTTTCTTTCCATTAATATACAATCTTTCTTTTTCCATTAAATTTTCTGTTTCTTCATTGTTGATTGCCAACTATTTTTAAAATTCTAATCAAACTATTAAACAAAGTAATCAATAAATTTCATTGTTGCTTCATAGTTTCATTATTCTTTATCTGCTATGAAATTTTGCTTTTTTTTTTTTTTTTTTTTTTTTTTTAATCCATATGACTCCTATTCTGGTCTTCGCAGTCTGGGGGAGTGTTGCCGGCGTGAAACTAGTTTAACCCTACAGGCAAATCACAAGTCTTGCCGCCTGCCTCCTTCCTTCCTTTCTTAAGTTTCTTAAATTATTTTTTCATAAATTTCGTTTTAGTTTAAGTTTTTCTGTTAAGATTTTGTTGAGTTAGTTTATTGTTTTGTTTGTTTTGCAGGCTGTTAATTAGTGTATTTTGTTTCTTTAAATATGTGTGTTTCATACCCTGATGAATTTTTTTTCACCTTTCTGAGCTTCTCCTACATAAAAGGATTTTTTCATTCTTATTGGTCTTTGTGGTTTCAGTGATCTTGTATCTGTTGCTTGGCTTTTCTATGCTTAATGAATCATTATTATATATATATATAATAAAGATGATCTATTAAGCATAGTAGAAGCCAAGCAACAGATACAAGATCACTGAAACACCAATGACCAATAAGATTAAAAAAAAAAAAAAATCATCAGTGGATGAAATACACTAATGTAAAGAAACCAGATCTATTCATTAACAGCCTGCAAAACAAACGAATCAATAAAGTAAAACAACAAATCTTAACTTAAAACCATAAACACTTATCAAAATTAATGAAAAAACAAATATATAAAATGTGTGTAAGAAGAAATTATTGGATTCATGAAAATTTCAACTTCTGGTTTTTGATGGATCAGTTGACATATATTGAGATATTCTAAACATGATTTGACCATTTTTTAAAAAACGTTTGTCTGTGTGCATATTCAAAATTTTCTGAATGCTATAACTGATAAATGGAATTTAATCAAACTTGTTCATTTGGACCTTGACTTAAATTGGTACTCATAACATTTGGGGATCAATAACTCAACAGGTGGTGCTATTCAATTTTTTCACAATTTTTAATATAGCAGTATAAATTATATAACAAGAATTATTTTTAATTTTTCAATATGAGATTAAATATATACTATTTATAATAGCCATAGTCAACAAGAAAAAAAAAAATTAATGTATATGTAGGAGAATCCCTTCCTTCTCTTCCTCTGAGGAAAAAGTACCACCAAGGAGGAGAAAGATAATTTTTAATGTGAGTATTTGCAAAAGAACTCATTAATGAGATAATTTAAAATATCCCCTTCCCCATTAAAAAAAAAAAAGTAAATAAATAAATAAAAACTAGTATGTTGTGGTTATTACAAAACTTTCTTTTATATTTTCCTACACAAATTTACTTAGTACAAATAATTTATTAAAATTATTTTACATGATGAATGCAGACAATTTTTTCCTCATCTTCTCTATATATAAAAATGAATGTTTGTCTGTATGTGCTTTATAAAATCGTAAACGGCTTGACCGATTTCGATCATTCTTTTTTTGTTTTTTTCCTTATAGGTCAGGGATGGTTTAGGAAAAAAAAAATTGAAAAAATCTTTAAAATTAATTAAAATATGAAAATAATAAACTTATTGACTTATATTGACTTAATATAAACCATTTAAATTTTTAATTGTTGCCAAAAAAAGTTTACGAAATGTATTTATTTATTGTTTTCAGCATAAAATGAAACATGCTTTCACGCGAAAAGTAAGAAATTACTAAATGTTAAATTGGTCGATGAGAAAATGACACTTTATAATTTTAAAATGAAATAGTAATATTACAAATCTAACATATTTCTTCTGAATTTTATATCACAGCATTTTTTTATATACCTCAACTTCATATTTTTTTTTTTTTTTTTTTTTTTTTTTTTAGTATGGCGGATGAAACACGCTTGGCATAAACGTTAATTCAGCAATATATTAAAGGTATTTTCTTATTGATAATTCTTGACAATTTTTTATAATTTTGATGCTGGAGTAGATCGGACATTTTTCGCCAAGGAAAAGATAGAAAGAAATACGCAAGCTAAGTGATGACGTCACTGGCCGTTCGTGGATGCAAGAAAAATATTTCCTATGTTAAACGCCCATTGGATTTTTTGTAAAAAAATATTAAAAATCGAGGAAAAATATTTCCCGATTTTAATCCCCGTATTTAGGTATAGATATGTATTAGTTATCATGACCATGCATTAGATTAAGTTATTTTTGTTGTAAAATTGACAAAATTTGAATTTTTAATTTCAAAACTCTAGAAAAAAAAATGCCAAACTTCCATATTCGATTGAAAACACAAACATTTCATTTCAAAGGATGATATTTACACAATATCCAACTAATATACTGATTAAAAGGGAAATGATAAATATTCTATCATAATTTGAAGTCAAATTTGTTTTCAAATGTCTAAATAAAGTATCTAATATAAGATACTAATATGTTGTAGCGGAATAGATTTGATATCGGTCATCCTTGGTAGAAAAATAAAATATCGCCAAATTATTTGGCGAACATAATTTAATTCCTTTCAAAAATCATGGTTATTTTAACAACTTATTTTAAGACAGTAATGAATAATATGAAACAATATTTCGTACAATGCATATTACGAAAATATACATCTGGCATGTATATTTTCGTATTACGTTTTTGATCACCAAATACAATAAGCGCCAAGAACGACAGAGTTTTGAAATTTAAAATTAAAATTTTGTGAATTTGACAGCAAAATAACTCAATCTAACACATGCACATGATAACTAATACATATATGTGCCCAAATATGGGGATTAAAATGGAGAAATAATTTTCTTCGATTTTTAATCATTTTTTACAAAAAATCCAATGGGCGATTAACATAGGAAATCATTTTCTTGCATCCACAGACGGTCAGTGACGTCACACTTCGCTTGCGTATAGGAACAATAATCGCATAAATTATATTTTAGTCTAAAACGGCAACAAAAATTTAAAAGTCGCCAAGGGCATTAAGGCTGTACCATGATCAAGTTTACATATTAATTTATTTATTTTTCTATATACCAACTACTATTAACTAAGCATGAAGTATATATAACCACAAAATAATAATAATTGTCTCATGCGATAGAAGTAGTCGATCATAGCATATTGTAATATTATATTTGGCTTGAAATTGCTGTCATTCTATGGTTGATCGATTAAATCAAATAAATATAGAGAATAACTTGAAAGCAAATATTATATACATCACGTATAATGTTGCTCATATATAACTAGGATTTAAATATAAAGGGCTACTTCAAAATTTTCGATACAGTCCGTATCGAAATTGTCATATATGATAAGCACCTAAATGGAAGCCCACGGGTAAGTCATTGTCGTAGACAATAGGAACAGGTATCGCAGAATGCGAGGACAAACAAGGCGCTGCCGAAGGTAGCGGGAACCCAAAGCGAACTTTTGAGCGATTTCAGTATTATTATTTTCTCTTTTTTTCATAAAACTATATAGAAAAGAGTTTCCTTTAAATATAGTGACCAGCGAAGCGGGCAAAGCCTGCTAGTAGAAGTATAACAGTAAATGTCCAAAGAAAGCCAATTTTATGCTCTATTAATAAAAACTTAAAAATTGCTTTTTTCCCTGAAAAAAAAAAAAAAAAAAAAATTGATACATTTGTTTCAAATTATCACAGAGCAATGGCTCAACCATTCGTTTTAAAGGTACTGATGAGTTCTTTTGAAACATAACCATATTGAAAATTTACTATTCTCAGAGGAGGCTTATTTCTATGTGCCCAAAAATGTTTTCTTAGTTGACTAATACTATGAAAATAATTCTTTTAATTTCATGAAAATTCATTAAAAATATTTCTCACTGTGCACATTTATAGGAAATTTTGTCCTATACAACTATGTTAAAAATTTAGAAAATGGGATGGCAATGCCACCAGTTACCAGTTTGATGATTTTCATCAAAAGTCACTAATTTATGTCAATGTGCAACTACATATCAATTTGTATGAAATTCTGTTCAGTAGTTCCAAAGACAGTGGCGTATGCAAGGGCCCCCCCCCTTGACAAAATGTATGATAAGAAAAATTAGGCTGTTCCTTACATTTTTTTTTCACATTTCAGGCGGAAAAAATGTATGGCAAGCGTAGAATATTGTTTTCTACGAAGTGGTTTAAAATTATGACTAACTTTTTTTTTTCATTACTCTGCGATAAACACGCCTGAAAATAACTAAATTACGTCATTTGCGCGGCGTGAAACATGTTTCCCCTGAAAACAATTCTCTGAAAGGATTTCACCTTTACGAGTTCATACTCAAGGTCAAGAGGGGGCGACCATTGAAGTAGTGACAAGCGTCTGCGTCTTAATCAGCAACTCTTACTCCCAAAACCATACTCCCGGGAGTCTTGCTCTCAAATTGCGCGCATCTAGTTCTGCGCAGACAGACGGCAAGTGATACTCCTCGCTCAGTGAAAGACGGCAACTTTTACTCCCGTCGGTTGCTTGTTTTGTTTTCGTAAAAGTCCATTTAAAAGGACGTATTGCCTGCATCCTGCCTGTGTAAAAGGCTTTTTGAACAGGGGGGGAGGGGGGAATGTATATATATATATATATATATATATATATATATATATATATATATCCTTTTTTTGAATATATATATATATATTTATGTAAATTTCTTCTTTGACAAAAGTTTTTTGTTTCATCATAATATGGGTGCATTTATTTATAGAGTAAAATAAATAAAAAAAAAAAAAAAAAAAATCGATGATAGTGGATTTAAAACAGGTTTATTATTTAAGAAGATAAACATTTCTTATTATTTACTTTTGTAATTGCAGCATAGGTTATTTATTTTATTGTAAAAAATTTGTGTAGCTTTTAAGATGCAAATTGCAGAGAAAAAGAATTTTAAATCCACAGATGACAAACGATTTAATGTATTTTCTAATGCTTTAAAGATTATTTTTAAAAATATCCTTGTGTATTATACACTTTTTTGTACATCATACTATGTATTTTTATTTAAAATTAAATCAAAAGTTACTTTGCTTAAATAAATGTATAGCAAGGATATATATGCATCTACAAGCATTTTGAAGAAAAGCATTTTTCTTTTTGCTTAGTGTCAAAGAATTTCAGCAATACTGCTTAGAGTTATTAAAATTTTGCTTATCTAAATTAAAATATTTAAAGAAATTTTGTTCCATTGTTTATCTATTTCTTTGTTGAAACTGACAAATCTGTCTCTTGATTCTTTTATTTTATTTTTATTTATTCTATTATTATTATTTGTAAGAAAGATTTTCCAGGAAATTAATATTTTTTATATAAAACTAAGATACTCTATTACTCAGTGCAAATACCTAATTTAGTTTTTATAATTCTTTATTGCAGAATTATTATAATACATTAATTTTCTAAAAAAAAGCTCATATTTTAATTCATTCTATGAAAATATATGCATTTTTCACAACTATTTATACGACTTATAATAAATATTCCTATCAACTATTCATTTAATTTTGCAGTTTTTAAAAATTAGAAAATATTATGTTATGAATTTTCACTTAATCTGAAAGCAGTTTTTAGTTATAATTATTTGAGTATTTTATTTATTTATTTTTGCTTTTTTTTTACTTTGGTGCAATATACCCTTTCTTGGATATTAAGTGGGACCACGTGAAATAAGGCTACCATTTGAAAATTTATCAACACGATGAATTTTGAAATTTTTAATTAATTCGAACCAAAGTTGGACAGAGAATTTATCACATAAATATTTTTTTATGAGTTCATTTCGCAACTTGTTCATCTATTTTGATTACAAGTTGTGACCACTTGAAAATGTGCCATCATGATAACTTTTGAAATACAAAACTGATTTAAACCAAAGTTGGATTATGAACTTATGGGTCAAATATTTAGGATAAATTCACTGGTCAACTTGCTCTGCTGTTTTGTTACCAAGTGGCAACCACTTGAAAATTTGACTTTACAATAACTTTTGTAATACTGAACCAATTCAAATAAAATTTGTGCAGTGGACTTATCATTCAAATATCTTAGCTAAGTTTGCTAGGCATCTCACTTTGCCCTTTTATTTCCAAGTAGCAGCCACTTGAAAATTTATTATCATGATAACTTTTGAAATACTCAATTCGAACCAAAGTTTGACAGTGGACTTATCATTCAAATATCATAAATGATTTTGCTGGGCAAGTTGCTCTGCAAATTTGTGTTCAAGTTGCAAACACTGAATGTTGACACTTGATTTAATTTTTTTTTTTCACAATAACTTTGAAATACTGAATTTATTCAAACCAAAGTTGGACAGTGGATTTGTCTTACAGATATCTTGGATTAGTTAACTGAGCAGTGTGCTCCATTATTTTGTTTCCAAGTGGTGGCCACATGAAATTTAGTCAACTTGATAACTTTTGAAATACTGAATTAATATGAAATAAATTTGTTGAGTAGGCTTATCTCACAAATGCATTTGATATGTTTGTTTGCCTGATTGATATGCATTTAAAATTGACAGAAAAAAAAGGTATTTATGAACCGATTTGCTTAAAACTCCATATGTATATAGCTCTCATCAATATATTCCCACCATGCCCATTACAAATTTTAGCTGTCATTTTGTTTCAAAATGGTGGCTACATGATAAGAAAAAAGGAATCAACCTACCCTTTCAAAAGAGCTGGAAGGATTTTTAATTTTTGAGAATTTTAAGATTTGTAAATCTTTGGAATGAAAACATAATTTAAAAATCTTACTTTGGCACTTTGTAATAAATATTGATTAAGAAAAGAAATCTGGTAATTAGAAGTATTATATGAAATTGTGAATGCATTAAAAAAATTATAAAGTTCCTTATTTACTCTTAGCTCAGCTACGAGTAAATAAATATATTTTAATACTGCTTAATAATTAATTATTCTTATTTTCTTGTTGGTTATTGCAAAGTATTTTGTTGAACTGACTTACATATTCTCAGAGGCAGATTTAAGTTAAATTGTACCCTGGGCACATTTGGCTACGGACTCACTCCCCCCCCCCCCCATATTTAAAAAAAATATTATGCATACGTATTGTAATTATAATAATGAATATAATATAACTAACGAAAAGTATTATTCTTTGATACATAATTCGGTGAATCATTACATATACTAATTTGCTCATAATAATAAATTAAGAAAATATAGTTGAGTGCTACTTATTTTGTTTTTCCTATGAATATGTGATTTAAAAGGTGGAATTAAATTTTTTATGTAATTACTAACAAATAGACAAAATGTTACTTTTTATTTTCAATGAATAGTATAAATTATTTTGTTTCATAAATTGATAAGCTGCTATGCTTCATGATATTTTAAAGATTTATCATCTCACATACATAACTATGTTTTACTCTCCTTTAAATATGAAATGGAATGGTAAAATAATTGTTTTTTTTATTAAAAAAAGTCTGATTCAAGTACAATACTAGCCCACTGTACTGCATATATATATATATATATATATATATATTAATATTGTTGAATTTAAAGTAATTTGAACATTTCAAAGACTTTTTTAATAAAAAGGTTTTTCTATTAAACAATCCAGTATACATACTGAAATGCTTAAAAAAATGATAACTTATTATTTAATTTTTGCATTTTGTGAAAAATGCAACTGTAATGATACACTGCTTGTGTGTGTATTATCTGTCTATCATTCTAGATAGATTGTATATTTGATATGAGACATGTTACTTTTCAGCCTTTTTAATCTTGAAAATTATTATTCTTGGGATCAATGCAAATCCGCATTAAAACTTTTTGGACATGTGTAGGGAAGGGGGGGGGGGGTCAACCTGAATTTGTGCAATATATTATTAGCAATTTCTATGTGATTGGCTTTCAAGAACTGTCAAATTCAAACTTTGAGAAAATGAAAAAGAAATAGCACTTCAACTGCATGTTTCTAATGAACTTGAACTACATTATTTTGCAAATCAATTGCCCCAGCAAACAATGCTTCTACTGAATAAACTTGTTTTCAAGTATACGTAATAAGTTTGTCTGTTTTTTAAGCACTTACAACTATTTTAATTATAATTAATATGATATTCAATGTAAGATTTATTGTTCCAACTTTGTTTATTGTGTGTACATATATGCAATGAGATTTAACATAATTTTTATTATTGAAAAATTTATATTGTGTCAGTTGCCTGATACCACTTTGGAGAGAGGGGGGGGGGTCGTGAAAAGTTTATCCTTTTTTTCTGTAAGCTTGTACCATGTCTGTGATATGTACTCAAGGTGAGAAGCAAAAAATGTCAGAAATTTATCAATGTTCTAGCATGAATTAATATTTCGTTTTGGTCTTTAATTTAACATTGTTATATATAAAATAACCTAGTAAAAGAAATAATTTGGAAAGAGAGGAAAATAAAATGCTTTTGAATAATGAAATACACTGTAATGAAATCTAAATAAATTTCATATCCTAATCGAAAAATTATTGCCAAAGAATGAATGCATATAGGCAGTAATGTATTCATATCTTTTACAATGTTCTGTAGGAAAGGTATAAATGTTAAATATTTTAGGGTTTTATCATTTATTATAAGGATACCATATTGCAGTGGGATTTTATTTTATTTATTTTTTTCTTTTAAGAGAGAATGTCAAAGCATAGATAATTTGTATAACTGAATTATTTGGTTATATGCCCACTGTTTAATGCTTAATTATCATTTACGCTATTTTTATGATTTAAAATTAAAGACAGTGCCAAATTTTGGGAATCTTCTGGGGAGTTTTGTTGAATTGGATTAGACACTTTTCTTTTTTTTTTAGGATGAAACATTCGTTGAGGAATAATTTTTTTATTAGTTGGAAAGGGTCGATTGGATTGGGAAGAAAATGATGTAGTGCTTTGAGTGACAGCATTCAGTTTTGGTAACAGGGACTTAAAAATTTTTTCCATTAATTCCAGTTGCTCTGGACCAGTACATGATTTAATTAAATCACTGTATCTCTTTATAAGGGATTCCTTTTGCTCTGCAAAACCCATTTCTGAATTTATTATGGGCTTTGAATGACTTAACTCTTTAATAATTACAGAAGATTCTTTCTTTCTTACAGAAGATTTTCATTAATAATAAGCTCTTTGTCAGGTAATGTATCAGATACAGTGCTGTATGTTTTCAATTTTTGGCATAAGTAATGAATATGCTTACACATATTCCATTTTATACATGAGTCAATACATGAGCAAATATACATGTGAATACAAGTATTACATTCCCTACATAAAATTTTACAATCACATATGTCTTTGACTTTTTGAATTTCATACATTTCTGTTTTTGACCCTGATGTTATTAGCCACCCATCATTATTTTCTGTAATTTCTGTTGCCAATGTGAGACTGGTTTTTAGCCTGTTTCTTAAATCTTTTAACTTGCTCGTCAATTTACCTTTATTTAAGACTATCAGCCTGTCTATCATTTTATCTCTGACAAATCTCATTATAGCATGGATGGCTTTATCTAATCTCCTGACATTTTTCCCTTGTAAATATATGTATTTTAGAGTGTGATGCATTCGTTCAATATGCATATTTGTATTTAGGCCAGAGTGTAGCCTGTGGCAATAAGCCCATGTTAAAGTATTTTTCAAATAATAATTTTCAAAATAATTAGCAAATTCTAGGGTGTCTTGATCATTTTTTAAGTAATTTATTATGGCTTCTGACATCAAATTAAATGTATTTATATCTTGTTCCTGCATTAATGCTCTAATCAGTTTATAGACATTGGCTTGCTTTTCTGTACCATTAATTTTTTTTTAATTTTTACGCCATGCTCTATCAACATGCCAGGCGCAGAACAAGCGCATTTTAGGTAACTCCATTTCGGCAGTCCAAGCATTAAAAAATGCATCTGCCATGTCAGACATAAAAACTTTTGGTGTCAATATACCAACTTTATTTTTTACAAAAGAAAAAAATAATGATAGAACAGGCTGATCACTCCTATTTGTAATAAGAAATGCACAAGGGAAACCTTCTTGCATGTCATCTATTACTAAAATTGTTATTAATTCAAAGCCATAATTATTGATGCCATGAGTGCCATCAATGCATATACAGTCAGAGCCATATTTTTTTAATAATTCTGCTTGGGCATCTGTCATAATCATTAAAACAAAATCATCATTTTTAAGATATGGGTATTCGGTACACTCACAACCCTGTGTTTTATAAAATAAAATGCATGGGTTTTCAGAATCCTGCATTTCTCGAACCCACATATCAACACTTAGACAATCATTACTATGTTTTATTGCATCATTTGAGAGATTAAAAGAAATTGTAATATTATGGAGGTCTTTTTTAGTCAGGAGATGCAACCTTTCAAGATTTGAATTAGTTATGGAATCCCTTATTTCATCTAAAATGTTTTCAAATGGTACTTTTGCAGCAATTTTAGTGGCCAAAGAAGTACGCTCTTCATTAGTTAGAAAAAGATGCCCTAACTCATTTTCATGACCAACATGTGTGCTTATAAAATTAACTATACATTTTCCCTCCTCTGTTTGGGTTACTTTTATTGATGCAGGGCAATATGCATCAATCTTTTTACTCCCAGACATTTTTAATTCTCTCATGCCCTTGCTTCTAGAGTGAAAATGGCCAGATCTGTGACAGTTAAAATAATAAGTATTTCGTTTGCTGCCGTACCTGATAAACTTAGATTTTGTTTCTTTTTCAATTTCAGCCATCCATATCATAAAATTATCAAAATCAGAAAAATTTAATTCATTACTTTCAACCGGGATATCATGGGCATCAAATAAATGGGAAATAATTTTAGATTTATCTATACTTTCACGACACAGTGGGCATATAACATTGTGTTTCTCAACAGGGCCTGCAGCATGTTGTTTACGTTTATGATATGTTAAATTTTTTTGGTGGCTAAACTGACACCCACATACATCGCATTTAAAATTCAAACAATGCTTAACATTAGAAGAGGAGGAATGATTTGGATGAAACTTACTAAGATGACGTTTTAAATTTTGTTTTTTAGTAAATGTTTTCTTACATTCTGGACAAATGAAATTGCACTGATTAATATTTATTACAGTAGCAGAGCTGCTACATGAAGCTGAAGAATTTTCTCCAATTCCAACCGAATTATCAGTTAAAATCCCAGTAGCAGAGTTGCTACATGCATCAGAAGAAATATTTTCTTCAAATGCAACCGAATTATCAATTAAAATCTCTTCAGAGACATTGTCAAGAGAAATTGGTCCTGAAAAGGACCTTTTTTTATCCAAATAGTCGGACATTTTCAAATAAAATTGATCAAAGTAAGGAGCGTCAATAATAGCAACAGAGCACGATGGCAGACGGAGCGGAAGTAAACAATCCTGTTATCCTGTAAGGGAAATGGCGAATATGCGCAGAATTAGATGCACAGTAGTTAGGAGCATGACTCCCGGGAGTATGGTTTTGGGAGTAAAAGTTGCTGATTAAGACGCAGACGCTTGTGAAGTAGTGACCTTGAAGGAGTGACCCAAACAATACCCCAACAGTAGAAGACATTTTAAATAAACTAGCGAAAACTTCTCGTCGATTAGACTTCGCTCTGTAAATAAGAAAATTCAATGAAATATTTTGCGTAACTATGTATTGAATTTTATGTTTTGTGTAGCAGTTTGTGTAGGCTCTACGTTATTCGTCGCTAATTAAAGATTTTTTAGTTTGATCTTATAATTGGTGAGTTTGTTTTACTATTTTTCATTTTCTTACTCTTATTTTCGGCAAGTAATTATTATATTTTAAAATATTGTTAAACTTAATTAAAAATAAACTTAATTAAAAATAAACTTAATTAAACCTAATTAAACTTAATTAAAAATGCGGAAGGACGAACCCCCCCCCCTTGGAAAAATCCTGGATACACCACTGTCCAGAGATGCAGTTGCCACAAAATTTTTGTCACATGCACACAGACACACATTTTCTAAAAATTGTCAAATTGTGTTCTAGACCTCTCAAATCTGTTAAATTCATCAAAAAACCAAATTCGAAAATTTTTTAGAATTCAATACTTTCTTTTATTAAATACAGAAGTTAAAAAAAAAAAAAAAAAAAAAAAAACGCATTTCTGAAGATGTTGTTTGTAGAACAAAATTTGACTTTTTTGAACATTTAGTGTTATACTTTACTGCGATGAAAATCATCTGCATTTATCATGGAAAATAGTTTTAATAAATACTAATTTTAATAAGTAATTTGTACAGGAAAATATAGATGAAAGTTCTGTGATGGCAACAACATACTAATTTTTGTCCTGATTTCAAAACAAGCATTCTCTATGGCTAATATGAAGTCAATATATACCTTTGACCAAGTCAGAGGTACAATACTTCTGAGTGATTTTTTCAACATTTGAATTTTTATATCCCACTGACATAACTTTCTTGAAATTAGATAATTATATATTTTATTTTATTAATTATTACAAATCAGGAGGTGGGGGGAGGGGGGTTGATGTCTGCTGAAACGGGAATAACTATTACTATGATTATTGCTGTTAGTACATCTGGAAACAATATCCCCACACCCCTTTCTTTTTTTTTTTTTTTCCCTAATCAACTGTAAAACATTTATGCTTCATTAAGTGCTTCCAAGATCAATTACAGATACAAATGGATTAGACCAGGTAAATGAAACCATATTTCAAAAGTTTTTCAAACTCTTTCTGAAACATGTCAGAGTATGACACATTTCATTAGTGTCATGACACATTTCAGCCACACATTAGCCAGAAAGGGCTAATACAGCATTTATAGGAGTGTTTAGGGTTCTTATAAAATCTTTTATAGTCAAGCTTAAATATTGGATACCTTCAACAGGTAATGATAGGAAGACTTGCAATTTGCAACATTGCTAAAACGGCAGGCATAGCATATCCTAAAGGCATAGTTCTAAACAATATATGAAAAGTTTTAAAGTCAAAGGTTTGTGCTGTTAAATTTGAAATTTAAAAGCACAAGTATTCTCTGATGAAGATTTTGCAGCTATTATAACAGAGAGATTAATGCTGCAGGGACCTGTTTTAATTGAACCATTAGTGAATGACGCAGCTTAAATTGACTAAATCAGTCACCAGTATAGCAGTTTGAATCTATTGTTTCTTATCCTTTCACCTAAAGCTGTGAGGCTTCATCTAAAAATGCAGGCAATGAAAATGAAAATTAGAGAGCAGCCTAAATGGAAATTTCATATCCTGAAAAGCTAATTACTGAATCTGACAATAAATAAAATAAAAATAACATTCTAAGCACAAGACACCCCAAACAAACAAACATCTTTCTAAGACAGTTGATAAAAGAATTTTTTCTACTTAAAGATACTTCAGAATCTGTTAACAACAGGAAAATTTCTTCAGAGAAAGTGTGTTGTGAGTGAAATGACCAGTAACAATTTCAGAAAGATGACAAAGAAAAATTAATTTTTTTCTTGTTAAATTGCAAGCAAATAACTGTGATGTATTTTGTTCTGAAGACCTGTGATATTAAATAATGAGTCTTTTAGATCCAATATTTAAAAAAAATAAGCTTTAAGTGGCAAGATTAAGGGAGAGGATGAAAAGTTTGTTTGATATCAACACAGAAGACATTCTAGTTAATCTCTAGTTAATCTTCCAATTCCTATTACATGTACTTTCAAACATGGATTTTCAAACCTGTATTTTCAGTGCATATTATTTCCAAAACTAAATTCAGCAACAGCTTTTTCAATAATGTACCTTTTTTTTTTTTTTTTTTTTTAAGATTGTATTTACACAGAATTTAGTCATTTTTATACTTAAATTTTGAAAATATAATGAGGAATGAAGCATAAAGGCATAAATTAATGTGTAAGGAAAGTTAAAACTCTTACTTTTTATTAATTAAAAAAAAAAAAAAAAAAGTGTGAAATAAAACATTTAAATTGATAATAAAATTTAAAAAGTTTCTATAATGGTTATACTCATCAATGAAAAAACAGGTATTTACCTTTTTGGCAACACAAAATTCTTTATTGGTTACTACACCTAAAGCCCACCGTTCTGTTGGGCCAGCAGCTAAAGTAAAAAAATGGAAAAGAATAAAAAATAAATACCAAGCATGGAATACATATATGACAGCATTTCTTTTGTAAAAAAAGAAAAACATGAAATATATTCAAATGGTTACATAAGTAACAACAAACTCATAATGTCTCGACAATAGCTTCTTAAATTATGACATAGGTCTACTTCAATGAGATTATAACTCACATTTGAGCATAGATCAGTGCACATACCATTTTTGTACAAACCCTATCTCATCCTACCTAACACATATGTAAGGTTTATGCTATCCATGAAAATTTAGTGGTCCATAACGCACATTAATTTAATGATCCAGAAATATAAAATAGCAAACTCAAACATATACTAGCCAACATATTGTATACATATTTTCAATACTTATTTAGTTATTTTATGTAAAAACAGAAGAGAAATTTTAATTTTATTTATATCTAAACATTAACTCATTACGTGTTTCTGTTTTATCAACATTAACTCTGCAAAGGTAGAAAAGTTTAATTTTCATAATTAATCTTAATGTAAATTATGTTAAAAAGAAATTATGCACAACTGCAGTTAATTGCTAAAATATATGATTTTACTTATTTATTTTATTTATTATTACTGCAGATGAATGTTGAAATGCGTAATTATTTCACTAACTGATGAAATTTCTGTATCTTTACAAAATTGAATTGCAAAGAAATCAACAAAATTAGTGCCTTATATATGTCTGATATTGTCAAAATATATGATTGATAATTTTGCAACCTATTTCTGAAATGCAAGATCATTTCACTGCTGTTTGACAAAATTTATATTTAATCACAAATAATTTTGGAAATACATAATTTTTTCCACCACTGATTGCAAGAACTCACTCAATTATTTTCCCACTAACAAACATGATTCATCTTTTTTTTAAAGATGATTCCTAAAATATGTAACTATTTTACTACAAATCAACAAAATGTCTATTTTTAGTGTGTAATTTCTAAAAGGTGCAACATTTTTGGGGCTAATTACCAAAATGTGGGATAATTTTACCTCAGTTGCAAATAATTTATGTTTGTTTAAATGTCGAAATACGCAATTTTCCTGAGGTTAATTAATGAAATTCATGCTTATTAAAAGTTATAGAACAATATATATATATATATATTGAATTGCTTAATTTTTTGAAGTAGTTAGAAAATAGTTTTAGCTCTAGCACAGAAATAAATTCAAATCAATTACTATCATACTTTTGTTTTTAATAAATACTATGACCCCACCCCACCTTTTATTTTCAATGTAAATTTTGCATGATCTCTAAATTTTAAAAACAACTAACATTGAATAAATGGGGATGTCTGCCATTTTAATTTTCTTTTTTTTTTTTTTTTTTTTTTTGGTGTGTGTATGAGGGGGGTTAAAGTAGATTAACTACAAGAGGGTCTTAGGTCTGGGTGGAATGCCCCTACAGAAGTCTTTCTATAGGGTGAAAAAGCAGGTATTTATACAAATTTTGGAAAAAACCACGGAAAACTCTGAACAGCTAGGCAAAAGAGGCACCTGGATTCAAACCTAGCACCTTCCGTCTACCACTTTAAGAGCAGAATCTCTAAGCCAGGGATCGGCAAGTAATTTAGGTGGGGTCTGGATAGTTTTGAAAATTTTTATTGAAGTCCAGGGAGAAAAAAAAAAAAAAAAAAACTCATATTCTTTACTAATTTTCACTCACAAAATAATATGAAATACAATATAGGCTTATTTGTGTTCAAAAATCAATGGGAGAAATTACATTTGCAGTCTTGAGCCAATTTTTTAAAGTTTGGTTCACACAGGAAGATATCCAGTGTGCAACGGAAAGAAGACACACTTTGTATTAGAATACATATTAATTTCTCATTTCCTTGTAGATCGGTATAGAGCTCATTTAAATGTTGCTGAATGTCTTTCAGGAAAGCCATAGCCACACTGTAAAAAAATGTCCTATTTGCTGCAAGAAATTCTCTGTAATTTGAGAAAATACACGCAATTTAAGAAAAAATTACGTTGTCAGAACATACTTTTTTTAATTGCAGAAAATTTCTGGCAGCAAATAGGACATACTTTTTACAGTGTAGCATACGGCATTCATTTGCTAGGAGCCTCCATATAGTATTTTTGTTTCCTGTGCATCCAAATTTCCTAAGAATCTCAGATAGAAACTCCATGAACTGTTCATGTTGAAGAGCATAATGAGACCTCATAAAATTAATAAACTTGATCAAGCATAACAACTATGTATTTAATCTACCTATAACTTACCATTAAGATTTCAAATTAGTCGATGCCTTCTGTAGAGGATCAAAATTGTGATGGCATGTCTCTGAACCATCTTTAGGAGTGCATCCCAGACCATCGCTAATTACCCACAGTGCAGTACTAGTGTAGTATTAAACCCAACTAACCAACCATCAAATTAATCGCATACTTCTTCAGAAAAATATGTTTTAAATAATTTATTTGAGTAATTTATACTTCCAAAAATTTTTTGGCGGCCCAGTTTTTGAATTCTGCAGTACGCCAGTTGTCGACCGTTGCTCTAAGCCACTAGTGGGGTTTTTTTCAGTATAAAATTATAATTGCTTGAAACTAATGAAAATTACACCATGTTGATACTATAATCAAAAAATTTATTAATCTGATGAAGAAAAAAAATATTTTAAAAACTTTCCCTGCTATTTTCCATTTTTAGAAAAGTAAGCCAATATTCAAAGTTATGAAATCAGAGTATATAATAAAAATTTTTAGCATTAGAGGCTTATTTAAAATAGTCTGTAATAAAATTATTGTTATTATTTTACAAATTACTGGCCCAGTAACAGAATGTTCTATATCTACCTGCAGCAAAACAAAATTTTTCTGTGATCCATAAATTCAAACAAATTCTGATGGCACAAGAAGTAATAGCAATTCATAAAATATATAAAATTTGCATCTAGAAAGAAAATTAGTAACGTAATGAAACTGGTATTGTATATTTTAGGCCTGACATTTTGTCTTAAGATACTAAATTAATCTGTAGTGCTTGTTTCTGTTTCTGCAACCGGAATTACTGGCACAAAACATTACAGAAAGTGAACTGCATTGATATTTTGTTATTATCAAAGATTAGGGAGGAGGGGTGCATACAAATCAAACTGACACATTGTCATGACTTGAAAGTTAGCTTTATCAATTTGCTTTTCTCTAGATTAAAAAACATTGCAAAAAGCAAAATACAATGAACATCATAATATGCAATTTATAGAGTTTTAGACCTCTGACACTAAAATAAATCTTTAAAAAAAAAAAGAAAAAAAACAATTTTTACTAATTTTTTTTTTTCTTCTATTAAGATCTTAAGATTATTTCCTAAAATTTGTGTAGTACACTCAAATATATGTAAGAAATAACAGAATAAGTATGTCAAAATAAGTAAGAGATAGTCTTTAACAATAATGATGACACTGATTTTTTTTTCCCAACCTTATTATAAATGGTAGTTTTCGAAGAAAGTATGCATTAATCAAGTACATTTAAAGCATTTAGTTTTCCTGTACTTTCATTGGACACCAAACTCACTATCCTTCTAAAATCAGATCTCAACTCTACAGAGTTACATAATTCTGGATATTAAATATACTAAAAGAACATACAAATAATAAGAATGAAAAAATACTTATTGTGTGCAAAATATTAAAAAGAATTAATTATTAAACTGACTTACGAATTTTTAAACCTAGAGGCTGTAGACAGTCAGAATGCAACAAATGTAGAAATTGACCCAAATGAAAAGCAACAAAACTGTCATATTTGTTTTCATAACAAAGAAGAATTAAATCCCCAACATCACACCTGGTTCAAAATAATAATAATAATAAATTAATTAATTAAAAAATTAAACAAATATGAAATTTATTATGCAAAAATCATAATTACAATACTCACGTAAGAATAGAAATTTTAAATGTACAGTCAATACAAAGGCCTAATTTACTTTGGCTAGGAAATAGTCCCTGCAAGACAAGAATAAAAAATGGAATTTAAATGAGAAATTACATATAAAATCAAACATACATATTGACTTTTTAAAAAAGCAACATTCATAACTTACAAATTGCATTATTACAAATCTAAAAACTTGACATCTTTTTCAATAACTATAACTCTTTAATATAAGTTTTTTAAAAGACTGAAAAAAGTAAAGTAAATGAGATTTAAAAAACTGCATTTCATATCATTTGAATGTTAATAATGTTAATGTATAAGAACTTAATTAAACTTAATACGACAATTCTACACACACACACACAACCCAAAAAAAAAAAAAAGAAATATATTTGTACCCCCCGAAGGTAAAGGACACCATGTCTATTTTGTAAAAAGAGTTAGCACCATGTTCTAGATGTGCATTTTTTGCTTCATATAGAGGCATTAAGCATAATGACCAGTTGCTATAAAGGAGATAGGATAGTAGAACATAAAACCATATATCCATTTTTGGTATTCATGACAAATGCCATTAATTAATTTCATTATAATATCATCCCTAAAAAATTCCTTTTTGCGACATGGTGTCTTTTACCCCTGGAATACAAATATGTAACATATAAAATATATAATGCACAATAAATATATAGAACTGTATTGACAAAAGAAAGCAAAAGCATCTGAATGAAATATAAAGAACAAAATATAAAATAGAATGTATCTGAAATATATAAACATATATATATTATATAGTTTAAGTAACTATCTTATTAACCCATTCATGGTCACGCCATTTTTAATTTTTTCGTTTCAAAGCCATTTTAGTGGGATGTGTTTTATATATTTTTAAGTCATTAAGTACTAATAATATTACAAATTTATCAGGAATACTGAGAAACTGATTGTTTTCTATTTAGCAAATTCGTAGCAATGAATAAATGATTTAGAAGTAAAAAACTCTGACCGTGTATACACGTTCATGACCATGAAAGGGTTAAATAATGGATGCAAGAAGTTTAAATCTTTTAAAACTCTGTTTCTTAAAAGTCTCTACTGCAGACTTTACTATTAGAAGTATAAACCTTTATTACTTGCCTTATTTGCGGCCGGAACGTTTTCTGCTGGGCACCCACCCAGCTCTCCTCAGTGGTGACAACTTCTGTGTTGGAGTCTTTGTTTCTACAGAAACGATGTTTTCATGCAGCATCCATCCTGAGGTGGTGCCATATTTTATCCGGACCATTGCGTCACTATCAATGCAAACGTTCATATTTGTAGTAATCTCTATTGATTCGCGATACATAGCATATCTCTGATTTTCGCTGTTAGAGAGTTTTTTAACACTATTAAAATTAATCTTGATATCCTCCTTATTGTAACCCTTTGTAAGAGCAGTAGTAATTTTTCTGGTTTTTATGTCATTTTTATGTTCATTAACTCTAGTTCTAATCTTTCTTTTGGTCATACCAATATAGCAACCAGGTTTTTCATTTTGATCAATGTAGGATATCTTATGAACTCCAGAGGTTTCCAATGGGAGAATGGGGTCTTTATCATTACAGATTAATTGATAAATATTATGATTGGGTTTAATGGAGATATTGACATTAAATTTATTTGCTAAATTTTTAATTTTATTGGAAGCTCCGCGGTTAAAGAGGATAGAAAACATTAATTTCATGGGGGGGGGGGGGGTGTTAGAAATTAGGAATCATATCAAGAGTTTTTAAACAATTTTTATATAATTTATTTATTAATATGTATGCATTAAACCCAATCATAATATTTATCAATTAGTCTTTAATGATAAAGACCCCATTCTCCCATTGGAAACCTCTGGAGTTTATAAGATATCCTACACTGATCAAAATGAAAAACCTGATTGCTACATTGGTATGACCAAAAGAAAGATTAGAACTAGAGTTAATGAACATAAAAATGACATAAAAACTGGGAAAATTACTACTGCTCTTACAAAGGTTTACAATAAGAAGGATATCAAGATTGATTTTAATAGTGTTAAAAAACTCACTAACTACAAAAATCAGAGATATGCTATGTATCGTGAATGAATAGAGATCGCTACTAATATGAACGTTTGCAGCGATAGTGACGCAAAAGGTCCAGATAAAATGTGGTGCCATCTCATGATGGATGCTGCATGAAAACGTCGTTTCAGTAGAGACAAAGACTCTAACCCTGAAGTCATCGCCTCTGAGGAGAGCTGGGCACCAAGCAGAAAATGTTCTAGCCATAAATAAGGCAAGTAATAAAGGTTTATACTTCTTATAATAAAGTTTGAAAATGCCTTGTGTTATCACCAATTTACGTCTCTCCTGCAAGTTCTGGTGACATCAATGAAAAAAGTCTTTGCATCTACTAATATTTCACATTTAAATTCTTGAAACAATTAAAGCATAAATATTTAAAAAAATATTTCCAATGTCTGTAAGTTTAAAATGAATTATTTTTAACATTTGTTAATAGCAATATCTAATGGAGCACTATCTCATGTGTAAAGTATAATACGAGCACTTAGCAACAATTAATTATACTAGGCTTTTACACAGTACCAAAACTCTCATCTACAGCTATAGGGAATGCTCCAGTATAATTTTTAATATTCTAGTTTTTTACTGCCCTAACACACAACAAGCATCATCAAGCTATTCGAAAACAACAGACGACAGTACAAAACAAAAACATTTCTAGCACAGAAAGCCTATGACAATTTCCATAATGCAAAGCCAGTTACAGTGGTGCAGAAAATATTCAGACCTCTGAAATTTCCTCAAAACATATTTTGAATTTCCCTCAATATTGCAAGAATCTATTTTGTTATACAAAGCCATGTTTTCTATGTAATAAGCGTTTTTAAGAGAATAAGTATGCACTATACAGGGCTCGAAATTAATATTGGCCTGCTGGTCCAGGACCACAAAAATATTCAACAGACCAGCAAAATATAAATTTTAGTAGTAAATTAGACCAGTAAAGATTTCCATTTTTTTTCTTTTCTCTAAAATTACCTGTAAATATGTCACAGAATAGCACAGAATATTGTTATAACAATAGTAAATGCACTAAATTATAATTGTCAATATAAACTATTTGTTGTACTTTTTTATTTATTTTCACTTTAATTAATTTTCTTTTTTTACTTTTAATACTTAATACAATACTTTTATGGTAAATATGAAACATTTAGCTCATTTATTCATTCATTTGCATTTTTTAATTAATTTAAAAAAAAAAAATTGCCATAAAAATTTATTTTGTTTTACAAATTTTTAAATATTTTTAAAAATATAGAATGGATGAATGGAGCAGTGAAAGTATATACAGACCAATGAAATCTTAAAATTACTGGTTCTGCAGACCAGCGACTTAATTTTCTTAATTTCTACCCCTGCTATAATATAATAACATAGCTATCAGTTTGTATTTTAAGTAATACACAGCTTGCTTTTTTAGTTAATTGTTATTTAGATTTCCATTTTCTCCGAAAAAAATATTAAAAATTTCTTTATGTAGCTGAAATTTTCCTGAAACCTTGTTCAAGCTTTCTGACATATTCTGCACCTCTGGCCTGCTAAACCAGCTACCTTCAAAACACAGATGGATTTAAGTTTGATTGCACCCTAGGCCCATTTCACTATGGTGCCCCCCCCCCCCCTCCCTACACACACATACATACATACTATATTTTGAAATACAATACACATTACACAATAATAACAAATATAACATAACTAAAGAAAATTATAATTAATCTTTTACACATCAACCACAATGCATCATTGCATATAACAACCAATTTATAGTTGAAAAATAAATTAATCCAGTGTGATCATTAAGATAAATTACGTATCTATTTGATTTTTCTATGAAATTATGATCTATTGGGCTGAATTCAAATTTTTATTTAAAATCAGCTGGGTTTATTCTGTAAGAAAGTAGCACCACCCCATAATTTCATACTGTCAGAGTGATCAACAGTACAAATATGGTGTTACATGGCATACATATAGTATTTTGTGTGTGTGTTTGATACTGGCATGAAAAAAATTAAGGGTCTTGAAGTCAATGAAAAATCCTAACGATCTCCTGTTTTAGTTACTTTTTAAATCAGAGTTCCTTTTTACTTTTTACTAATTTCAAAATTTAATCGCCGCTACCATTCAAATTTAAATAATTTTTTTAATTTTGCCGCCCCCTTAAACACTCATGCCCCTAGGCTTGTGCCTCACGGGCCTAAGCGTAAATCCGACACTTCTTCAGAAACAAGGCAATGACATAATGTTAATAACCTGGTAACTATCAGTCAACACAAATGCACATTTGGCATCGTTTTCACTGGGGATGAAGTACTATAATCGCATTATCTCACATGGATAGTATAATAATATCATAGAAATGAGCAATTGCTAGTCATTTTATTAGAACTAAAGTTACTGTGTAATATTCTTGAGGTTCCTGGTACAATCCTCACCATAAACATTTTAAAATTAGCTATTTTAAAGCTTATTTATTTTAGCTGTTTTTTAAAAAGTTTAAAATGTTCACATACCCTTCTCAAATATTCACAAGTTGGATCATCTTGCGATGGACCAGGAAGCATTCTTCTAAAATAAAAAGTGAAGAATATGAAACATCAGAAAGCTAAAAGAAAGTGTGGATAAAAGCTTATATTGATTTACATAACAATTCCTACAAATGTACATAAAAACTATTTTCAATATAATTATTTTCTTTGTGATATTTTCTTCTCTGAAAAACACTAAATAAATAGTATACAAGTAAAAGATAACATACAATCTTTAAATTATAATATCTTATTTTAAATTCAATAAGAGCTTTTAAATTTATCAACTTTATCAATAAAATGCACTAAATGCTAATAAAAAGTAAGAAAAATAAATAAATAAGTAGCAAAGGGGAAAAAAATCAGAATAGAGTCTTTGCTCTCAATTATTCATTTAACCCTTTGATGGCCCTACTTAATTTCACTCCTCTGGTCAGTTCTGCCAAAGTTAGGACTTTTTTTATTCAATATCCACCACTAAATTTTAACTGTAATTGTTGCCTAATCACTTCGAAGGTTATTCATCCGTTATGTATATTAAATGTCACTCCTCAGAATTATTGGTGTTAGCTAAATAAAAAAGAAATAAAAATTTGGCAACACTGTTTAAAGTGCTTTAGAAAGTTAGAGCCGGCAAAGGGTTAAACATAGCAACCAACAAAGCAGACAAATCCTGCTAATAAGAAAAAAAAAAATCTGCCATCATCAATCTCAAATTCAATTAAAAATGCAAAGCAAAAAATTCACATATTTTAATATCTTAATTATTTTAAGCAATAAGTAAGAAGGCTAGAGAACAGTTTATCTTAGAATTTTCTACCCACCATATGCAAACTAATTTTAGACATAAACTCTTTTTTTTTTTTTCAAGGAGAAATAACATTTTTTCCCAGAACTATTCAGTCACTTTTTAGAACAATATATTCATATAATTTTTTAGAAAGTTTGCAAGCAAAATTTAAATAAAAATTCACATATGTTTTATTAGTTAACCATCTGACTGCCTTTGAAAAGAGCAAAATTGTGAAGTTGTTTTCATTGTACATTTTTTTAAAATATTGTAAAATCATGCTTATTTCAGCCGTAGATTAAAAATATAACTATGCACCTGCAGCTAATCGTTATATCTATTATTTATCACCTTCAAATTCCGAAAATAATCCAAAAATCAATCTTTATATAACTTTAAAATATAAATTATTGTTGAAAAAACAACAGCTCAGTGAATGGATATATCCGTCAGCAGCGGTCAGATGGTTAAGACTATGAGACACCTAGTAAGCAAAACAATAACCACTTCAAATCTTGCTACAGATAAAAACTTTTTAATATTTTGAACTATAAAAATTGAAGTAAATTAATTACTGATTAGATAACTTAAATATCATTTAATGAAATTTTTATAATTTTTATAAAACTCAAATAAATTTTAATTAAAAAAAAAAAGGGATTTTAAATAAATAAATAAATAATCTCTATTAATAATAATAATAATAACTTATCAGGTTAGTAAGAAACTTACTGATCCGGTGTATTGAAATAAGATTCTACTTCTGTTCTTAACTTTTGTATTAGTTTATCTTCTTCTCTTGGTAGCACCTTATAAGAACTATTTCATGAGAAAAGAAAGGAAAAGGAAAAAAAATTATTTCATGGTGTACATATATAAAAATTCAGTTAATTGTTATGAAAAACAGGGCATAGAAATGAAGTTTTAGTGCAGTTTTTGTTAATGTTATTATATATATATACATATTAAAACCTTATTTAATCATTAATTAAAAAACAGCATCTTAAGTTATATTACCGACTTGTAATTAGGATTAAATATTGCCTAAAAGTAATTAAAAATGGTTCAGATTAAATCAGAAATATTTTATCTATAACTATTTATAAAAGCATTTTCTTTACATATCATAAAAGAAGATGTTTGTGCGTGTTTGTAAATGTGTCTGTCACTTTGTAAGCAAATGGCTGATGGCACAGCTACAGAATTTTGCATGGAGGTCCATCTTGATCTCTCCTGATGACACAATTAATACACATGGCAATCTCTGACAAGCTTAAGCACCAAACTCAAAATCTTCCAATTGCAAGCTCAGTGCTCTACCAAATAGGTTATTGCAGCTACTTTTAATAAAAGTGAAAAGTGACCAGACCAGATATTCCTAATACAATGCAATGCTCTACTAAATGTACTACTTGGTTGACATCTGTCCCACACTTTTTGCTCACATGGAAAATGAAAATATTAACACATTCTGCAAATAATGATACAGCCTTATGAATAACTTGATGGTAAGTCCAAATTAATTTTAACAACAGTGAAAAGTGACCAGAAAAACATTTTAAAAACTTTCTTAAAGTATATGTGTCATTAACGCACTTTAAAAAAAAAACCATTAAGAATAAGAGAATATACAATTTGATTAGAATAAAACTTTTTAAGAAATCTATTAATTATTTGCAAAATACACTAAAAGAAATGCATATTTACCAAGAGGCACCAGAATCACTTTGAGATAACTCAGCTTCACTAGAATGGTGAGAGGAATAGCTTTCTATTTGGACTAGAGAAAAAATAAATAAACAAATAAGAAAGAAAATAATTAATGGTTTTAATTTCAAATTTTTAAAATATAAAACATGTTTATCCAAATACTTATCATTTACAGAAAATGAAGACAAATTTGTAATTTACAGTTAACAAACTTAAATCAGTAATTAAATTCTTCTTACATTTTATTTATTTATTTATTTATTTTAAGTAATATGAAGAAGGAATAAAACAATATTGATTAATTAGTAGAATTCAATTATAGTTTCATTTATAAATGTATACAAGATTTCCACTTTTAATTAAAAACAAGCACATAAGCATTTTCTATGTTATTGTATTGGGAAAGTTGTTTATAGAAGAACTCATTACCAAACTTTTTTTTTTTTTTAAATTCCGTTTTCACATGCAAAAAGTTTAAAATATTTAGTTTTTTCTTTTGTTTCTTTTTCCCAAAAAATGATTTTTTTTAATTCTGAATATTTAATTTTAAAACTACATTATGCACTTAATTTGACTCAGAATGAAATATTAAAAATTAAAACATTAAATTTGATGAAAAGTGTAATAGGAATAAAAAATCAAACACCAACACTACTAAAATCAAACATATACTTTTACAAGTATTTTAATAACAAATTAAAGAGTATAATTTAATGCTTCTCAATAGGAAAGCCATTTAAACAAAATAAAATTGTCATAGGTCTTTAAATTTGCAAATACGTGTTTCTTTATTCATACATTAGTTGTTGTACATAATGTTTTTACACAAATTTTGCCATTAATAACTTTTTGCTTAATAAAAAAAATTGATTTATAATTTAAGCTCTACATACAGCTTATTGAGCGTAGTTTGGCTTCCATTTCAGCAACTTTTGAGCGAAGTCCTTCAATAATAACATCTTTCTCCTTTGTAACACTATTTATAGCTTCATTAAATGAAACCTAAAATGATAATAAATAAATTTATAGAGTATAAATTCACACAAAAAAAAAAAAAATTCAAAAAGAAATCTATGACAGATGTATATATAGGCACACATAAACTGGCGGACAATAGCTATCAAGACATAAAAAAAAAATCTAAACAAATATTTCATGGATTCTTTTGAAAATTTACAGGTAAAACAAACATGTAAGGGAGACCCATGTACCTAGGGCCATCATGTATCTAGGGCCACCCCACTTTATTTGAATAAAATTTAATTTTAAGTTTTAATACTCAATTGGGTGAGTAACAACACCAATTGCTACTTTTACAGCTACTTTGGAACTTTTGAGGAGAGAGTTTTGACAAGTTACATGTAGAAAACGAATTTACATGGTTTGAAGTAAAATTTTGCAGCTCATCTCTTTTGCTATTTTACAAAGGCAAGTCAAATATTTTTCTTTCATTTCTCATGTATAATTTTGCTTGTTATATAGAGTAATAAATGATATATTTAATTAGTCCTTTCTGCATGTGGATTTTTTAGTGGAAGGCATTTTGAATGAAGTTGCCAAAACTTGTACCTAGGGCCACATCGCTGCCTTGTACCTAGGGCCAGTGTGTTTGGACCTTTTAACACTTTCGCGACTGCATGTTTTTGTCTTTTTGACAGTAAAGTCCGCCTGTGGGCGTTTTTCTCATAAGTTACAGTTTTTCAAAACAAAATTTTCCGTATTCACATTTATAATACAAATGGATATGCATTATAATCATACTCTCTCTCAAATCAAAGTATTTGCATCCATAGTATACTGATTGTACAAATATGAATATTGTGTATATTTTATAGAAACAAAAAACATGCAAATTACAAAGGAGTTTCATATTTTCAAATAACGTGAATCTATGTCAGCGGTCGAGAAAATGTTAAGAAACACAGTACAGCCTATAGTAATTGGATACTGGCAAACCAATCACTATATATGACATTGCTGAAAGTGTTGGCAAGTCTTATCCATCGGTCTTTACTCCTGTAAACATTCTATCAGGCTTTCGTGTATCCGGCATATAGCCAATAAATCAAAACATATACACAGAGGATGAATATTTAAGTTCAAATGTGACTAAAAGACAAAACCCCTCCATAAATTTAAAAAAAAAAAAAAAAGATTTTCCAGGAAGAAAATGAACCAACAATGATAGAATTGGATGTCTCTGTTTCGAGTCCTGTTGAATTTTCAAAACCTTCAACATCTAACATCTTTTCATGTGTTATGATTTAACAGGTACGAACCTAAGCAAAACCTTTACCTAAAGCAAAACCCCCCACATCAAAGAAAAGGTGTGACCAAAAACCAGAGAGGTCTAGAAATTAAAGAGACACTCCAGAAAAAAAAAAAAAAAAAATTGAAGGGGGAAAAAAAAAAACATTCTGTTAGAATATCCAAAAGAAAAAAAAAAAGGGGGAAAATTTTCGTGTTTTAAATTAAGGCAACAACATGATAATTATGATATGATAAATAAATATATTACTTGATATTGTTTCTTTTATAAAATACATGTTTATATGCTTATTTTCTATTCATTACAAAGTGAAATCTAAATTTGAGAGAATGACCCTAGGTACAATGAGGTCTGGCCCCAGGTACAATGAGGGTGTTATACCTAGGGCCACAAGTGAAGTTTTTAAAAAACCTTCTATTTGCCAGAATTTATTATTTTAGGTATTTATATTAATCTCAATTGGAAGTACTTAGTCCTAAAGATATGTACATATCAGTTTGATAATTTTAAACAGGTAAGGGCTCTGTTTTGGGGCATTGAAAAAAAGCAGCACTAGGTACACGGGTCTCCCCTATATCTCATGATACATATTATAACAAAAATTTTGTGCTGAAGGCTAGTAGGGGATTAGTCACAAATTAACCAATAATATATAATCTTTAGGACTACAAGGCAAAAAATAATGCTCAAAATTAGTTGTAGCGATAGTCTATGATTATGCGCCTTTTTTTAATTGTGGATATAAATTTATATGAGAATTACACTTATATTAATGAAGATATGAAGGTTTAATTAATAACATCGATATCTTTCCGTACATTTTTCGTTTATAGCATGGAGGATTTTAAAACTAAAGCTATGTCACTTTTAGGAAACTTGCATACTACATTAGACACAAAATACTTCAATCAGAATGTAAAAATATGAAATATCTGATGAAATATGGGCATTTTTACTAAATAATTTTTAATGTGCATGCACAAGCACTAGCAAAATTTCTTTTGCATAATTTATTAGCCAAATGTATAAACTAACTCAAAAAAATTCCACAAGCAAATATCGTTAAAACTCAGAAAGATATCTACAGAAAAGTTTATTTTCTAATAATTTCAAAAAGATGCAAAAAAGTAAAAGGATTAATTAAAATAAATACAAAAAGCCTTTTACTGACTTTGTGTTGTGTCATTAAATTTTATCACGACCAATAGAGAGGCCTGCAACAACAGCGACGCAGTAGCTCCAGATCACGTATGGCGCCACCTTATGGTGACAAAAGATACAGCATTTCAGTCAAGCTCAAGTCCCACACAGAGGATGTCATCTGAGGAGAGCCGGGTGCCCAGCACAGCAGAAAAACTTAATGACACAACACGAAGTCAGTAAAAGATTTTTTGTATTTATTTTAATTAATTAGTTTGTACTTCGTTCTTAGTTATTATATTTAAAATAAAAGGATTTTATACATATTTTTATTTTGAATCATTACACAGTCATTTCACAATCAAAGCACAATCATTGCACAGTCACCAAAGCAATGTCACTTTTAGGAAACTTGACATACTGCATTAGACACAACATTCAGCAATCAGAATGTAAAGATATGAAATATCTGATGAAATATGGGCATTTTTACTAAATAATTTTTAATGCACATGCACAAGCATTAGCAAAATTTCTTTTGTGTAATTTATTAGCCAAATGTAATTTATTAGCTAACTCTAAAAAATTCCACAAGCAAATATCGTTAAAACTCAGAAAGATATCTAAAGAAAAGTTTATTTTCTAATAATTTCAAAAAGATGCAAAAAAGTAAGTTGATATAAGTGAAGGTACACTTTACATTTTCTCAAGCAATGGTGAAAATATTTGAAAACTGTTTCTTTTACTAACACATTTTTTTTTTTTATGTAATCTTTAGTATCCTATGTATAATGACTATACATTTTATTTGATATTACATTTACTGTACTTTTTTTTTTTTTTTTTTTTTTTTGTAAATTTATGATTTTGAATATAAATATTTTGTAGTTATCGTTATAGTATTCTAAAGATTATATAAACAATATGTTACAGTTTTGTTTTTTTTTAACGCATAGTGTGCCTTCACTTATATCCATGACTATTCGTCAATTCAAAATGAAAATATGGGTAAAACTCCTTAGCATTTTGCCCTTTTTTGAAAGTACTAGAAAATCAACTTTTCTATTGTGAATATCTTTCTGAGTTTAACAATATCTGCTTATAGATTTTTTTAGAGTAAGTTTATACATTTGGCTAATAAATTATGCAAAAGAAATTTTGCTAGTACTTGCACATGCACAGTTAAATATTATTTACTAAAATTGCTGATATTTCATCAGATATTTGATATTTTTGTATTCTGATTGCAGTATGCTGTGTCTAATGTAGTATACTATGGCTATAACTAATTTCAAGCATTATTTTTTACAGGATGATCCAAAGATCAGGCATTTTTAGTTAATTTGTGACTGATCCCCTTTAACCTTCAGGACAAAACTTTTGCTGGAATATATGTAGAAGTACTTCTTAAATACAATAATATAGGCACTGATCTCAATAGAAACAAAATCATAAACTATTACGTCACTAATTAGTTTTAATTAAATTGTTAAATGAAATGCGAATAATATTTACAAAAGTTAATATTTACAAAAGGTGATTTGATTACACATTAAAGATATACTTCATTACATTCTATAAAATCAACATAGTTATTCTATTTAAATCTGTTTGTCGAGAGCACATAGTATTCATCCTTTTTCCATCATAGCTCACATCGTTCTTCCACTCACTCGAATGTTGCCAAAAGCACGTTTCTCTTTTTTCCTTTTGGGTTGAGAGGTATGCTGGCTACTGCTCGCCGTCTGTGGAGTTGGGAGACAATCATACCATCTGGGGATTCTGCTTCCCACATATATATAGGGTATAACACGTTTTTATCTCTAAAGTTTCAAGAGAATCCATGTAGTACTTGTTTAGATATTCAAAAGAAAAAAAAATGTCAAGATAGCTTAGCTATTATCATCCGTTCTTAGATTTTGTCCACCAGTGTATAATTATGTAGCTGTATACTGATAAAATTGCTATTATTTCATCAATTTTTTATAATGGCAATCTATTTTCATGAAAATTTTTTATGATGGAATTTTTTTAATCACATAACCTTTTTTTTATTTCAGGAGTACTTTTTCAATCGGAAAAGATGTGACAATCAATTTTGTTTCTAATAAAAATAAATTAAAACAGAAAACAACCATTATAAAAATATTTTTTTTCAAAACCAATTAATAATGTTAATTTAAATAATACTAAATATAAACAAGAAAAATCTAAATTCCTCACTGAATCAACCTATTAATACTCAGTGTATTTTACTTTAGTAAGTTTAAAATGCTACCTCTAATCAAGCCCATCAAACAAACTGCTTTATGTTTAATCCACAGAAAATGATTTAATAGAGATAGAAAATACGTAAAGGTTATTTATTTATTTATTTTCCATATTTATATTTTTCTCTATTTATTATTTCCATTACTCTACTACCGTAGGTATGGAAATATTGTATTCGGTCCAAACATTCTACATTGAGTTTTCACCTGATTTACATATTTTAAGGCCTCCTGAGTCCAAAAAAGTAGTTTTTGGCAATTGGTCAGTGTGTATGTATATATATGTGGAATCTTCTGGCTATCATACCTCCGAAACTAATAAAGATAGAACTACGAAACTTCACAGTTGATACAGGTCTGGTGTACAGATGAATTTTCCAAATTTTGGTGAAAATTGTAAAACCGGAAGTGGGCCATCGGAAACCAGAAATGGGATTGTAATTCCGTATCTCAGAACACCTCTAACGATTTTCTTTAAAATTGCTACATAAACACTCTATTAGAAGTTAAAACCCGAATAAACTACTACGTCAGAAACACCAAAGAAAAATATTTGAGATGCAAACAGCTGTTTCAGTAGCCTTAAGTGTACCGTCTTCAGTGCAAAAAGAATTCTGAATCTGAAGAAGTGCTCGTATATATAGGAGAGGGACCGAATTTAGTTCAACCATTGGGATTAAGGAAAAGGTGGGGAGTGTGGCCAATAGGAATTTAGGAATGTGTAGCAGTGTAAACAGTAGAAAAATTAAGAAAATGTGGACTAAATTGAATGTAAAATTTCCAACAATCAGACAAATAGGGAAAAGCGAAATCACAATTTTCAAGGTTTTTAAATTTTTTATAAATATGAAAAGCTTCAAAGAAATCGAGTTCATGAATGGATTTAGGTCTTCAAATTATTTTAGCTGAATTAAATTTAAAATTATGATTTTCCTCCCAGCAATGTTTAGAAATAGCCGATTTATTGGTTTGTTGTTTGCGGACGTAATTCATATGTTCTTTTAGACGAAATTTAAGACTGCGTTTAGTTTGGCCAATATATGATAAACCACACTGACAGGAAATACTATAAATGCCCCAAGAATTATGCATATCAATGGGATCTTTTAATTTAGAAAAGGTGAGTTTATTGGAAGGCGAAAATATTATTTTAAAATCATATTGTTTGAGAAATTTAGCTGTGGTCTGACTGATTTTAGGAAAATAGGGTAAAACAATACTGATATTAGGAGAGACTGATTTAGTAGACGAAATATGAGGGAGTTGTAATTTTTTGATAGCTTTGTCTATAATGGAAGGGTCATACCTTCTGTCAATTGCAATGGCTTTCAGGTATTTAATTTCAGATTTTAATAAAATAGGATTTGAACAAATATTAAGGGCACGGAGGCACGGTTTACAAAAGTATAGAAAGCAGCCATTTTTTGGTTAGGTGGGTGACATGAACGTGCATGGGGAGGAAGGGAGACTGCAAAATTTTTACACTAGACGGTGGTTGAAAATCCATTCACAGTGCGAGAGACGAGGGTATCAAGAAATGGAAGGGAGCCATTATTTTCTATTTCATATGTAAACTGGATATTACTGTCAATTGAATTTAAAGTTTCTAAAACAGGGTCAATATTGTGACAAGATATGCCGAAAGTGTGAAGGTGTCGTCAATGTAACGGGTCCAAAAAGGAAAAGATATTTTTTTAAAAAGCTTGCTTTCGAAATAGGGCATGTAAATATCTGCGAGAATTGGGGAGAGAGGAGAACTCATGGCTAAATCTTCAGACTGACGATAGAATTTATTTTGGAAAGAAAAAGTGGTTTGTGATAAACAAATGCGGGTAAGAGAAATTAATTCTTGTATTTCAAAAGATGTGAAATGAAACACTTTTAATCTATTTTCGAGACAGTAGAGGGCACCACTTATTGGAATATTAGTGAAAAGAGATTTTACATCAAAAGAAATCATAGTGAGATTAGTGTGAGAGCAGTTTTGAATATTTTTTGAAAACTTTATGGAATTTTATGAAATAGAAAATAATGGCTCCCTTCCATTTCTTGATACCCTCGTCTCTCGCACTGTGAATGGATTTTCAACCACCGTCTATTGTAAAAATTTTGCAGTCTCCCTTCCTCCCCATGCATGTTCATGTCCCCCACCTAACCAAAAAATGGCTGCTTTCCATACTTTTGTAAACCGTGCCCTTAATATTTGTTCAAATCCTATTTTATTAAAATCTGAAATTAAATACCTGAAAGCCATTGCAATTGACAGAAGTTATGACCCTTCCATTATAGACAAAGCTATCCATAAATTACAACTCCCTCATATTTCGTCTACTAAATCAGTCTCTCCTAATATCAGTATTGTTTTACCCTATTTTCCTAAAATCAGTCAGACCATAGCTAAATTTCTCAAACAATATGATTTTAAAATAATATTTTGGCCTTCCAATAAACTCACCTTTTCTCAGTTAAAAGATCCCATTAATATGCATAATTCTTGGGGCATTTATAGTATTTCCTGTCAGTGTGGTTTATCATATATTGGCCAAACTAAACACAGTCTTAAATTTCGTCTAAAAGAACATATTAATTATGTCTGCAAACAAGAAACCAATAAATCGGTATTTCTAAACATTGCTGGGAGGAAAATCATAATTTTAAATTTAATTCAGCTAAAATAATTTGCAGACCTAAATCCATTCATGAACTCGATTTCTTTGAAGCTTTTCATATTTATAAAAATTTTAAAAACCTTGTAAATTGTGATTTCGCTGTTCCCTATTTGTCCGATTGTTGGAAATTCTACATTCAGTCCACATTTTCTTAATTTTTCTACTGTTTACACTGCTACACATTCCTAAATTCTTATTGGCCACACTCCCCACCTTTTCCTTAATCCCAATGGTTGAACTAAATTCGGTCCCTCTCCTATATATACGAGCACTTCTCCAGATTCAGAATTCTTTTTGCACTGAAGACGGTACGCTTAAGGCTACCGAAACAGCTGTATGCATCTCAAATATTTTTCTTTGGCGTTTCTGAGGTAGTAGTTTATTCGAGTTTTAATATGTCAATGCCAAGTCTCCTGTTATTACTCTATTAGATGTCCTTTCGAATGATATAGTTGGTTAGTTCAGGAAAATTGATAGGCGTCCTGTATAAATAGCTCAATTTCAGGTCTCGCAAGTGTGGTCCTTTAAAAATGGCTGCATGGATTTTTTTCAAACTCGCCATATTAACTCCCTTTTAAATATCCTTTTAAATGTAATTATTGTTTTCCGGTCAATAATTAAGTATACCAAATTTTGGTAAAAGTTGGTATCTCAAAAATGGCTCTAACGATTTTCTTGAAAATTGTTTCATTAATTCATTTTACCCTTTCTCATGTATTACGTGGTTATTACAGGAACATTAACAGTCATCCTGATTAGGTAGTTCAGTTTTAGATCGCAGAAATAGGTGTTTAAAAAAATAACTCTATCTTTTTTTTTTTTTTACTCACTATGTAAACTCTGTTTTATATGTCTTTACATGTATAGTAAGTTTCTCTTACTGGAAAATTCTAAAGAATGCATATGATATCGCAAAAAAAAATGCATATAATATGTGTAATAGTGGTCATGTGGTTGTTTCACACCAGATTTTTTTTTTCTATTCCATCACCTTCTTGAACTTTGTAGTATTTTTATGTACAGATCTCACAATTTAAATATTTATAGTTTGATTTATTTATTTCCTCACCAGTAACTTTTGGCAAACAGCTGGTTGACAATCTTAAAAAAAACTGAACTTATTAAAATCCTACTTGGTGGCACATTCACTTTGCTTCAGAACCTACAACAGTCACTTCACTCATAGAGCAAATAACTTTAAAAATTCTAATTACAGCAAATTACAGCTCAGTGGTGCTTGCAGCATTCCCTTTCCCCATTTTATGATCTGAAATAGCCTGTTCACTCACCATGCACAAGTGACCTTTGAAAACTCTGACCATAGCAAACTCCCGCTCGTGGCACCTGACCTCTCCCCTTAAAACAGCCGGTTCACTCACCATAAAAATGACACTTGAAAACTCTGACCACAGCAAACCCCCATAGCAAATTGACATTTTAATTAATATCTTAAAAACTAATTACAATTATTATTATTATTATTTTAACTATCCCTTTTCAGCAGGCTCCCATGCATCTGTATGGAATTTTTTGTACTTCTATATTCAATGGGGAGCTGAACACATAGGTGAACAGATAGACAAACAAACATCTTCTTTTATTATAGATTAGACTTATTAGATTTATTTAGTCATATATTCTATTACAGTAAAAGCTCTGCTATCCAGAATTCAACTAACCAGAAACTTCAAGTATCCGGAAAAATCTTGATGAAGTCCCCCCCCCCCTCATTAAATGGTAAGTAATTAATAAACCTTTTTCCCCTTCCTTTCTAAAAACAACAACAGGCAGACAATCAGCCTTTTCTGTCTCTCTCTCTCTCTCTCTCTCTCTGTGTGTGTGTTTATTTATCTTTAATGTGCTCATTTCGATCTACCACTGAGAAATGCAGTCTGCTCTTTAGAATTCATTTAATTATTGCAGCTATGGAACAGATGTTTCAAAACTACAATTACTATGAAATAGAAATTAATCACAGCTTACAAATTAAAGAAATTATTTTTTGTAAAATACTACAAAGTAGAACACTACATCTTTGTTTAAATGCTCAAAACAGCTTAAAAAGTATTTTCTTAGACTGATTATCGCTGTCTATTATATAACTAACAATTTTCTATAGCACTAAGAGTGGCTCTCTTAGGAAGGTTTCACTGTATTATGAAGGCACTGTACTAGACAGAATTCTGTCTATTTAAAATCAACCTAACTTCAGTTAAAACTATTTACAAAAAGTGAAGAAAAACAATTTTTGAATTAATTTAGATTTATATAATTTAAAAAAAAAAAAATCGTAGTTAATTTAAACATTTTAAAAAAAGAGAGAGAGAGAGAACTAAATTTAAGAAAACTGTCTTTTCAAAATACTTTAAATTTTTTAGATTTAAACGTTAAGTTAATTAGACATATCAAATTCCAAATATTTTTCATTAAGAGTGTATAATACTCATATTCACGACAGCCAAAACCCATGTTATCCTACCCATAAGGAAATTTTTTATAGGATAACTCATTACCTAACATATATTTTTGAATTCAGTTTTCACATTCAGAAAATTCACAATCATTAAGTTTGTACCAATTTTTAAAAAATGTACTAAATTTTTACTATTTCATTTTATGTCTAAAAATCGTGAAAAATGATCTTAGTTAATTTTTTTGCATTTTTAAACTCAAAAATAAAACATTAAAAATTTAAAAAATCAATTTTTGGAAAAAAAAAAAAAAGAGTAATTCTATAAACAAATTTCTCCATAAAACAACATGGGCTATAGCTGTCGGTGAAGATAGGTATGTCCTTAATGCTTTTTTGTTCTCATTAAACATGCTAACTCAAAGTACTAATTAATATGCATATTTTTTTAATACATACAGTCTAGCATATCAAACAGCATATCTTATACTTACATAAAAAGAGTGAAATATAAAAGAAGAGCAACAGAAAAAGCAAACACATAACAAAGGTAAACATACAAAACACAAATACAGAAGATAATCATACTTTATATAGACATGATTTTGTATTTCCTATATAGAATAGAAACAGAAATAAACTGCAGCCTATTTAATGAAATAACTGTAGAACTATTTGATGTTTCTTTTGTGGGCTTTTGCACGTTAAATTTGCTGACACAAGTGTTAGATAAATGGTATCCAAGAACACAGGACAGACTTTCGAAAATGACCAAGGATGAGTAGATTAAAAATTAACATGATGTGCTAAGAAAATGTTTACTATTATGGAAAATTTGAACTAAAGATATATTTAAGAATCAAGCCTGTTATTTAGAAATCAGGAATATGCTTTTCCTGCATCAAAGTTTCATTTTCAAAATCAATTCCATAAAATGTGAATGACTTTTTTGCATGAGAAGCACATTTAACACGTTAATAGCCACGATAATATCAGAAAAATTTTCACATGGGCCATGGTAATTTTATTAGACAATTTAGTTAAAAATCCGTGTTAAAAATGCGTCAGGCACATATGACTGACATGGCGATTAACGTGTTAATAATAACTCGGCGTATATCATATTCCTTTTAGGGTTATTTCCTAGTTAAAAATGCGTGTTAAAAATGCGTCAGACAATATGACTGACATGGCGATTAACGTGTTAAACAAACCATTTTACAGTAGGTATGAAAATCTAAAATATTAATACCAATATCAAATATGATTTTAACCTTTTAAAAAATAAATATTAAGACAAAGAAACTTATTCAGTATAGGTTATTTTATTTTAAATTTATATAATTAAATACCTGAAGTTCAGCCACCAATCGAGATTTTGATTTTTCTATAGATTCTTCACATTCTTTTCGCATATTTATTATTGTTCGCATTTTCTCAGCATTATGTTTTATATTTTCTTTGTTTACAGCATCTGTTACTGCCTCATTCATTTTTTTCTCGTGTTCTTCAATAAGATTCCTGATGTGTTCATTTTTTTCAGCCTCCCATTTCTCACGACTTTCAGTTATAACTTTCTTTAGATCCTCTGGGCTAAAAGCAGCCTAAATGTGTAATAAACACAAAGTTTTTCATTTCAGAAAGGTTAAATAAAAGTAAAATTTTATAAAGAAGTAAAACTGTTGTACTTCAACATTATTTTTATACGTTTCTGTTTTAAGAATTGCATTTTATTCATTTTTATACAAACTACTAAAAGTCATCCTATGGGACCAACACAATCTCAAACAAATTTTAAAATCTTATTCTAAAAATGGAATGTTTCTTTCTCTCATAACAAAAGAGGGATCTCAAATAACCTTTCTCTGAGAGAGATTGAAACAGCATTGACATCAGAAAAATATGATGTCATACAGGAGGAAATTATATTTGACAGGAGGTTAAAAATTAAAGAAGATAACAGCAATATTAAATTGAACAAAAACAATTGTTTTGCTTATTTCACATTAACAGCGGACAATACCTAATCACGCCGACAACCATGGCTAATGTTATTCTATGGGAAAATTTATTTCCATAATTACTCATTGCCTAATGTATTTTTTTTTTTTTTTTTTTCAAGTCTGTTTTCACATTCAGAAAATTCACAATCGTTAAATTAGTACTCATTTTCAAAAATTGATTTTTTAAATTTTTTTAATTTTAAACTTCAGTTCAGAATTGTGAATTTTCACTAAATGCATTCTTTTTTCAATTTTTAGCCACAAAATGAAATACTAAAAATTAAAAAAATCAATTTTTGAAAAATAACTACTAATTTAACGATTGTGAATTTTCTGAATGTGAAAACAGAATTAAAAAAAAAAAAAAAAAAAAAATTAAGTAATGAGTAATTATAGAAAAGATTTTCCTGCAGAATAACATGACCCATGGCTGTCAGCGAGATTAGGTATTGTCCACTTTTAATATTAATATGCTGTAGACATCACAAAACTTTTTTAATACCATTCTATATGACACACTATCTGCCAGTCAACATGCACAAAAATTTAATAAATTCATTTTCTCTTAGTTAACATTTTAATACATAAAATTTGGTATATTTTCAACTAATAAATGCAGAGATATAGCCATCTGGAAAATCACAAAAAGTAATAGCAGCACCACCTATTGGTTGATAAACATCCAAATTGAATCAAAATAACTTTTCATAATATATATTTTATATAACATAGAAGCTGAGGTATAGCTTTCCCATAAATGGAAAATATTGCAGTATTGGTACCACATGTCACCCAATATGCATTTGAACTGAATTAGCATAGTTTTATGTATTCAGCATTATTATTTCTAGTGCATATGAAAGTTTAAAAATATATATAGATTTCTTGGTCTTATATATACTTAAGTTGAACCAGCATAGGTAACACATGTCATCCAATATGCATTCGAACTGAATCAGCATAGTTTTATATAATCAGCATTATTATTTCTAGTGCATATGAAAGTTTAAAAAATATAGAGAGATTTCTTGATCCGATATATACTTAAGTTGAATCAGCATAGGTAACACATGTCATCCAATATGCATTCGAACTGAATCAGCATAGTTTTATATAATCAGCATTATTATTTCTAGTGCATATGAAAGTTTAAAAAAAAATATATAGATTTCTTGGTCCGATATATACTTAAGTTGAATCAGCATAGGTAACACATGTCATCCAATATGCATTCGAACTGAATTAGCATAGTTTTATATAATCAGCATTATTATTTCTAGTGCATATGAAAGTTTTAAAGAAATACTAATTACTTTTGTTATAGGACGACAATTCACATTAAAAAACAAACTAATTTACCTTACATAAGTCCTAGTTATTCTCACAATGCATTTCAGGCGCTAGCGCACCCGTCATCAGGTGAAATGTGACAGCTCTCTTCACTGTTGTCATCAGGAAACATCGGCTTTGTTTCTTCACTTCTCTTCGTATTGGTGGATCTTTTGATTAGTTGGCTCCATTCCTTTGGGATTCTTGCGTGTTCGCGATCGTTGATAGTCCTGGGGTTAGTAAGGATCTCTAGCGCTTCTCTTTTGAAGGCGTAATTGTGATTATTGTAGTGGGCGATTTTATTAGTATGTATGCTGTTAATATCAATTGGGTTATTGAGGTGAGCGGAAGCAAGCGTGGTAGATTGACGGTTGTGTATAAGGTCCGATTTATGTTCTTTTTCGCGGTCTCTTATGCTCTTTTAATTTATAATTTATGTTCTTTTTTGTAAGCTAGAATCGGAACTAAAAGCCACCACCTCAAATGAAGACTTTAAACACAAAATTGAAAAAATAAAACGTTACAACGAAATTGAACAAGAAATTATAATCAAAAGACATAACAGAAAACTTCAACACTGGTTAAAAAATAAAAAAAATAAAATCCTAAACCATTCCACCCCCACCCCTTACCCATACCTTAACCTTTCTAATTACCAACCCAATACTCATGAAGACGCACTCCTAAAACTGGGCTCTAAATATATTCTTAATGAAGCAAATAATATAAAAGACACCATCGCACATATCAAAACCGCTATCGAAAGGATTCCCCCTGAAAAACAACAAAATATACGAAATATAGCTATAAAATCCATATCTGAACCTAACAATAAATACACCAATATCGCCGACATAAAATGTCTAAAAAATTTGAAAAATAATCAGGATATTGCTATCTTAAAATCTGATAAAACAAACCTTATCACAATATTAAACCGCGCTAACTACAACGAACTTATGCAAGATACGATAAACAAACTAAACGCTGAGAAACTTAAAACCTCCCCATTAAATAAACTAAACGGTAAAATTAAAGATCTACTAAAAACCGGACACTGGCCCCACAACACTCCTCCATCTAATAACAACTTTGCCCCTATTATCCCCCGCCTATTCGCTAAGTATAAAGACCACAAAAATCCTCCCTCCTTACGTCCCATAGTTAACAAATCAGAAGGTCCCACTTATTTTTTAGAACGCTACATAAAAAATATTTATCAATCTCTCCTTCCCCCCTCCGATCTCTCTATAAACTCCAACGAGGTATTCATACAAAAACTTCGCGATATCAATATAAACTCTGATGATCTAATGTTAAGCTTTGATGTTAAAGAACTTTATCCCTCCATAGACACTACTGAAATTGCAAATATTGTTAACGAAAAAATAGTAGAAACATACGGCGATAATAAGGTTAGCGAAACCTTAATCCGGACTAATAATTTACTCCTAAACGAATCATACTTCCAGTTCAATAACAACATCTATAGACAAAAACAAGGCGTTCCCATGGGGTCACCCATCTCAGGGATCCTCGCAGAATTAAAAATGAGACTCATCGAAAACTCCGCCATAAATATTATCAATAAAAGTAAAATCTGGACGCGTTACGTTGACGACGTTTTTACCGTTTTCCCGAAAAATTCCGACACTGATAAAATTCTAAACGATCTCAACAACCTTGATAAAAACATAAAATTCACAATGGAAAACGAAACTAACAATACACTAAACTACCTAGATATTAAAATAACCAAAAATCCAGACAATACAATCGATACTACTGTTTACAGGAAACCAACCGCCAACACCGAAATCATCAATAAACACTGCCATACCCCCCTTCCCTATAAATACGCCGCTATAAGATCTTATATAAACCACGCGATCCTTATCTGTTCCAATAAAACCCTCCTCAACGAAGAACTTAAATATATTAAAAACATAGCCTATAAAGCAAACTACCCAAAAAATCTTATCAATAACCTATATAAAAAACGAATTAAAACCCTTAATAAAATCAATAACGCCCAAAAAGAAAAACCAAAATTCACTACCCCCATCCCTTTCTGCAACGGAGCAAGTATTAAAATAAAAAATGAAGCTAAAAAACACAATATAAACATTCCAATTAAACCTAACAGAAATATTTTTCAACATATTAGAAACGATAAAGACCAAATTGACAATAGATCCACTTCCGGGATTTACAAAATAGATTTCAACTACAATAATAACTCTAGTGCTTGCTATATCGGAGTCACTAAACGGAAAATCCAAGACCGCGAAAAAGAACATAAATCGGACCTTATACACAACTGTCAATCTACCGCGCTTGCTTCCGCTCACCTCAATAACCCAATTGATATTAACAGCATACATACTAATAAAATCGCCCACTACAATAATCACAATTACGCCTTCAAAAGAGAAGTGCTAGAGATCCTTACTAACCCCAGGGCTATCAACGATCACGAACACGCAAGAATCCCAAAGGAATGGAGCCAACTAATCAAAAGATCCACCAATACGAAGAGAAGTGAAGAAACGAAGCCGATGTTTCCTGATGACAACAGTGAAGAGAGCTGTCACATTTCACCTGATGACGGGTGCGCTAGCGCCTGAAATGCATTGTGAGAATAACTAGGACTTATGTAAGGTAAATTAGTTTGTTTTTTAATGTTTTAAAGAAAATATAGATTTCTTGGTCTGATATACACTTAAGCTGAATCAGCATAATTTAAAATAACCAACATTATTATTTTTAATGCAAATGAAAGTTTTAAAAAATATACAGATTTCTTGGTTGTTCCCAAGATCACAAATTCTATTCTAACAACTCAACTAGATGTTTCTAATGTAAATTTGCCAAATATTATAGAATTTGCTCATTCAAGGTTTTTTCCAGCTTGTAAAGGTTTACACCAGAGCCTCCTTAAGTAGATGCCTAGCGAGTCGCTCGAAAACTTGGCAACAGTACAAGAAGAACATAGCCAGTAGATGGCGCTTGATACCGTACGTAAAGTTATGTTTATTTCCCGCGAGCGCGATGCAATTGAGCTTCAATTGAGTTCTGGTTTATGTTTTATTAATTTAACAAATGTGAGAGTTTTTTTTTTTTTTTTTTTTTTTTTTATAATATGGTGTATTGCGTCGTTCCATTTTATAAATCAGACAGTAGCAGTGAAAATATATGTTTCCACGAAATACCAAGCAATGCAATTCAGCGTAAAAAATTGCTTCCAAATATTTCCAGACAAGGTATGTAAACTGCATAAATAATTAATGCAATATTGCCAACCCTCCGGATTTTTGAATATCAATAATATTTTTCACAAAAAACATTATTTTTCTTTATTATCGTAAATTGTGTGATTAAGACGAAGATAAATTTAAAAGAAATTATGATATAAAAATTCGAAGGGTTGACACCTCTCTGTTAGTAAGTTAGATTTAACAAATAAAAATAGTTATGCTTATTACAAAATGAAATAAAATTTTTATTTATTGATGTAGGAATACAGAAAAATAACTTGTTCTTAGTTACTTTCAAGTCACTCTATATTGGAGTATTTTGTAGTTTTTTTCATAAAATGAATAAAACTATAAAATACTCCAATATAGGAACAAGATTGATTTATATTTTTTTAATACCACTGTTTTTTAAAGACTTGTGTAAATGCGTATAAAAATTTGATTATTTCAGTTAAATCGAAACAAAAGTGTTGGGAATCTTGAAAAGAAAAAATAGAAAATTTTTATTTCTACTTTTGTTCTTTTTAAAAATATTAAGTTTTAAGATTCAAAACATTACTTTTATTAACCTTTTACCACAGAAATGGAATATGGAATTAAAAATTCATGTAAAAATTAAATATCATGAGTACTGATTTGAAAAATTATCAGAAAAATGAAAAATATCCCCACATCCATACACTCACATATATATATACACACAAACACATATACTGGCTAAATATAAATCAGGGGAAAACTCGATATCGAATTTTTGGACCGAACACAATACTTTCATTACCTACGGTAGTAGGGTAATGGAAGTAAAATTATTTCAAGGATGTTATTAATTTGTCCTTAAATTTGCCAATCTTTATCAAATTTTTCAATTTGAAACCTAATACGAGTTTTAAAATAGAATTGTGAATTTCCTGCATTTGTTTGTTTTTAAGTTTTTCTCATAATTAATCATCATCAATCATTCTCATCATCATTCTCATCATCAATCGCTAAAAACTAAAAAAAAAAAAAAAAGTTTTTTGTATTCAGGGAACCTCAAAACGTGACTTTATTCAAAAACCTGAGTTGAAGATAGAACTTCAAAAAAAATATTTTTTTTACATTATAGGTTCGAAAAATTAATTTTCCTTCTTCAACAGTATTCGTCGACATAAAAAAGTGTACCAAAGCACTTCCGTCAATTACATTCTACAGAAAAGAACGTTTAGCTTAATTTTGGATAGCCCTGTATGTTTTCAATAAACTATGTGCACATCAGATTGTGCATTTAAATTTAGTCTTATATGAAAAACACTTAACACAAAATGAAATACACTTTCAGCATTTTCCAAGTATATCCGAGATAGACAAACTGACGCGCACAGACCAACCGCTAAAAACATTTTTCGTTTCAGGAGACCTCAAAACATGTAAACATAACACAACTTTATTTCGAAAATATCTATCAGTTTCGAAAGCATACCCTCTCGGAACTGGTGGAGCTAATAAAATCTTGGGGAAAAAAAAAAAAAAAAAAAACTTTTCGTGCGAGAGAAAACTTATACTCAAGAAATCCTTAATTTTAAAAATTTAAATCTTAATGGTTATTTATTTATTTTTTCTGACGGACTAGACAACAGATTGTTTTCTTCTCCAATTTTTATTACTGAATGTTAACTTATCTCGTTAATGTGCTGGTCTATTTTTCTTATAAATAATATAAAATTCTCGATTTAAGAAAAATAATTCACACCTAATAAGGTAAAAATGTAACGTAAAGGACATGACCAAAAAAAGAAAAAAAAAGACATGATTTTAATAATTTATCATTATAAATTATTCATTCTAAACTGAACTCATTTAAAGTTCAGAGATTTTAATTTATATAAACGAAACTTTCATCTGATATCTATATTAAAAAAATTTTTGAAATTTTTATTGAATAAATATATAAAAAATAATTTAATCGCGTGATAGACATGCCATGTTTTTGCTTATTTAATTTTAAATTTCGTTTTTTAATTAATAATATATTAAAAAAAAAAAAAAAAAAAAAAGGTGTTATTTATTTGATACGTTGTAATTCAATTAGTTGAAAAGCTAAAATAGGTCTTGTCCACTTTCGAAGAAAATTAAACCCTATACTTTTTTAAATATAAATATTTGAATATTTTTTTTGAAAATATTTACGATAAAGCACTTTCACATCATTTTTTCAAATTAAAAGAAAAAAAAAATACAATTTTGGACTTTAAATTGAAATTAATAGCTAGATTTTATATGAAAAATATAACTTATCTATGAAACAGAAGAAAATTGTTGCTCTGCGTAGGTGCTGTCACCTAGCGTTAGTTTTGTTTTTTAAATGTTGCCTAATTTAACATAGGGATTCGAAGCGCGTGGAAGGCATCTACTTAAGGAGGCTCTGTTTACACACTCATTGGATCTGAATTATTCTATAGAATTTTGAAATCAAATTAAATTTATGGCAGCAAACTGCTGAATTAGTACAAACACTTTTGAAATCGTGCAATGCTAATTATACATAACTTACAGCAAAGGACAACCTTTGCAAAATAAAATATAAACCTTGGGGATATGGTCGTCATAAATGAGGAGAATTCATTCTTACTAAAATGGCTATTGAGCTGCTTTGTAAAAACCTATTTATAAGAAGATAAAAGAGTTAGAAAAGTAGATGTTCAAACAAAAAATGACTTTTTAAAAACATCCATTTCTAAATTGGGTGTTTTACCGATTGATTAAAAAAAAAATTTAAAAAAAGTGAACTTTAATAAACTAAGTACCTTTAACGATCCTTCAACTTTAGCAGCTTTTAAATGATATATTTCGACGTGCTCTCGCAGTCATCTTCAGATGTTGTTTATGCTGCATTACTGAAAGGTGTCTTCATCTTCCTCCACATCACTCTCCTTCTCGCTTACGTCATTGTTTCGTCGGTAATTCCTTAGTACTATTACTAGTACTAATTACTTAGTACTATTCCTTAGTAAACTATTCCTTAGTACTCCTTAGTTCTCAAGTACTAAGGAATTACCGACGAAACAATGACGTAAGCGAGAAGGAGAGTGATGTGGAGGAAGATGAAGACACCTTTCAGTAATGCAGCATAAACAACATCTGAAGATGACTGTGAGAGCATGTCGAAATATATCATTTAAAAGCTGCTAAAGTTGAAGGATCGTTAAAGGTACTTAGTTTATTAAAGTTAATTCGTCCTTCTAATTATCTAAATATTTATAAAGTGAACTTTTTTTTATATTTTTCTGTATTGAATATGTTTGATATTTCCTTACATATAATTCCTTTCTTGTATTTGTATAATGACATTTTTCATTTATTTTTATTATTTTTTCCTCATGTAACTTTAAATGTACTTTGTATACTGCAATGTGGGATGGAATGTTCAGACTTTCTTCATATATATTGAATGCACTCCATAGGTTTTCGCCATCATGTGACCATAATAAGAACTCACTGTATAGTTTCTTTGATAGCAATGACAGTCAATTTCGAATAGTGAGTTTTATCTGCAAGATATTATTTAGTAGGCTTCATCTCTAAGATGTTATTTAGCAGGTTTTTTCCCCATGAATATGTTATTTAGCAAGCTTTGCTACATCTTTTTATGTAAATTATGTTCTAAGTATGTGTATTTGTGCATGTGACATCATTAAGTAATTGGAAAAGAACAACAAATATTCTCAACATAGATTCACATACACTATCTCTTAAACAATCCTGTCATTGATTTGTGAGACATAGCATCCATAAATTTTATTAACATATAAACAAACATTTTCTAAAAATGGTCTAATTGTGTCATGACATCTCAAAATATGCCCCGCCATCAAAGATTTGAAGTTGAAAATTTTCCCGAATCCAGTACTTTCTTCTTATGTAGGATCAGATGGGGGTAATTATGACCACTTTTTACACTTTCCTAGCTTGTAAATTTTAAGCTTTTTTCATAATTGGAAAATTTTTGTTTTAGTTAATCATGGAGTAACTTTTACCTTTTGGGAATAGACATTTAAAACCTTTGTTCCTTAGGTTTCTTTATTTTAATTTTGAAGGGGTGGTTATAATTACCCCCATCAAAAATGCAGTTTTATAAAAATTTGATGTATTTGTGACCGTAAGTGGGAAAATTCTGACCACTTTATTTTTTCTAAATACACAGCTATAAGACTCTTGTTCAAGTAATTAAGACCCCTGTCTACTGCTTTATACAACTGCTACCAAACATAGGAATTCCAGTTTTGTTAGTGGTCAGAAGTGAATCAATAAATGACACAAAATGAGTAAAGTTTTCTATTTATTAAACAATCACTTTCAATAACCAATGAAATAAAAAAAAGCATCTTGCAGTTAACAGGTCAAGCTGAAAATTGCATTAATAAGTCAAAAGATAGTAAATAAGCTAATGTTTAAACTTAAGACTTTTCAAAAGCAGCAACTGTTCCAAGGAAAATATACACATATTTCCTGTTATTTTTAACTACTTCTGGATTGAGCAAAATATCAATGATTTGTTTTTTAAACATAGCAAAAATATCTTTTTTTTTTTTTTTTTTAGGGTAAAATGTAGAGGCATTTCCACTGACATCTCTGTGGTCAAAACCTGTAAATTAGAATAATTGTTATCCTCTTGCAACAAGATAACTGCACACAGTAAACATATTTATAATTCATAGTCTTTCTGTAATTCTCTATGACATTCACTAAAACATATGTCCCAGGTTTGATATTTAAGTTTGTGGGCTGCAAATACTCAACCTCTTCTGACTCTTCGACTTCTAAGTCCCTTAACAAAGCAGCATACATTTTATCTTCTTCTATTCCCCCATAAAGATTGGATGAAATCCAGAAGTCAGATCCAATTCTTCCCTTGGTCTTCCTTCTTTTTCATCTTGAGCTTTTTATATTTTTCTTTATGCTTGTCTGACAAGTTTTTCTGCTCTTCAGATTTGTCTGATTTTCTCTTCTTTGTATCAGTATTTATCACTTTATCTTTGTCCTTGATCGAACTTCTAGCTTGTTTCTTTTCTTTTCTTCCTTTTTTTAAGAGCTCTTTAAGAGTTTTGCAGTTTTCCTCACTGGAGCTAAATAGAAGTAGCTCTTTCAAATATAATTGCAGGGTGCAGCACCATCTTTTTCCTGATACAAAATTTGCATCTTTTTATAAAAGTCAAACAATTTCAGGTGCTGTGTGTGTTTTTCTAGATGCTTGAAGAAGTTCTGACTTTTTCAAAGCAGTCATGAGTGTCTTTTCATGAAGCTTAATGCAACATAACTATTTTGACTTGGATAGTAAAGTTAATTAACTGAATAGTGATTAAAAATGACTAAAGATTTCATCATAAATGTGGCTCCTAAATAGTGGGACTAAGATTCGTATTAGTCCTACAAATGTACATGCCTATTTTATCCTTAGCAATTTTTACTATTGCAGAACTGCATTTAAAATTAAGATAAAATCTAAAAAAACATACCCATTCTTGAAGCAATAAATACAGACATATTCAATCAGATTCAAGACGTTTTATAAGTAGTCCGATGATAAATTTTAGCAATAAGCATTTTGATGACAAGGTATGCCAAATTTTGGACAATTCACATTTTTAAAACTTGAATTTTTAATGAAATTCGATGAAATTAAATTAAAAATACTTACAACATGTGTGGCTGACATAACTATTAATGGCCAAAAAGAAAACGCATGGATACATTTAGCAACCTTTAAATTGCAGAGGTGGATGATCAATTGAGGAATTTAATTTATAACATGTACTGCCTACGAAGAACAGGCCCGCAAACCTAAAACCACAGAAGTGTGGTCCTGGTTCATCCATCGACCTGTGGCATTGACAAATGAAGTGCTCCTGCATGGTAAAAGGAAGAACCACCCAATTCTCCAGACAAGAGTACCATAAGAAACAAACCCTATAGGAAGCATTGAGCAAGGAATGAATGACTGAAAGAGGACGCTTGCAAAACGATGTATTTTGAAGTTAGATTTAAAGAAGAGGTGATGTGTTCACATCATACCTAAGTACCAATCTTCACCTGATATATAATCTCGTGAAGAGATTTTTTTTAGACCTTTTGCTTTAACATACTCCCCAACAAAGTTCCTGAGCTCAACTCCATCACATGAATACCTGAATTTCATCTTTGTCAGTATTCACTCATGTTTTTTCTTTTCTTTATTTGTGAGTGTTGTGGATCAACTAGCTCCCTGATAAGCCATATCCACTTTGCCACTGTATTTCAGCTGAATCATTGATTTAGGAATTGGAAATTGTATGTTGGCTTCTTTTCGACTCATTTTGCATTCCCTAATTATTTGGACTCCTTTCTCCAGCCCGGAAATAAAATAATCAGGGGTCAACCAGCTCCCTGATTATTTATTATTCTCTGTGATGAGCCACATCCACTTTGCCACTGCATTTCAGTTGAACATTGATTTAGGAATTGGAAATTGTATGTTGGCTTCTTATCGACTCATTTTGCATTCCCTTAAACATGGTCAGAATTGCCCAACTTTTTAAATAACTGTAGGGTGATTATGACCATGCATTTTATGACATTTAATTTCATTAATAAGAGTAAAAACCTTTCAGAGATGCATTAATGTATTATTAACATACTTTTAAATGAGCTTGATCACACGAAAAGTTTTTTCTGGAGGCCAAAAAACTTTAATCTATCAAATCATTTTTTCAAAAATATTGCTAGGCATTTGTTTGCACTATGATTATGTTATTATGACATGTACAGACTTTGAAGAATATTACATGGAATGAAAATATATATTATGAGTTAAATATCTAAGGTTTAGAAAAGATTTTACCACTGACAGTTTTGTAAAAAATGACACTGGTCATAATTACCCCCACCTGATCCTATATAGAAGAAAGTAAAATTAAATTAAATAAAAAAAAATTCCTAAGATTTAGATTTTGATTGAAATCAGTCTATAATGTCTATTGCTATATCCCATGATTAACTAAAATAAAAAAAAAAATTCCAATAATGAAAAGAGTTTAAAATTTACAAAGTACGAAAATGTAAAAAGTGGTCATAATTACTCCACCTGACCCTGTGTAAGAAGAAAGTATTCATGAAAATCTTCAGTTTCTAATTTTTGATAGAGTGATATATTTTAAGATGCCCTGACAAAATAAGACCATTTTAAAAAGTGTTTGTCTAAGTGTTAACAAAATTTATGGATGTTATATAGCATGAATCAATAGCAGGATTGTTTGAGAGTTAAATGTATGTAAATATACATTAAGAATACTTATTTCTTTTCCAATTATTTAATGCATCTCAAACACAAATACATGCATTTAAAACATACATAAAATGAAGTGTTTTATAAGTACTGATCTGTTCTGAAACAAGACAATGAGGGGGAGAGGTGTTGGATCACAATATAGCAGGGTTTTTAATAAATGTGTAACAGAATTTTAAGAATCTTTCTTTAAAAACATGCAAGCTTTTAGACTGAATAGATACTAAAAATAAAATAATATCTTAATATTAAAAAACAATCAAGTTATTAAAATTACTTCATTTACTTATTTATTCCCCCCCCCCCCTAAAAAAAAAAAAAGCAGCATAGAGCAAACAAAGTAGAATGTACAATAAAGAAAAAGGAATTAGGGTAAAGAAACACAAGAGCAAGATGAAAGATTTCACATACATAAACACATTTAATCATTTCACAATCAATTACAAAAGTCATAAGTATGAATATTATATTGCATGATGTAACGATATAATATTCATACTTACACTAGGGTATAGTGATAATAACTATACCCTAGACATAAATGTGGGACTATACAAATTATTGATATAAAAATATTCATGCTGATTTTACTTTCTTCTATGTAATGCAAGAAGAAAATATTGGATTCATAATTTTTTTTTACCTCCGTTTCTTTGATGGATTTACACATTTTCAGATGATGTCTGTCTATGTGTTAGCAAAATTTTGTAAGCATCGTATCTCACAAACCAGTAGATAAAAATCAGTATAACTTTATATTTAGTTGAACTTGGACTTATGTTGGAGCTGTTTAGGTTTTGGTATATATTGTTCAATAATGAAATGCTGTGTTGCAATTTCTAATATTTAATGGAAGGCTATATCTCAACCTCTATAGTGTGTAAGTGCACAAAACTGGATATGTGAGCAACCATATGATAAACTATGTTGATTTAATTTGTGTGCATATCCACCTACAAGTGATGTTGCTATGCAGCAATTAAACCCTATTTACGAGAAGGCAATATCTCATATGTGCAAAACTTGGTATGTAAAATTAATATTGTGAAAAATTATTCCTACAAACTTGAGTCTTTGGCTAATCGATCTTTGGCAATAGAGATTTGGTTCACATAATTGGCACTTGGCTCAACAGCACATTTTTTGTTCCTTTCATTGGCATTTTGATTGTTGGATTAGCTACAATTGGCTTATCATGAAAAACAACATTATAACACCAATAGTAAATGATTTGTTAAATTTGCATATAATGGCTCATTTTTAACTTTTGTGTAACTTTAAAGGGAATAAATAATTTTTTTTATATACATTAAAATTACACCAAATATATTATTTTTCAAATAAAAGTACAAAAATAGCAAATGTAATTGCCAATAATGTAAAGTGCATCACATGGGCCATTCTTCCAATCAGTGATTATTTATAACCATTGGTCAACAAAAACAACACTTGTTTCAATGATGAGAGATATACATTTTATTTGCAGGGATGCTGATTCAATTTAGATGCTGTCATGCGAAATCAAATATTTCGTCTGACATCTTTCTCTAATAAATAGTTTTATCTAATAAGAAACCCAAATTTTCTATTTAAAAAAAAATAAATAATAATAATAATAATAAATATGAAAGGAATGAGGAGAAATTGAAATAAATAAGAAGAAAAACATTTAATTTTTTCTTTCTTTCAGCATATTACATCGTTTTTATGAAATAATTATAGTATAAAAACATAATTTAATTAATAGCCATTTTGTTCTCATTTTAAAACATTATTCCGTTTTCAGAAAATAAATAAGTATTTTATTATACACTATTTGTATGTGGTATGTTCTAGAACTTTCGTTTTTTTCAAAATTCTGTGAGCACCTTGTCAATCAATCTTATTCAACGCCTTCCCGAATTTATCTCTAATTTTTCCATTCGCCAGTTTGAGTTTTGAGTTCGCCTATGCAAAACATAAATAATTATTTAAATTTGATTAGTAGAACTCTTTATACGTCATTTGGCTTGTTTTCCTAATTGGCATTAGTCAGGGTAACAATATATTTCTAAATTTCTCAATTTTGGTGATTATATAATCATTCTTTTCTTTTGTTTATAACATGTCCATTAGCCTGTCAACTAGCTTTTCCGATTGTCTGCGTTCATCTCGCACCTGGCGATGGTCGGTGATTAAGATAACCTTTTCCCCCACTTAAATAGCGGACACGCGCCGCGATCGGCGGTTCGCTCTTTCTCTCCGGCTCTATTCTTTTTTTCTCCCTGCGTAAGTTAACGGAAGATGCCGGGCAGTAATTTTAACGATGTCTGATAAGTGGTATGGAAGATTTTGGGTCTTGGGTATATTGTTTGTAGTGGACGTCTGATGCCCCGATGATGGATGGATGTAGATTTATTTATGAAGAGGAAATATAAATAAAGGAAATATAGATGTTCAGTGAAGTCTTCTCTCTTAATATTAATTTTGGTTCCTTTTGTATAGCAAAGAACACAAGTGGTAAGTCTCAACAATATATTATTTTGATGGTTGAAAAATATGGATTTCCAACGGAACTTAGTGCTATTCAACCCCTGGGTTGGTTTATTTCTTGGTTGATCACGGCACGGCGATTTATTTCTTTTAGTTTATTGCCAAGACTTGGCACGACAGATGCATATCAGATGACAGGTGGTGCTGCTATGTGGCAAATTAACCCTGTTTATGAGAAGTTCATATTTCAGCTTCTATACTATATAAATACATGAAACTTGGTGTGTGTGATACATATTGTGATACATGCTGATTCATTTTGGGTGTATATCCAACAACAGGTGGTACAGTTGTTATTCCTTTTTTGTGATTTTCAGATAGCTATGTTAAAATTGCATCACACTGCATTTAAATGTTTTATTATTATTATTAAAAAAAAAAAAAAAAAAATCTGATGGTCACAGTATACTAGTTTGTAAATATTTCTGAGACATATTTCTATCAAAATGATAGAAGAAAATAAGAATAATAATAAGAAGAAGAAGAAGAAATTGAGGAGATCTGAGTGAATTGAATTTCCAAAAACTTAAGCATTTTTAATAATATAGCAAAAAAGTTAGGCTAAATGTGAAATTTTCAAATTCAGTATGACCTTATTCATAATACAATATTATTATTAATGAATTTTAGATGAACTAGATTAAATCACTACTAAAACTAAAGTACGTAATACAAAAATCTGAGTAATAAAGCATAGTTTGATCTATATTTCATAATTATTTTGACTCTTTGATTTATTACTTAAAAATTTCTATATATATGATAGACATAATAAGCAAGGATCTATTCAGCTTTTTTTTTTTTTTTTTAAAGCCAAATAACAAAGTTATGCTACCAATTGATGAAATACATGAAAATAATTGCTATTAAAAAATCCAGGTTCCCTCTTCTTAAAACCTATATGCATCTGAAATGCCCAATAAATTAAATAACTTTTTTCTTAAATATCTGATTGCCAAAATATGCAATAGTTTTTTTTTGTGTCTGAATGAGAAATTATTTCACTATTGATTGACAAAATGTATTATGAATTGCTGCTAATTGGTTAATTATATAATTATCTTTTTACTACTAATTATTAAAATTGGCATTAAATTATCACTAATTGACTGATTGCTAAAAAATGTTACTTTATATAGCTGATAATTGATAAAAGCTATTTTCTTCTCTGAACTTTTTGAAATTGCTTAATTTTTATAAAGGGTCCATTTTAAAATCGTCGATTTTTCTTAAAAGTCCATTTTTGGACTCAGATTTGTCCTAGATAGACCCCTGGTAAGATTTTTGAGAATTAGGAAAAAAAGTATTAGAAAAAAAAAACCAGATCTGTTTGCATTCTACAGTATCTTAATAAGAATATTAAGAATTACCAAAAGATTAAAAATTTAAATTTGAAAATTATAAAACATTTTAAGTTTATAATATTAGCTCCATCTTAATGAAAAAGAAACTAACAAAATATTCTCTTATACATTTCAAGGAATTTAATCATTAAGCATTTGATTTCAAACAACAAATTGTTACAGCATAATTTAAATATATACAGTTAACTCTAGTTAATTCCAATTAAACCTGAAGTCCCAAATTTTCATTATTATAATAACAACATTAAACATTTACACTGATTTCAACTCATTTTTTCTTGACTTAGATTAATTTGTATTAGTGGGAATTCCATCTTTTCCTTTTTTCTATACATTTTCTTAAATTGCAGGCCCTTAAAATAATTTCTTTCTCTTTCTGCTGCATGATAACTGCTTTCTTAGTGTTTCCTTCTCTTGATCAATAGCATCCATGCCCCTTAGATTGTTATGTTCCTAACCTTCTTTCAAGCATTTTCCCCCTTTTAAAATCTGTTCTCAGAAAATCATTCATTACTTCATATATAATAGCTGCTTTGAATACATACTGCATCCCACCAAGAAAAGCAATACAGCTAAAAATACAGCAATTTAGGCACTGCCTAGTCTATAAAAACTGACACAACTATTTTTCAGATGGATAATTTTTGAGATAAAGATGTGATGATTTTTTGTGCATGTTGGGGCAATTCATACACATTTTCAATGACAAACTCAATTTTTGACTTGTGTCACTTTTCTTGTTGGCGTGAAATATGTACATTTTACTCTTCAGGCCATTCAGTGATATTCTAAGAAATCTACAGAGGGGAAATTATGTAAATAAAAAAAACAAAATACCATTCAAAGAAATAGAATCTTCTAACTTTTCCGAACTGTTTTAATATGACATTATATTTGCTAAGTAAGTAACAGCTAACAATAATTTAGAAAAGTCTGGACATTTAACTAATGGATAAATCATTGAAACAATTCACAAGAAATACAAAGATAATGATGAATTGGATTCTAACGATTCAACTTCTGTGTCTAAGTACTTATTATTAGAAAAATTAATTGCACAACTGAGTACTTGCACACATTCATTTTTATACAGCTATCATCGCACAAAGAACTTAACTGCCTTCTCCAATACCTTTTATAATAGAAAAATTGGCTAAAAGCATAACATAAACAGAGCCAAACAAATAACAATTAATTTTTTTTCCCCCCCATAATGATGATACGGAAATAATTTCATAAATGTTCATGCGATTTCAGGTAAAACCATAATATTTAACAAAAATTTTAAATGCGGTTGTTTTATAATTTAACTTGTAGTTTAATGATAACAGCAAAAATAAGTTAAAAAATAACTTAATTCTCTTATAACTTCCTTTGAATTTGTTTTGCCTTCCTATTTTCAATAATTTAAAAATTTCATCCAGCCCCTACATGTTTGAATTAATGAGAATGACTGTACATGCAAAAACTCTAAACGATCAGAATAAACTTCCTGTTAAATTTTTGTTACTCCTGCATTTTACTAAATTGTATGGAAACTAAATTTAATCCTTCGTCAGCCCTAATGCTTTAAAGCGATCTAAACTGTGTTGGCAAATTTAGGGACTCTTTAATTCAATTGTGACCAATATTTTTGTAGAGTGACATTTGATATACATTAATGGGCGAATAACCTATGAAGTGATTAGGTAACTGTTACAATTAAATTTTAGTGGAGGATATTGAATAAAAAAGTTTCTAAATTTAGAGACAATAACCAAAGGGGTGAAAATAAATAGGACCGGCAATGGGTTAAGTATTCATAAAACAGTACATAAATGTAATCAATATATATCTTGAATTACCTCACTTTCTAAATTTTCGGCAATACCAACTGCTGATTTTTCCATAGCAGTGGTGCTGACCGCAAGTCTATAACGGGACCTCAATGACTCTATTTCACTTCTGTGCTTTGCTGTTAATTTTTCTTCTAGTTCTTTTAATGCTTGAGTTTTAGAATTTTCCATTTCTTGTAATTTTATGGATAATTTTTGTTCTGCTTCCTTATGTTCCAGCTTGAAAAAAAAAAAAGAAACAGATGCCAGTCATATGAATGAAATTACTGCAAGTTGAACATACACAATATAATATAATATAAAATAAAATAAACAAATAAATAAAAAAAAATATATTATAATACGTATTCTAAAAATATACTGTCCCAATCAAACTGAGAACAGAAATCCACAGAATCCAATGCAGGGTTGTCTACAGACTTGCCAGAAAAATAATTCATGACCTCAAAAAAATTTTCATGACCTTCTTTATTGGCCTATCCAATCTTTCTTTCTTTCTTTTTTTTTTATTATTATTGTTTAACAACATTATTAGCTGTAATAATAATAAAACAAAAAACCCTTAACGGGTTAAAAGTTTGTGACGCAGCACTGTACTTTATGGCTATAAGAATTAGAAATACGGGTCTTAAAAATAATGATATCAAATTTTCAGTGACGCTTTGATATTAATTAAATTATACATAGATTTTCTTATTTCAATTTGCTTTTTCCTTTTATTTATATTTACAGTGTAAACGTTATTTTCAACATAAAATAATATATAGCATTTACTCATTGATACCTTTCCATTCACATCTCTTATACTATGAAAGCATGTGTTTTAAAAGAAATTATATGAAATTCCAGTAACGCAGTGGTGTTACATTAAGTGATTTGTTTTTAAATTTCTCTGCAATTATTTTGTTTTGCATATTAATGTTTTGAAATATTGCTTTTAATTTTCAAATACGCTGTCAAATATATCACTTTCATTAAGCTTATATTATGTACTGAAATATATTTATTTCAATGAATTATTCTATCTTTTGCGTCACGCCATCCAAAACTGAAAAAAAATTCACAGTTTTTTTCTTTGCATCACGATATCTATTTGCATGCATTTTCAATTTAATTGGATGAAATGACACAAAGTAAACATTTCCATATATTTTACTTACAGTTTTGGATGGCGTGACGCAAAAGATAGAATAATTCATTGAAATAAATATATTTCAGTACATAATATAAGCTTAATGAATGTGATATATTTGACAGCGTATTTGAAAATTAAAAGCAATATTTCAAAACATTAATATGCAAAACAAAATAATTGCAGAGAAATTTAAAAACAAATCACTTAATGTAACACCACTGCGTTACTGGAATTTCATATAATTTCTTTTAAAACACATGCTTTCATAGTATAAGAGATGTGAATGGAAAGGTATCAATGAGTAAATGCTATATATTATTTTATGTTGAAAATAACGTTTACACTGTAAATATAAATAAAAGGAAAAAGCAAATTGAAATAAGAAAATCTATGTATAATTTAATTAATATCAAAGCGTCACTGAAAATTTGATATCATTATTTTTAAGACCCGTATTTCTAATTCTTATAGCCATAAAGTACAGTGCTGCGTCACAAACTTTTAATCCGTTAAGGGTTTTTTGTATTGATATCATTACTTTTTAGGGGTTCATGATCAAAACGCAAAATTAAAGGAGCATTAATGAGTTATAACACTGTATTAAAAGTGTTGTTTTATAGGTCATACTCGAACAAAATAACAAACTAAATAAAATTTCAAAATTTTATAAAAAGTGATAAAAAAGATCGACACATGCAACATTACAAAGGCATAATATAGTACATTTTAAAAATGACAAAAATTTCTTATTTATATTTATTTCTTATTATAATTTTTTAGGTATAGATTTGATTTAAAAGAGAAAAATAAATAATAATAGAAAAATCTTTAAAAAGTGAAAATTTTATACTGGTAAATATTTAAGTAGTATAGTTTGTTATGAATTTAATTTAAAAAAAAAAAATCTTAATCTATTCAAAATTTTATTATAGCTTAACATTTTTTAATTTATATATTATATATATACTAGAAACTTAATGAGCAAATTAATTATTTTCAAATTCTGTTTTAAGAATTTTTTCAATCCGTAGTTTAAGTGATTTATCACCTAATTTTGAAAAAATTACAAATATTTGCATATGATTATCATATTATTTGTCATTTTTATGAAAATAAAGGAAAAATTTTTTGTTGTTGCAATCACCTTTTAAAATAGAACCAATTTTGAAAGTTAACAACGTATCAGCATGAAAACAATGTAAATACAAAGAATATTTTTGATAAACAAATGTCATATAAAATACAAGTACCTAAATAAATAACTCATTTAATATATATATTAAAAAAATAAAAATATTTTTTTTTTTTTTTTTTTTGTGTTTATTTCTGACGCTCCCCGATAGATGGAGCCAAAACGATTATTTGATATTCAGTATTTCAGATGGAAGAGAAGAAATTCGTCCGCGAAACTGCCGCATCACGGTATTTTCGGAGTAAAAAATAGTTCGATTTTTAAACTGAGTTATAAAAAAAACAAGAGTTTTCCTAGGGAAAAGGAAGATGTCAGGCACATCAGATAAAAGCGATTAATATCATATATCAATTAAACTAAATTCGCTCGAGCCATATTCGAGAAAAATTTGTTCCTTACATACGCCACCCATTTACAACTTAAATGTGTAGTGAGTATTTTATTTAGATATATCAGCAGAAGTGTAATGCAGAAGAAGAGTGACTGTGAAAAAAAACCATACTAGAACAATTGTTTTTGTTTAATAGCTACTTGAAAAACAGAAAGTCTCATATGATACTAAAATCACTTTTATTTCTTTAATATAGAGACATTCAATCACTTTCAGTATTTCCACTAAAAGCAGTTAATTCATACAACTTTAAATCATTAATAAAACTCAATAAATATATTTAAAAAAATAAACTCAACAAATTATAAATTTGATCCGGACCAGCCGGTCAAACTTTACATTACTGTATCAGATAACAAGATCCATGCCAATTACCAACACACCACAGAACTAAACAGATCTGATATTTATATACAAGAAATAAGGACGTTTAGATCGTCATCGATCAAACGGACGAATCACAAATGAACATCTGGCAGATGTAAAAAGAAACAATTAAGATTTACATAACGACGATCGATCTTTAGCTACGATGTCGCCATCTAGTGGGAAAAACATCGTTAGAAAAATTGAAACAGTCCAGAATTGATAAAGAAAGGTGTTGCATGGAAAAGATCGTTTTTAATGTAAACAAAACGGTAATTGATAATTAACAGTATAAAATAAAGTTTAAACTACTGAAAAATAAGTAACTGAAGTAAGTATGTTTTAATTTACATTCTATTAATTAATTTAAATAAGTTATTTAATAAAAATGATAAAATGACTAAACATAGCATGAACTTTCAAAAACAGGTGATGTAATATGTTTAAATAACTATGTCTATAAGCATGAGGGAAAGTTAGGAGGCGATGAGAATAAAATAAGCTAAGGATTTTCTCATCAAATGCCCCCCCTCTCATTGCCTCATAAAAACAAAATGCATGACTCCTTAAGAAGGAAAAATCAGCATGGACCCATTACCAAACATCTTAAACAAAAAAAAATTTAATTAAATTTCAAACCAATGCAATCAAACATTCCAATAACACAAAAGTTAATAGCTAAATTTAACACGAAGACAACAATTAAGTTGTAACAAATCCAACTTCAAAAAAAAAAATCTTAAAACATCTTTCTCCAAAGAAAATTTCAATTTTTTTTCATCTTAAGTCTTAAAACTCCATCAATTTCAAAAAAAAAATTTAACTACTCCAATCCAGAACAGAGTCTAGAATATCCTAGATAAGAGGCTAACAAAAAAAAAACACAATTCCTTCCATTTCAGAAAACAAGTCCAAGAAAAAAATTTGTTTCATTTTAAAATTTCATTAACAAACAAAAAAAAAAAAAAAAAATATTTACCAAAAAAAAATTACTTATTAATTTCAAATCCAGCATTAAACTCCAAATCAAATATTTAAACCTATATCAAAAGCAAATTACAAATACAAAATAATCTTTATTTAACAAAAAAATTTCAATTTCTAGCCATCCAGAACTTGGTAGAGAGGACAAAACATCGGCCTTTCGCATTCACTTATTCGTCTTTCAAACATATTCAAGAATGAATATAGGCACAACTATTCACTTCTTTTAAAACAAATTCCGGCTAGCACGGAAAGCATACATTCCACATGAAATGAGGTTTCTAGATGCCTAGAAAAGAAAAGAAATTATAATACACATAAAAGATATAAACAGAACAAATTTTAATTATGGTAGACGGGACCTAGTGACATTGCCAAAATTCAAAAATTGGGACTTACAAAAATAAAAGTAACATGCCCGCGCAAGGGCCTACATATGGTGGTAACTCCCAGAAAAACTATTCCTAAATGATTCTCTGACAATTTACCGGTCAAGGGTCACCTATCCGAAACGGTACTATAGGCTGTTCGAATCATCGTAAATAGCCACCAAAAGCACCATTTCCATACATAGACGGGAATTAAATTGTCTACCAAATTAATTTTTTTAAAAGAATACTAAATGAAGTAAAATAAATTTAAAGTACTAAAAAAAAACTTGCTTAAATCAAAAGTACTAAAATAATTACATAAGTAAAAAAAATGCTGGGACAAACTGTTATAATAAATATATACAAATCAGCAATTTTAACTAATCAAAAAGTCCATGAAGTTGAAACACTAGATTAAAACAATGTGCAATCCAAATTTTAAAACAATGTAAATATTTAAACAATTTCTATTTTAAAACAATGTACTGGACAAAAAAAAATATATATATATTTAAATGCACTCAAATTATCTGTAAGAAAAATATGACATACAAAATTCATATATGTACAAGAGAAAAATTATGTTATAAATATTAAATTTACAAAATTCAAAAGTTCATTTTTTGTCAAAGGTTTGGTGAAAATATCCGCAAGGTTTGATTTACTACGTACATAAGAAACAGAAAATTCACCATTATTTAAAAGATCTCTAATAAAAAATAATTTAACGTCTATATGCTTAGTTTTATAATTTTCCACTGGTGATTTTATGAAATCTATAGCAGCTTGATTATCAACTCTCATTACAGCATCATTATCTAAATTAGAAAAAATACATTCCTCAGCACATTCACGACGTATCCGATCAAACCAAACCAAATTCTTTACAGCCTCAGTCATTGCGATAAATTCAGATTCCATGGTCGACAAACTAACACATTTTTCTTTAAAAGTACGCCAGTCGACCGGAGACTTATCAAGCAAAACTATCTGACCGCCAATTGAGGTCCGATCGTCACAGTTAGCTGCGAAATCTGCATCGGAGAAAATTACTAAATCATTAGATTTACAAGAAAGTTTAAGTTTGTAATGAGAAGTTGATTTTACATAGCCCAATAATCTCAATAAACCATCCCAATGGAACAAACCAGGATTCGATTGAAATTGACTCAGGACATTAACAGAGTAGGCTATATCAGGACGAGTACGACCAGCTAAAAAAGAAAGACATCCCAAAACACTACGATACGGTAAATGAGACATTTCAGTTATATCTTGATTAGACGTAGGACAATGAGATTTGGAAAACACAGTACCTTTACTGATAGGTAAAGAAGAATGAGGAATTTTAAACTTAAAAAATCTTTCACAAACATCATTAATGTAATTGGATTGGTGAATTACTACTCCATATGGAGTATCCTCAAACTCAACCCCTAATAATTTTCTCGTTCTCCCCAATTCTTTTATATCAAAATTTGACTTTAATAAAATTAAAACTTTATCAATAAATTTCTTATGTTTTCCAAAAATTACGATATCATCAACATAAAGAAGAAGTACAACATCTGTCCCATAAAGATAAACACAATTACAAGATGATAATTTTCTAAATCCAATTTTAATTAAAACATGATGTATTTCATAAAACCATTCTCTCCCACTTTGATGTAATCCATACAGAGCCCGGTCCAGTTTGCAGTACAAAGTCTCTTTACCAGGTTCAACAAATCCAGGAGGTTGTAGCATATACACGTCCTCACTTAGTGGTGCATACAGGTAAGCACAGGTGACGTCACACTGAATATGCGACCACCCACAACATGAAACAAGAAGGGAGAAAAAGAACCGGATAACACCAAAATTTACAACAGGACTAAATGTTTCTTCATAGGATTCACCTTTAACCTGTTTAAATCCCTGGGCCACAAGGCGAGCCTTATGTCTAACTATCTGTCCAAACTCATCCCTTTTTATTGTGTAAACCCACCGGCAACCAACAGGAGTGACGTGATTAGGTAGTTCAGACAAATGCCAAACTCCACGTTCTTGCATAACCTTCATTTCCTGTTTCATTGCACTCCACCAAACCTGACTCTGCCTGGAATTACATGCCTGTTTAAAAGTCCTGGGAGTCTCTTCCCGATCTAGTCATGCTGAAGGGTGAACTAAACTCGAAACAACTGAATCACTCTCACTGTCACTATTATCACTATCTGAAAAATCTGATGAATTACTTGGAATCGGAATAATGCCAGAATACGGATTTGAACCACTAAAATCAAATAAATCAGGATTAAACATCAATTTATTTTCTCTACAATAATTTTCAACATCATGAAGTGATCTAAGACGTTTGGTTTTGCCTAATTCATAAAAATAAATGTCAGTACGATTACCAGTACGACGAACAACAGGCTTCCTAGTCCAACTAACTTCCTTAAGATGGGTAATAGTAGACTGATTATTGCTAGACACTGAATCTTTACTCCCCACTCCACTAGGTTGAGAATCCGGGATACTGTTGGAAGGACCTGGGATGGCCACAGGTACAACTTCAACAACGTCCTCCAGACTTTGCTCAACACTAGGAGAGAAAAGGGCATAATCATCGGTGCCCAGTGCAGCTCCACTGCGACCTAAACCACAACACGATTCATCAAAATTGACATTACCAGATTCAATAATTTCATTAGTCTCTGGAATCCAAATTCTATACCCCTTCGTTTTGAAAGCGTAACCTACTAAATAACCCTTACGGGCTTTTGCTTCAAGTTTAAATCGCCTTTGCTTTGGCACACCAACATAAGTAACCGTACCAAAGGGCCTTAAGTGTCGAACAGAAGGTTTTCTTCCACCATATAACTCAAAAGGGGTTTTCTTCAAAAGTTTGGGACAAACACGATTCCAAGTATAAACAAAATATTTAAGAGCTTCAGGCCAAAAACTAGGATCCAAGTTACTTTCAATTAACAATGTACGAATACCATCAGCTGCGGTAGACATGAACCGTTCTGCAACGCCGTTTTGTTGGGGAGTATAGACGTTTGTAAACTCATGACGAATACCTTTCTCACTAAAAAAATTATCAAAAGATTGATTAACAAATTCTCCACCATTGTCTGACCTAAAGGATTTAACCTTTCTTCCCAAGAAAGTCTCAGCCTTAATAATATGGTTTTTCACCACATCAAAAACTTCAGACTTCATACTTAAAGGATATACAGAAACCCGGCGAGAGAAATCATCAATGATTGAGAGAAAGTATTTTTCGCCATTTCGTCCCTCATTTCTACATGGTCCCCAAACATCAGCATACAGGAGCTCTAGTGGATGATTTGACCTGATATTTTTACTAGGTTTATGAGATACACTTCTAAACTTTCCTAACTTACAAAATTCACAAATGAAATCAGATTCCCTTAAGCCTGGTAATCCCCGTACACCTTGTCTGCGACTAGTATGAGCTACTAAAGATTGACTAATATGACCAAATCTGCGATGCCAATGCATCATTCGACTTCTAGCATTAGCGGACAATACTTCAAATTTAACAGACTTTTTACGGGAATCAGGGATTTTAGGATAAAGTTTATAGGTTCTATCTTTAAGATAAGCACTAAACAGGTACTCATCCCCCCGGTATATTTTCACCTCGCCTTGACTACCACAAAAAGATAAACCCTTCAAATCTAATTGTGGTCCAGACACAAGATTTCTACTTAATTGATCTGAATACATTACATTACATAAAGTAAAGACTCTTTGACCAAATCTTAGCTTGACTTCTCCCCTACCCTGAATAGGGAATAAAACATCCTTCACAGCCACGGACATTTCGTCATTTAAAGTCTCAAATTTAGAAAATAAAGTCCTATTGTTACAAAAATGATGACTCGCCCCACTGTCAAATAGCCAATCGCTTGATTTTACAACATTGCTTACACTTGAATGGGAAACAAATAAATTCAACTTACGTGAACTATCCGACGGTGATCTGGCAGCCTTTTTGGAACTCGAGAAATGTCCTCGACCATGGGGATTCCTTCCAACTGATCTGGACTCTCTATAAGATGGCAAAGGAGAAGCATCTGAACTAGAAGAAGTGGCACCAGTACTACATTCACTTGAGACTGAAGATGGACTGTTAAACTTAGAGCGACGATCATTTCTTCGTGAGGGAGAAAAACGTTGAGGAGACACAGAGTTCTTCTTAGAATAACATCTCGACCTCAAGTGACCCAGTTTTCCACATGACCAACATCTTCTATCCTTGAATCTGTTTTTAGTAGGCTGTCTTATATTAGATTTAGAAAAACTTGATACATTTACACTTTTAACACTGTCCTTATCCCGAAGCCTCATTCTAGTTTCTTCAGCAATAACACTATCCACAATTTTTTCAAATTGAAAATCTTCATCAGATTTACTCAACAACAACTGGACAATATTATCATAAACTGATGGCAAGTATCTCAAAAACTGATAGCATAAATAATTCTGTGAAAAATTGTCATCAATTTGTTTTAAATCAAGGTAAATTTTCTTAAGTCGGGAGGCAAATAAATTTATAGACTCTCCATGTCTAATCCTGGCTTCCATTAATTCTGTAAATAAAGTTAAATGGTGAGCTCTAGTATCAGGATGAAAATTTTTCCGAAGTCTGTTCCAAGCATCTGTAGGTTCTTTACAGTCATCAATGATTCTTTTAAATTCTGGCTCCACATTGAGATAAATCAGAGAAAGTACTTGATTAGCACGTAAAGTGAATAATTTAACATTCTCAGCTGTAACAGTTGAAGACACCTCTGGAATTTTCTGACCTTCATCAATTATCTCCCATAGACCCTTTTCCATTAACAAGTAACGCATATCAGAGATCCATGTTGAAAAGTTTCTTGAATTGAGCTTCTCAATCTGGTTGGTAGCCATGTTGGAAAATAAAACACTTTGAACTGACAAAGAAACACCTTGAAAACTATCCTTTAATGTTTGCCCCCCCGACTCTTCTAAATTTTCATCCGTTTCAACCTTTTTACTCATTTAAATTAACAAGTATCTTTCATGAAAAAAAAACTTGATCCCATCAGTTATTGCTGTAATTTACTTTAGAAGATTAAATATTGCCATACTTCAAGTCTATTTTAACAAAAAAACCAGTTGGAAAAATCAATTCTGTATATCAATTAAGTTCAATTGCAGAAAAAAATTATGAAGAATTTAACTGAGTACATATTATAATTCAGTTCAATTGTAAAAATTCAAATTTAAATGAAGAAAACTTGTTAAAACAATAAAGTTCAACTGCATAAACTAAAATTTAAATGAAGAAAACTTGACAAATCAATGAAACTTGACAAAATAAATCTTAATTTCAATAAAGTAGATGCATAACTGCACATTTTCAACTGTAAACAAACTCTTACTAAAGCTGTAACTTAATCTCTTGAAATAAAAGTTCTGTAACTTGAAATTATATATAGTTTACTTCATAAATACATACTGAAAATCATCTTCTAGTTATGGAAAATATAGTCCATAACCTCTTGTAGTGAGTATTTTATTTAGATATATCAGCAGAAGTGTAAATGCAGAAGAAGAGTGACTGAGAAAAAAAACCATACTAGAACAATTGTTTTTGTTTAATAGCTACTTGAAAAACAGAAAGTCTCATATGATACTAAAATCACTTTTATTTCTTTAATATAGAGACATTCAATCACTTTCAGTATTTCCACTAAAAGCAGTTAATTCATACAACTTTAAATCATTAATAAAACTCAATAAATATATTTAAAAAAATAAACTCAACAAATTATAAATTTGATCCAGACCAGCCGGTCAAACTTTACATTACTGTATCAGATAACAAGATCCATGCCAATTACCAACACACCACAGAACTAAACAGATCTGATATTTATATACAAGAAATAAGGACGTTTAGATCGTCATCGATCAAACGGACGAATCACAAATGAACATCTGGCAGATGTAAAAAGAAACAATTAAGATTTACATAACGACGATCGATCTTTAGCTACGATGTCGCCATCTAGTGGGAAAAACATCGTTAGAAAAATTGAAACAGTCCAGAATTGATAAAGAAAGGTGTTGCATGGAAAAGATCGTTTTTAATGTAAACAAAACGGTAATTGATAATTAACAGTATAAAATAAAGTTTAAACTACTGAAAAATAAGTAACTGAAGTAAGTATGTTTTAATTTACATTCTATTAATTAATTTAAATAAGTTATTTAATAAAAATGATAAAATGACTAAACATAGCATGAACTTTCAAAAACAGGTGATGTAATATGTTTAAATAACTATGTCTATAAGCATGAGGGAAAGTTAGGAGGCGATGAGAATAAAATAAGCTAAGGATTTTCTCATCAAAATGAGCCAATTCATATCTCGAAATATATTGTACGCAGCAATGTAGCGATTTCAGGGTAGGATCAGACAGAAGGTGAAAGTCTATTTTGAAAATATCAGAACATAACCTCCCATATTTCCTGAGATATTAAGTGTCGGCTTTCAGCGGTTACTTTGATCTTAAAATTCCTGTATATATAAGTGTCGCAGTTTTCGTTCGTTTTTCCGTTTCCGCTGAGTGTCGTGGCGTTCGTTTGTTTTTGCGCTTGCGTCACTAGAAAAACTGCCGTTTTTCATGATAATAATAAAGTCTGAAAACTTTTTTATTAACAACTTAAGTAAATAGTAATGAAAACCATTCCAAAACAAAAGAGCATATTAAACACATTATTATTATTTTGTTTTGTTTTCAAATCTACATTTTTTTTTTTTTTTTTTTTCATCAAAAGACTAAGAACAGAAATGTAAAACTAAAGTATATAGGTATACTTATACATATCAAACTTTGCATTTAGCTGTTTTTCCTATTCTTCTAGCCCCACCAGTGGCCAAGTGGTTCTGTATTCAAAGAGTTCCGGTAGATGCAAAATGCCAGGTTACATACCAGGTACCACTCATCCACCTAACTGTTCAGAGTTTTCCATGTTTTTCTCTGAAACTCAAGTAAATACAGGCTAAAACTGCTTTAGAAAGATCCCTCCACACACACACACACACACACACAAAGGGCATTCCACCTATAATCCTACAACACTACAGTCAATCTGAATTAAGCCACACAACAACCTATTTTTCAAAATAGAATACATTCTGAATTAGAAAAAAAATAGCCCATTCAATTAAACATTAATACTGTTTCCATTTACAAAATATTTTAAGCACATACATTTTAGAAAAATTAAATGTTAAATGAGAAAATTTTAAAGAAAACAAATACAATATTTTTTTTCTTTGCAACAAAGGTTAAAATATCTGTACAATTTCAGTTTTAATGATAAACTAGATGGAAACCGTCGAATTCGACGATCACTTTATTGACTGCAATGTTTCAAAAATCGTCACATCATTAGTTAAATGTATTTCAAGTTAAAACATGCATAAAAACATGTTAAAAAATGTATTTCAAGTTACGACATTTCTCTTAAAAAAAAAGAAAGTCATAAATAGAAATACTATATCTGACATCACTTTCTACAAAGTACTGCCAATGGGACATCAAACTGACACCAAATAAACAGTTGCTATCTTTTATTTTCTATTTCGTTTAATACTAAGGGCCCGTGGTAATAACCTTAAATTTGTATCATTTATACCTTTAACTCGATTTTGTTTGAATTTCTGTTTTTAAATAAAAGCATCACAAAAAAATAATCATCTGTAACAAAAAAAATTACCTCAAACAGAACGGAACTCGGGCTTGTGACCCGGTGTCTGCAGCAGCGTATATGCAGGCCGCTAATAACATGAAAAAATTCTCAAAAATTAACCTTTAACCAAGCGAACCTCTGACTTGTGTTACCTCTGTCTGTGGCTGCTGCACTGTGTAGCAGGCATGCTATGCACGCGCTGCAAAATCCACTTTCCTCCACCAGGGGGTGCAGTATGTTGTATACGAACATAACCAATCGCCTTGAATTTCTAAGACTTTTCAAATAAGGTGTCACTGGTGGTGTCAACTGCAAAATCCTTTAGTTGCACTGTCCATCGCCAGGGGGCACAGCATGTTCTATACGAAGAACACCAACGGTAGGGAAATACCAAGACCTTTAAAATAAGGTGTAATATGATAGGGTCGACTGCAAAATCACCTAGTTCCATTTTTAACCACCAGGGGGTGCAGTATATTGTATATGAACATCCCCAATCAACATGAAATTTCAAGACCTCTATCACCAATCGCCTTGGATTTCCAAGACCTTTCAAATAAGGTGTCACATGGTGGTGTCAACTGCAAAATCCTTTAGTTGCACTTTCCACCGCCAGGGGGCACAGTTCTGTACGAACATCACCAACGGTGAGGAAATACCAAAACCTTTAAAATAAGATGTAACATGATAGGGTCTACAGCAAAATCACCTAGTTCCATTTTTTACCACCAGGGGGCGCATTATATTGTATACAAACATCCCCAATCAACATGAAATTTCAAGACCTCTATCACCAATCTCCTTGGATTTCCAAGACCGTTCGACTTTTTTTTATTTTTCTCATCTCATAGCACATCTACAGACCAAGACCTTTCTTTAGACACCTCAACCAAATTTTTACACCAAGTAGTTCTCTCAATATAGTGGAGACAGGCAAAAACATGTTTCAAATTAATTTATAGATGACTATGCTAGGATTATAGTCATACTTATATGTTTTCACTACTAAATAATAGTAAATCAACAAATGCTACAAAATATCCCATTCAAACAAACTGAACACAATTTTATTTTTCACAGTGGAACATAACACAATATATACAAGTAAATATATATCACACTGATGTGTTCACATCAATTTTCATTGACCCAAACTCCCAATAGAGAATTTTAATGCCCTGCAACCGACCTGAAAACTAAATGAAAATTAATAATTCATCTAGAAACCATGCAAACATTTTAAAGTTATAAAATAAATTTTCATTGCCATACAACTAATAAATAATTTTTTTTTTTTATTATTAAAAATGTAATTACTAATACATTAAGTTAAAAGTTTTAAAATCTGGAAAATGGATTAATAATAATTTTAAAATATTTAGGTATGTGCGTTGTGTATTTCAACTATACAAAAATAGACTTCAAGTTTAGTGTTTATTGTTTAATGTTTACATTCTTAAAATTTATAATAATAATAATAATGACAACTTTATGTTCCTTTGCTAATTGCTTTTGCCTTTGATGTTTGTTTACTTTATAATAATAATTTGGGTATGCGCATTTATAATCGTGAGCATATATAGTATGGTTACTTCAGTTATGCAGTTATAATTATATAAAAAAATTTCTACTTATTATGGTGTTCTTTTTTTTTAAGAAGTTCTCACCTGACTCATTGAAAACGAAATTTGACCCACGGGTAAAAAATTCATTCAACCCAACCTGAATGTCCTGAATCACAAGAAAACTATTTATTTTATCCGACTGTCGAGTTGAGCAAAATCATATTATCCGACCCAAAGCAGGACTCTATATGCGGATCATGTGTTGTTACTTGGAGAATAAGTTATTCTACTTTGTGTAAAGAGGAGAATGGACTGCATCCAGTATGGCCAACTACTACATTTTTTCACATTACTGAGGCTGAGCCTACAGCAGTGCCAAGTGTGTCTGACGTAATTACGGCATTTGAAAATGCATGAATTTTTTTTTTATATGCACATAAAATTACAGAAAAGGTTATAAATTTGGAAAATCCCTGTTTAATTTATAAAATGAACAAAAAATCCAACATAAAATTGCTGATTTTTAAAAATAAATATCACTTAATGTTCTACAACTTTGATTTATTTCTTTGACAGTTTGGAGAGTAACAAATTAGTTTTTATTAGTAGTATACTATATATAGTGCGTGTATTCAACACTATACGTGGTGTTAATAATATTTTCTTTCACGATATTTTCTAGATTTATTTGATTTATTCAATTAACCATAAAATGACAACAATTTCACACCAAATATAATATTACAATAGGCTATGATCGGCTACATCTATCGCATGAGACAATTAATTAATTTTTGTGGTTATAATAGCAGTTGAGTTAGTTAATAGTAATTGGTATATAGAAAAATAAATAATGAAATACAGAAATATGTAAACCTGATCATGGTACAGCTTTAATGTAGCTCCCCTTGGCAACTTTTGAATTTTTATCGTCACTTTAGACAAAAATACATAATTTATGTTATTATTTTGTTTTGTTTGTTTCTTTTCTTTTTGTTTTCCTTTCCTTTCCATATTTACTGAATTTGATTCTTTGTTTTTCAATATCATGTGATTGAGCAGATGACTATTTTATTTATTTAACATTCATTTATATTTCCATTAATTTTTGGAACTCTCGTGCAACTTTATCTAAACTGTTTTTTTACTCCATTTTCAATTTTCATTTTTTCATGTGCATGAGTAAAATATTTTATAATTTTTTATTTTTCGCATGAAAGCATATTTCATTATACGTTTGAAAAAAAAAAAAAAAAAAGTATATATATATATATATATTTTTTTTTTTTTTTTCTTTTTAGCAACAATAAAAATTTTAAATGTCCACATTTAAAGCTTTTACCAGGCTATTATTTTCCATTTTAATTAATTTTTAAAAATATAATCAAAATTTCGTTACAAATAAGGTACCAAATGAAAAGGGCATTTTTTCTGAATCCGTTGGTTTAATTAACTTATTGATTGGACAATTAGATTTTTTTAAATTAACTAAAGTATGAAAAGCTGGTGGCAACAACACACAGACAAACAGAAGAAAATCTCTTATCCATTCAACTTGCGTCCAGTCACGGACTTACAGGGAAAAAACCTCTTAGCCATTTATATATAAAGAGATTAGAACTCACTTTTTTCCAAATCAAAATAAATTTATCTATTTAAAAAATGGAGAAGAAGAAAAGGTTGTCGCAATTTTGAGCCACTTACTATTATTCTATATATATTATAGAGGTTAGTTAAGTCAGAACTACAGTGAACTTACATTAATTTCATAAATTAGGGAATGTCCATTAACCAAATGCACTAGAGAAATGGTGTGCTACAAAATTCTATTCTTGTATAAATCATAATTTATTAACTAATGAATTAATAGCTAAACTAACCAGCAAACTAATAACTGAACATTATTTATAAATACAAAATTATTTTACCTGTAAAGAATGGATTTTCTCATCATATTTTGCATTTAGATTAGTTGACTCTTTTTCATCTTGAAGGCTAATAAAAATATATAAAACATAAACTAAGCAATTTATTTATTTATTTAATAATTTAAATTTCTGTAAGTGATTTACATATAATATATATATATATTTATATATAAATTTACTAGTATAAATATTTAAATTATTACATTAAACTTTTCAGTATAATATTATTTCATAATTATTCGAGAACAAAAGGTGAATGGAAATTAGCTGGGACCCCTTCTGCAAAATGCTTGATGGAAGCTCTCCCCAAAAAATAATAGCAGACATTTTTGAATAGTTCACTTTCAGCTATAATTTATCAAATTGCAGGTTTTTCTTTTAATCTATTTGGCATTTAGATTAGTTGACTCTTTTTCATCTTGAAGGCTAATAAAAATATGTAAAACCTAAACTAAGCAATTTATTTATTTATTTAATAACTAGCCGCCTTTGGCGACCAGCTGGTTCACGATCCCTAAAAAATCCGACTTTATGAGCGCCTTATCCCATTTTAGAACTTGTTAGTAATTAGTCCCTTTATTAAATCTCATCATCCAAAAGTAAAATAAATCTTTATTAATAGTAAAATACAAAAATAAACCGTATATCTTACCTTTTAGAATTAATTCCATTTATGTGAAATAATCCAACGTTTATTTTTAAACTACGTTGTTTATTTACCTTTGGCTGTATTGCTCATTCCGGTCTTCCACTCATAACAGCCAGCAGTAAAAGAGTTGGTTCTGTAATTCACTGTAGGATTTGCGATCGCTGATTTGCCGTTCTCGTAACTTACCGAATTTTCGTGAATTCATCTGAAAACAGTTGAACGCCATATGCAAATCTGATGCAGAATCATCTAGAACTTCCGCTTTAAGTATGAATGTTAATTAGGTGAAAATGGATATAAATAGACAGCTCTGAAGTTTGAGAAGTTGGAGGTTTTTTTCTTATTTTGATTTTTTTCTTAATGTTTCGTTATTCACGTTAGGTTTAATGGGGGATTGAGTACCTGTTGGCCTAGCGTGATAGTTTAATATAGGTTAAGTTTATTTTCTTTCATCATTTTAGTGAAGTAAAAGACTTCAACAGGTAAAATAACTTTATGAAGAACTTTTGACTTTTAGTTAAAAAGAACTTTATTTCTTTTACTGCTCAGATTATAATACGAACTTTTACTATCGGGTCATGAAGCCATTTAGCTATTTAAATATCATTTAAACATTTAAAATATCATTTTTGAAGTTTTTGACATTCTTGTCATATTTTTGAATGTCTTTATCGTTTGCAATTAAGATGCAAAAGTTAAGTAATTAATGAAACTTATTTTTGTTACAAGTTAAATTATTATATTGTTATATTTTTATTTTTACATATGTTTTATTAAACTTTAATAAACTGATTTGGTTAATTAAAACCTTGTAATTATTTTGTCTTCATGCATTTATTTTTAAGTTGAATTGAAACTCTGCTTGCTTATACACTACAAAACATTCAGCCACGCTTCACTGCAAACATTTTTGCACTCTGCTATATAAAAATAAATCTGTTTTAGTGTGTTTGTGGATATGAAATCCTTCATATCCAACAGAACTTACAACACCTTCCTCGCTCATTAGAATTTGAAATATTGAAATTTTAAAATATTACAGCGCCATCTGGCGGTATAAATTTCTGTAATATATTGTTCAATTCCAAATCAACAAAGCTTTCAAATGATGTATTACTTATGAAATTATTTTAATTAGTAGCTGAGATACAAAAGAAAACCTAATCAGGTTACCTTAAATAAAATTTTATTTGCAATTAAATGTAAATTAAAATGTATTTTCTTTTTTCTTTTATTCTGCGAAATTTCTTTCAGTAATCCCCGAAACTTGCATAATTCCGGGCTATATAACGTTAAAATCCTTAGTACGGTATGTGAGCAGAAATTCAAATTCGAAACTCTGCAAAATATTAAATAATAAAGGTGTTCTGGGTATTACGTTGTTTTCTCCGAAACTCCCGTTCCTTTTCTACATCTTTGCCCCTTCGCTCTCCCCCCCCCCCTTTCCGCCGATAATAATAATTTTACACTTGAAAATATTCGCATTCGATTTACCTTGCCTTAAAATCTAAATATACCAACCAATTTCAAACGCAGTAACGTTTTTTTTAAAATTTTTGCCCCTTTTCCCTCTTCTTCAAGCCCTCCCTAATAATCGTACTCTTTCAAAAATATTCACAATCGAATTATCGGGCATTAAACCTATACACTACGAAATTTCAACAGCATACCTCAATTTAAAATACTGCAAAGTATAAAAGAAAATTTAATCTTTTCCCAATAAATACGTCATTTTTTTATTTATTCATATATTTTCATGAAAATTGAACAGTAGCTTTATAATATGCTGTCTAGGCCAAATATTAATTCAAATGTAACATGAATGAAAATTTGAAAAAGGTTGAAAATTGAAATTTTTATCCTCACTATGAAGCACGTGATATCTTAATTGGTTACATTCATTTCCTTTTTTATCGCAGACCGTTGTCTCCATGTGTTTTGTTTCCGATCGAGACAGCTTAGAAAATCGTCTGCTGATAGAAAGTTTCTTTTTCTCGGTCATTTTTCCATCGACATGGGTCAACATTTTAATTAATATCTCCGCAACTAATTAAAATTTTTAAATTCTGCTTTGACTATCAACTCGGGAAGGCTTCTGAGCACACGTATGTCAAATTTTATACTTCTGCGTTCAGTAGGGGCTGAACGTATAAATGCTCAGAGAGAGAGACAGACATCTTCTTTTATAGATTAAAATTTCTGTAAGTGATTTACATATAATATATACCGTAAAATCTCGATTATAAGCCCCCCTTGAAAATAAACCCCCTCCCCACTTTTAGACAATTTTAGATTTTATGCATAATCCTAAAAATAAGCCCCCTCTCCATTTTTTGCATTTTGAGTAAAAAATTATTTTCTGAAATCTTATGTATATTTAATAATTTTAAATAAATGTATTCTTTTAAAATAATTTTTACAGCAAAATTTATTAACTCCCTTCTTCTCCTTCTGTTTTATCAAAATAACAATGAGGTGGAATGAGAACTATGAAATAAGTATAGATCCATATTGAAATTGTAAACCTATTTTCCGATAGATGGCAGCACCAGTCTTAATTCCAAAAAATGTTCTTACAGGCTTTCTCAATATTCATTAAAAGAAAATAATAATAATAATTGAATCTATAAGTAAACTTTTCTTTATTTACCTTTCATATACCAAAGAATAAATGGAGTTCTTTTATTTACTTATTTAATAAAGGTTACATTTTTAAAAAATATTAGCTTTTCTTTTAATTTAATTATTTCAATTAAAAAGATTGATATCGTATTTTTGTAAAATGTTATATTTAACAATAATATATAAAATGAGTTTATGCATTTAATATTCACCTAAATATGTACACTTATTAATTTACTAGCCGCCTTCGGCGACCAGCTGGTTCGCGATCCCTGAAAAATCCGACTTTACGAAATTCCCGCTCGGTGGCGCCTGCGGCGCCTTTTTCCCGTATCAGGTCTAATAACAGCTTATTGATATATCGTGAAAATAGCTTATCTAAATCGCAGTAAACTCCCGTGTGGTAGCGCCTTTGGCACTGATATTTCAAATTTCTAACTTTAGCTAAGTCCCACTCGGTGGCGCCTGCGGCGCCTTATCCCCGTTTTAGAACTTACAACACCTTCCTCGCTCATTGGAATTTGAAATATTGAAATTTTAAAATATAGCAGCGCCATCTGGCGGTAGAAATTTCTGTAATATATTGTTCAATTCCAAATCAACAAAGCTTTCAAATGATGTATTACTTATGAAAATATTTTAATTAGTAGCTGAGATACAAAAGAAAACCTAAAAAGGAAACCTTAAAACGTGTAAATCGGGTAAAATCTCGAATAATACTTTCGATAATATAAAAGAACTTTAAAATATCTTTCGAATGATGTATTAAAAATTATATAATCATAATTAGAATTTGAAATATTGAAATTTTAAAATATTTCAGCGCCATCTGGCGGTAGAAATTTCTGTAATCTACTGTTCAATTCCAAATCAACAAAGCTTTCAAATGATGTATTACTTATGAAATTATTTTAATTAGAAGCTGGGATAAAAAAGAAAACCAAATACCTTGCCTTAAAATCTTAATATGCCAACCAATTTCAAACGCTGCAACTCGTTTTTTTTTTTTTTTTTTGCCTTTTTTCCCTGTTCCTCAAGCCCTCTCTAATAATCGTACTCTTTCAAAAATATTCACAATCGAATTATCGGGCATTAAAACTACATACTACGAAATTTCGACTACTGCAAATACTGCAAAAAAATAAAAGAAGACAATCCTTTTTCCAATAAATATGTCATTTTTTTAATTATTCATATATTTTCATGAAAATTGAACAGTAGCTTTATAATATGCTGTCTAGGCCGAATATTAATTCAAATGTAACGTGAATGAAAATTTGAAAAAAATTGAAAATTGCAATTTTTTCCCCCAGTATAAAACACATGATATCTTAATTGATTACAACCATTTCCGTTTTCATCACAGACATCACAGACGGTTGTCTCGTATGTGTTTTGTTTCCGATCGAGACCGCTTAGAAAATCGTCTGCCTGTTGCCAACTAAATTTCATAGTTTAGTTAATTTTAAAAAATCTAATTGACGTATCGATAAGCCGCTTGCACTCTTAGATTCGGAAAGAATTCCCCTTTCATTTGGTACCAAATTCGTAATGATCGGACTAATATTTCTAATTTATTTTCCATTTTTTCTGCTTTTAACTCCGTTAAAATATCTACTTTTATGCAATCTCGGTGAATTCTGAGTCATTGAGATCGCTTTTTGATTAAGACATAGGTCTACATTTTAATTAATATCTCCGCAACTAATTAAAATTTTTAAATTCTGTTTTGACTATCCCCTCGGGCAGGCTTCTGAGCACCCGTATGTCAAATTTTGTAGTTCTGCGTTCAGTAGGGGCTGAACGTATAGATAGACAGACAGACAGACAGACATCTTCTTTTATTATTATAGATAAACACTAAATTAATTAATGTTTGATAACCTTTCAAGATTTACCTTGCCGTTACTTTACCAAAATCAGTGTAATTTTTTTTATTAGTCTTTCATATTTACCAAATGAAAAAATTAATTAAAATTATCAATTTAAATTAATAATAAAATAATTTTAAATTAATAATTTAAGATTTATTTCTGTAAGTTACATTAAATTTTGGATTAGATAATAAATATTAGTTTCATTCTCGGTGGTAAATGGCCCCACCACAACTTTAAAAAAAATAATAATAATAATCCCGATTATAAGCCCCTCTCTACTTTTTACTGGTTTTGCATTTGAAATATGGGGGCTTTTCGATATATATATTTATATATATATATATAAATTTACTAGTTGGGAATAGAAATTAGTTGGGGCCCCTTCTGCAAAATGCTTGATGGAAGCTCTCCTCAAAAAATAATAGCAGACATTTTTGAATAGTTCACTTTCAGCTATAATTTATCAAATTGCAGGTTTATCTTTTAAGAAACAATTTAGTACTTATAATTAGGAATTTTGTTATACACTAAATACGATGAAAATTGCAAATGTTATAGAGCTGATTTATTTGGCACATTTATTAACAACATTCTACTGTTACCACAACAAAATATCAATGCAAAAAGCTTCTGCAATATTATAGCTGACATAGTTGCTTACAAAAATATTTTTTACTTGTAAAAAAATCTCACTTTCTGTTTCCTATCAAAGACCCTTTAAGTTCTACAGCCTTCCTACAGCATGTGCCTCACAAGTCCTTTATCACCGTCAGTGGTCTTATTGTAAAAACATAATAAATCATTAACTTTATTTAACTGAAAATTTAATAATAGTTAAATAATTCTAGGAGTGTTAGGTCACTGCACTCCTATGCAAGTTATTAGACTCACTTAACCATAAAAGTAATTATTTATTTATATACTGCCAAAAATGTTAATATAAAACTACCATTAGCTCTTTTTATTTAATTTAACAAAATAATTAAAATTTAGAATTTTTCTATATAAAACTATATGACTGTCATAACAAATAGAAGAAACTATCGAGAAACTTAATGCAAAATACGAGCTCAAAAATCTCGGAGAAATAAACTACTACCTCGGCATTAACATACAAAAATCAAAACAAGGAGAATACTTCATAAATCAAAGAACTTGTAGAAAAATTCAGTCTTCAAAACGCTAAGCCCACAAATATACCAATGAATCCCGGTTATCTAGACAACACATCCGATGATAATTTACTAAATAATAATACAAAATACAGACAAGCCATCGGATCCCTATTATATATTGCTACTATCTCTAGACCTGACATTGCAGCAGCAGTCAATATTCTTAGTAGACGCAATGAGAAGCCCAGGCACCAAAGACTGGGATGCTGCGAAAAAGGTTATATGTTATCTGAAAATGACTGAATAATTAAATTTGGTCATAAGTGGAAAGAAAAAACCTATTCTACCTTGTTACGCCGATGCCGACTGGGACGGTGATAAATCCAATCGCAAATCGATGACAGGGAACCTATTCTTCATAGGAAAAACACCAACCCATTGGATTTCAAAAAAGCAAACATGTATAGCTAGCTCTGTCTTCAGCAGAAGCAGAGTTCATAGCAGCCGCAAATGCTGGCCAAAAAATCTTGTAGCTGACCAGGGTACTAGAGGACCTTGACTTACCACAGGAATTGCCCATAAGGTTATTCGACGACAATCAGTCAACAATCAAAATGATTGAATCACCCAAACACACAGCACGCTCCATACATATAGACATTAGATTCCATTGCATGAAGAGCCTGTGTGAAAAAGGAACAATTAAATTACCCTACAATATCTGCAGAGTAAATTAATGACTGCAGACGTAATGACCAAACCTACTCCTATGCCAATCTTTCTGAAGCATTGTGATACCATGGAACTAAGATCGTATTCCTCGTTTGAGGAGGGGTAACAGAAAACTACAAACTCAAAAGACTCCTTTATTACAAAATATGTTCCGTGAAAAATGGACATTATAATAAAAACAAGAGTAAGTCTGTTCCACCCTCCCATATTTTCCATTGCCTCCCATTTGAAGGTGTGAAGATCTATTTATAGAACTGTAACGCGATTTTACATCTGCCTGTTTTTTCATCTGGATAGAAACTGATTCGGTTTATGTTTTAACTAAAGTGAGAGACTATAAAGTGAGAGACTATATCTCGCTTCTTTTATTTTCTTTTTCATTAAATGTACAAATTAAACTACAAAAGGGTCTTGATATGTTTTTTGCATCATACTAATAAAATTACTTTTACAGAGAGAAAAATAAATATATAAAAATAAAATATTAAGAAGATAGCACCAATGGGACGCCAGAGTCTTCAAAACAGAAAAGGTAAGCTCATAATTTTTCAATACTTTTGTTTTGGAAATAAATAATTGCTTTTCAAATTTTGTTTAATAAACTTAGATTGCACTACCGAATTAAAAATATTTCCAATAGAACAGAAGTCTCGAACAGTCTTTGCAACATGTGGGCGTGCATTATCCTGCTGAAAGATGGCTCCAGGGATGCCTAGAAGGAAGGAAACAACTTTGGGCTGTAGCACTTCACGGACGTACCTGTTGCTATTGAGATTACTCTCAATTCATAGCAAATTGAATCGTCCATGATACGAAATCGCACCCCAGACCATAACTCCGGGTGTTCGGCAACTATGTCATTCGATAACGCACTCTGGAAGGCAGCATTGACTGGCATAGCGTCTAACACGAACGCGGCCACCGTGGCCCCACAAATTGAAGCGTGATTCATCTGAAAAGACAACTTTGTGCGAATCAGCTTGCCAGGCTCTGTGCTCATGAGCCCATTGCAGACGCAGCCGTCGACGGTTTGCCGTGAAGGGGATCTGTATAAAGACACCCTTGCACACAGTCCACGGTGCAGCAGACGTGGACGAATTGACAAAGCCGACATTCGTACAACTGTAGCAGTAGACCAACGTGCTGCCAACTGCCTGGAGGAAGCTGTACAGTCATTCACCGCCATGCGGAGCAGGTATCGATCGTCACATGCTGACGTCACCTTCTGTCGTCCACTGCCAGTTTTTCAAGTTGTTTGATGCTTGTCGGTCCACTGTTTCCAAACTCGCATCACTGTGTGGAACTGTTCCGCTGCACATGAGCTGCTATTGCGCGGTAGGAAAATCCTCCTTCTCGAAGGCCGATAATCCTCCCCCATTCAAATTTTGTAAGTTGTTGGAATTTCTCCTTCTTCCGTTGTGGAGGCATACTTACGTCTCACTACATGCTCGCCACTAACAAATAATTATTAACTATTTTCAACGCCCCGCCACAGCCCTCTATTTATACGCTTTCAGCATCAGTTCAGAAGGCACTGCGCACGCCATACATGTGCAGTAGCTCTGAAACTTTACTATTTTGCATGACATCCTATAATTGACATTTGCTGCAAATTTCATTTAATTCTGATGAATTCTTCATGGTGTTGCATTTTTTACAAACAGCAGTGTATATATAGTTTTTTTTTTTGTTTTTTTAAAGTGTTTTCAGCTATTCTCACATTTTTAATTCATTAATCATGCACACTTAGCTTTAGACAGCTACACATGTAACTCTAAGCTTGATACACATGCATGATTAAGTATTTTGTAGAAGCAAATTTAAGCATTTGTAGGATAATTTTATACAAGCATTTTAAAGTTGAACAAACCACTTGAAGCTTAACTGAATTTTCATTATGCAAACTTCAACAAGTGATGCAGCCTAAGTAATATGGAACATGTGTACCTAGAATTTACATGTTAATGCAAGCAAACATCAGTCATGAGTAGTATCTATCTGCAATAAAATCCCTTTTGGCATGCTCAATGATCAGAAGAATATCAACTGACAATTACTGAAACATTTCCTTTGAGCATACCAAGGTCAACTGGGTCTTCTGCATATTAAATCCAAAGAATATTATAAATAATAGGATAAAAAGTAAAGCAATATATATTTAAGTAAATATAAATAATTTGATAACAACATCAATAAGGATGTAGTTATTAAGAAGAAAAATGACTACAAAATAAGAACTAATTATAGAAGAAAAGCTCATCAAAATCGCATAAGGGGAACATCACTGTAAATATATGCACAGAACAGCATAATGAACAGTAAAATAAAGCTTATATATATATATATATATATATATATGGTTATTGTAAATAATGATTGCATTTGATCATATGTTTTCTTGAATTCTACAATTATTGTAACAGTATTATATATATAAAAAGCTAAGATAAGCTAAATGCATCAAAGTGGGTTAAGGATGTTTATGGCAGAATGCATCTCAGTCCTCTTTCCACTCCCCCCCCCCCCCCCCCAAAAAAAAAAAAAAAAGTTAAAATAATAAAAAATAAAATAATAATAATAATAAATAAATAAATAATGCAATATTACAGTTAATCTTTTGTGCATGTTATAGCTTCTCTCATGATTGTATCCTTCTTAATTAAAGGTGTTATGAGTGACAAAAAGTTAAATTATTTTTAGGTAGCTTTGTAAATTATTCAGATGCATCTTTAATTCACTCAATAAATTAATATAGAGTAAGTTTTTCTTTTTATTACTACATGTTACATTTCTTCTTTTGCTTTTTTCTTTTGAACTGAAGGCAAAAAACAGAGTGAGCGCACTGTTATCTGAGCACAATAATCCAGAGGAAAACTGCAATTTGTTCAAATATACTTATACTTGAAATAAAAAAAAATTGCATGTTTGTACAGTCAGGGAAATAAAAACACAACACCCGCTGTAATTTCATTATTAATTGATGCAGGAACATCTAATAGACATAATTCAACAGGAAATTAAATGCACTTTCTAAAATGTTGTCGAATTTTCAATTAGGGGTCATCTACTTATTGAAATGAGCAGCAACTTTGATTTTTTTTTCAATAGCAACATCCAATTTTGACTTCATATTCGAATTTCTGAGAGTCTGGCAATGCGGAAAAGTATATTATTTGTATACTTTATCTTTAGTATTCATAGAGTTATAATCAAAAATGTGTTAGGGGGTTATCTGTAAATGTAGAAAAATAAAAATAAGATCTTGTAAGAAATAGACAAAATTTTAATGTTTCACACCGGAAATCTTTCAGGAAAAAAAGAATTATGAAAATTAATAAAAACATTGACCCTTTTCCAGTTCTTTAATTATCCTAAATTCAGTTTTTTAGATTTGTATGTATTTCAGTACTTTTTTAGATAATTTTAGGTCTATTTAAATACATTGCCCTTGCGATTGGTCCAGACAGTACTCTCTGAAAAAAGTGCAATATTTTTTCAAGTAAAAGTGTCTATTATGGCTGTACTGATCACCAATAAAGCTTAAATTTTCTTTTGTAGGTATAACATAATATATAAAATGAAATAATATATATATATATATATATATATATATATATATACAACGACGCATACAGAGGCTGTTCGCACATTTTTTAGACTTGATGGATTTTGATGGAGTGTACTGAAGCAATTTCACTCATATTTTGTGTTTTAATTGTTCAGTTTTATAGCCCTTGTTCTTAACTATCATTCTACACCGTAACTTCTTTGATAATAATGCTTTTAATAATATCGGAAGAGCTATATTTTTCTACTCCTCTTGAACGGCTTTCCAAAGTCCACAAAGCTTTGTAGTCAGTGTTTGGATAATGTTGATTTTAAGAGTCAAAAAACAGAAAAATCCAACAGTGATACATCAGGAGATTTAGCAGGAATATCAGTGAAGGGTATGGTTTTAATTCCCGTTTTTTGTTCAATTTTTTTCTAGAAAAGCAATTGCGAATTGCGATGTGTGGCTGCTTGTTTTGTCTTGATACAGTTCAACGGATTGATAGCATTCTGGATAAAGATCTGGATTTTCATTTTTAAAAATTGGAATTAAAATATGTTCTTGATAGTATTTAGAGCTGATTTTGACATTTTTGTCACATTTTTTTTTGCTTTTATCTTGCGCTTGTATGAAAAACCAGTGGCAATCATAAATACTTTAGAAAAACTTTCTTTTGATGCTTTGAACCATGTAGCAAAAATTTTTTTCTCCACTTTTGTGATAATAAATTGATCTTTTTTTATTGCAACCACTTAAATAGACCCAAGATTCATCTATTGTTGCGACATTTTTCCATTTTTCTCCTGATAAATGCTTTTCATAAAGATTTCACTAAAAACTCTCTTTGGAAAGAGCAGAAACCTATCCTTCCATTCACTGCCTTTTTAAAAGCGCGTTTTTGCATCCAAACAAAAATTCTAAATATCAGAAGATAAATAAAACTTCCAAAAATATAACTGTTGTGAAAATATAATTCTCCATGCAAACGATTTTTTCTTACTGCAAAATAAAATCGTCTAAAAAATGTGCGAACAGCCTCTGTAAACTAAATCTTTTAGGATAAATTATTGTAAGGGTTCATGAAGTAAATATTAAACAATTTTAATCGCACTTACCAGTTTTGGGTCAGTTGAACTCTTTGGAACTGTACGATTCATTTTATAATTTCTATGAAAATATAATTTCTTAATTAATCCTTTCGCAACTGCTGACATAGATTCACATCATTTGAAAATCTGTAACTCTGTCAGTGGGTGTTTCTTTCGTAATTTGTGTGTTACATATTTCTTAAGTGTGTACCCAGTGTTCATATTTTTGCAATAAAATGTACTATGGATAGAATTATATTGATTAGAAAGAATATAATTATAATGTATATCCATGTGTATTATAATTGTGAATACAGAAAATTTGTTTTGAAATATTTTATTTTGAGAGAATAACACCCGTAGGCGGATCTTACTGTCAAAAAGACAAAATCCTGTGATCACGAAACGTGTTTAAATATATTTTTAAAAGTTAAAGTATATTTTTAAAAATATATAAAGTTAAAATATATAAATAAAATTTTAAAGACTAAAGTATCCTTAAAATAATAATCCTCTCCTTACAAAATAAATAAATAAAAATAAAGCAATGAAGCAAATGATTAAGCCTTTAACTATGACGGTAGTTAAGAAACGATTTTACAAGTCTGTCTTGCATTCCAATTCCATTCGTTTTTTTTTAATTGACAATTTTTACATTAAACCTATTTTTCAATTTAAAACAGTAAACCTCGCCTATTTAGTTAATTTTTTTCTTCTAGTGTTCATTTAAAAGATTCAAAATTTATCACCAGCAATCGATGAAGTAAATACCACTCGTGCATATTTTTGTCAACATAAAATAATATGAATACTCAATGTCACATTTATTTTTCTTTTCTGTATTGTTTTGAAGAACAATGAAGGTGGGGCTTGTCTTCTTTAGAAAACAGGAATTCTTGATGCTAACACTACTGTCTAAAAATCCTCATTTTTGTTTCATTTCTTTGCTTTTGACGTTGTTGTTATATAATTTAACCCGTAAATAAAAAATGAAAATATTTTGTTTAGTTTTCTTTGTTATTTTTTAAGATTTGATTCATTGTCTCATGCAAAACTTTATAAGAGACCTAAACCACTAGATTTATTTATATCTCGAAAACTAATACCTGGAATAAGCTGCAAATTTGCACACCCATATTTTTAAGCATTAGGATTCATTTTATGTAAAAATTAATATAGGTCATAATTCATAATTTTTATGAATTTATAAATTTTTTTCAGAATTAAAAATATTTTTCAGAATCAAAAGTAATGATGGATTATGTTTGGGTTTCTTCACTGTATCTCATAAAAAAATATATATATATATATGTTACCGTTAAAACGCGAAACCCGTTAATCTGAAGATTACCTAGCTAATCTGCAGATTAACTAAAGTGACCCGTTAAAGTGCGGAATAAAGAGTTTTCCGCATTTTAACTAGGTAATCTGCAGATTAACGGCTTCTGTGTCGTTAAAGTTCAAATGTTTGTTTCGAGCCTTAGTTTTTTTACATTCACTATGACGTCAAACAGTCATGTGATACAGATACGCGAATCCCAGATTAGTCTGTGACGCGATTGACCTTCAAACACAAACCGAAACTTTTATCCCTTCCTCTCCGCTGTGATAAAGATAAACAGTAAGCACAAAACGTGGATCATCGAAGCTATGAGGATTAGATTTCTTATTATGACCAACACAAATTTTAAAGTACAAGTAAGTTATAATTGTTTTGAGTTTATTTCTTCTCTTTTTTAATTCTGTCAAAATAGGTTTGGTAAGGGTCTGCATTTTATTAATGAAATATAATCTTAATTAAAAGCTCTCTCTCGTGAAACTTCATTTTAAATTATTAATCTTAAATTTACAGCACAGTAATTATTTTCTCCCGAAATAAAACTATTAAACCACAACTTTTTAAAACTACTTTATTTTAAAATTGATTTAAATTACTATTACTTACTGAAAAAAAGAACAGATGTATTATTTTTTAACTCTGGAAAATACGGCATTCAGTATTATGGCATTATTCAACAAATACTTAATACGAAATTTTTATGCATTTTTTAGCATTTCATTACAATTTTTCTTTTTTGTTTCTTTCAGTTTCTAGTTTCTTTTATATATTTTATATATCATGATTATATTTTTATTTTTAATTTTGTTCGCTTTTTCAAATAATTTCGTTGTAGTTTATCACATAAAATGTGTTAATAAAGTTTTTTTTTTTTTTTTAATTGTAAAATTAATATATTTCCTAAACTTGTACAGATATATGTGTGCTGCAAAATATAGTTTAATAAAGCATTGGAAAACTGTCATTTTAATTTTCATGCGTTCTAAAAATTATTAAAGCAGTTTTAATTATTTGAAGTGCTTCTTAAAATGCTTCTGATTTGTCTAATTTAATATTTCTTTAGCGAATTAAAAATTGGTGCATAATGTTTTTTAAATATAGTAATAGCAATATAAGTTGTTAATAAAACTTTTTTTTTTTTTTTTTAATTTAAATTGTTAAATATTTTTATTTGAAAAGAAATAGTTACTGTATTACAATTCTAACCTTCATTTATAAAATAGACTTTATTGAAAGCTATTAAAGCTATTATATTTCATATTAAAAATGCATAACATCTTCAAACTTATATTGACAGAATAAAAAAGATGAAATAAATAAAACAAATATAACTTTAAAGCACATAAATATTAAAACACATACAGATTAAAATAAGTAAAGAAAGAAAGAAAGAAGAAAAGCAAACTAATCTTATTTTTTTTCTTTTCCCGAATGAAAAAAACAAAAACAAATACAACACAGCGTGCTGTAAAATTATACCACCAGAGATCTTATTTTCACTTTAACGAGATCCTAGTAGGTAATGTGCAGATTATCTAGGTAATTCGCAGATTACCTAGGTGTCGTGATGACATATTTTAGATCTTACCTTTCATCTTCAAAACTTATTGTTTAGGTTATAACTGTACTTTCAGTAATTTAAAATCTCTTTTATGGGGTTGTTTACAATGTAATTTAAATTTACCTAGCTCTAATTGCAACATCGTTTTTTTTAACCTAAACCTTACTTTGAGATGCTATCATTTAAACTGTTAAAGTTAATCACCTGTATTCAATGTTTCCTTAGTTCAGATCGCGATGTACGTATGTTTACAATTTTTCCGGCCTTAATAGTTTTCCTTTCGACTCAACCGCCCCTTTCGTTTTGGCGCATGCGCTGAGTTCGCGCAGTTGAGCGTTTTCTCCTTTCCTCCACTTCTGTTTGACTCCATGGTCTTGTTTTTATGCCGCTGACGCTCATTCCCGTATGGGGGCGCGGCAGGTTTTTTGCGGGAACATCACCCGGGGTGAGATCGCGAGAGTTGTCCACGAGGTTTGCGGCGGCGTGCTCGGTTTTTTCGTTGAATGGAGGTCCAGGTGGAGGGAGATAGTTTTAAAGGATGATTTCACACCATCTCGAGTCTCTTTTTGGCTGATAACTTCGTCTCCTCATACATCCGTTTAAACAAGTAGAAAACTAGGATCGTCAGCATGCCTTACAAGAGAAAATAAAATGGAATTAATATAGAAAAAGCGTCTTCATTGAGTGCAGTTAATCACCTCCTTTCTTTTCAGTGAATTCAAGACTTCAAGCCACAGGTTGTATTCATTCATTTTACTTTTGTTGACTTTCTGTATTCTTCACATTTATAATGAATTCATTGATAATAAAAAAGGAATTGTTGAGGGCAAGTCATCATCATGGTGTGGTGAAAGAACCGCCAATAAGTCATTCTTAAGATATTTTAACAAGCTCTTATAAGTTCACCCTTTTGGATGCAATTTAATGTCACTATTAAAAACTGACAATTACATGCTTTTGATAGACTTTTCATAATAAAAAATGGTGCCTCTGACCTGTGCACATGTAGTGCGTTATGCATCATGTATATGACTTTGCCATTTTATGCATACTATAGATACAATAATCGAAAATAAGGGCTAAATTTTTAAGGAAATATAGCTTTATGCTTAAGCCAGTTATGTTTTTCTAATTCCAGACAAAATATCTCTGCGATGCTTACGGATTGTGATCACTGTGTCATATTCATGTGTATTTAATAGTGTTCCACGTTGATCGTGAATTCAACGTAATACAATATCTCTTCAATATTTTAATGGATTTGCTAAAATATTAATATGTACAACCTTTTTCTTGAATACTGCACATATATCTATATAATTTTTATGCACATTTGTCTCTACAAATAGTTACTGCATGATTTTACATCAACTGAATGCTTGTTAACATTATATATCTAGTGTAAAATATCTACTATTCAACTGTAGATTTGAAAGTTTTTTTAATTACATGCATGCAGTGTACAACTTACTGCAAAAAATTTAGATCTATAGTTATTGCACATTAATTTGAAATAGTTCTGTAATTTGAAGAACGTTTTTTTTGTTCGTGAATTTTATCTACATTTTTTATCAAGTTGCTAGAGTATTATATTTTCATGGCCTAAAAAAAAAAAAAAAAAAATTATCCATTCCTACTTTTTATCATTACTTTGTGTTTTTTTTGCTTCTAATTATGGCTCAAAATAATTTTCACATAAATGTCACCCCATTTGATGGTGACTCTGAATTACTTGAATTTTTCATTACACAAATTCAAGAAATTATTGATTCGAATAAATGGAATCATAAGCAGGCTGCTGTGTATATAAAATCGAAGCTCACAGGCCCTGCTCTAAAGTTTATAATTCAGAGGTCTGCGTGCGAAAATATATCTACCCCAAATGCTATCTTTAAGCTTCTCAGGGCCCAGTTCAAACAAGACAACCTTTGCAAAGCAATTGCAGATTTTAATGCACTTGCATTATTACCGGCTGAGTCAATAAGGAGCCTGTCCCACAGAATTGACATTCTTGCTCCAAAGGCTCATAACAACATTTCGAATAATGATGCTTTAAACGCAATTAAATTCAACAAACTTCTAGCTATTCTACCTAATGATTTTAGAAAATGCATTCTTCAAAATGAAATTTCTTCCTATGAGGAAGCTGTAAAAAAAGCGTCGCTGCTTCAAGACTGTGAAGCTCAAACTGAAATAATTTCACATGCCACAACCTTTTAACATGAAAAATCCCCTCTAAAAGAAATTAAAGGTGAAATTCATGCCATTAAAGAAAGTATTCAGCACTTACATAATCAAAAATTCAAACCTAATCCCGACAATTTCGACCGCAAAAAAAGAACGTACTCCGCTGACAGGAAATTTTATTATAAAAACAAACTGAAGCCTCAATTTTCCAACCTCACACAAAAAAAGAAATTTTTTCACACAAGACGGCCTTCTTTTTCACAACAACATGCTTCTTCTTATGTCAATAAACAAGTAACTTGTCAGTTTTGCAACAAAAATGGACATTCAGCGCAATTTTGCCAGAAATTTAAACGTCACTTTATTCCAAGAAATAGCGTAAGCAATCTTCAAGGTGTGTCTTCCTCTTTACCTCCTCCTCTACCTGGACCTTCCCTTAACTCCAACTCAGCAGTAGCAACTCCCAGTGTAAATAGTAACCCTTATGTCAGTTCACAAAATGTTTCAGCTTGTACTCAACCCGAATCATCATTTTTGAACCCTTATGCTCAGTCTTTTTCCCCAAACTGGTAAAGGGATCTGTGATGGATGCTCTCAGACCCACTTTGAGTTTTTCTCATGCATCCACTCAAACAGTGTCAGATTTTGAGAAGTCTTCATATATTCAGAAGAATATCTCATCCAATTTAGATCATGAAAGACATTTTGTAGCAAATGTACAAGATATAGGACCTATTCTTCCTTTAATAAACATTCAACTAGCAAATTTAAATATCACAGTGCTTATCGATACTGGTTCCTCTGTTTCCATTATTAATTCATCTTTCTTTAACTTAGTCAAATTTCAAACTAAAGTAAAATACCTGTCTCGTCAGGTAAAGATCACAACAGTCAATTCTACTGTAAGCTTTTCCTCATGTGTAGAGGTATCCTTCAAAATTCAATCTAAGTTGTTCAAACATGCCTTTTATGTAATTCACATGTCTCAGGAATCTAATTTCAATCTTATTTTTGGGTATGACTTTTTAAGAAAGTTTAGGGTAAAAATTAATTCAGACTACGTTTCATGCAATATTCAAGGTATTGTTGTCCCTTTTGTAAATGCTGAAGCTCCCCAATCTCACAGAATAAATGTTGTAGAAAAAGCTGATAGTGAAAGTTGTACGTCATCTAGTTCTGCAATCACTGAGAACACCTCCACTTTGAATAACAACTGTCCAAGCATTACTCCAACGGTCTACTCTGATCATGTAAAAACCCAGATGCATGATCTAAACACTAAATTTAAAGAAGGTCTTGTTTACATCTCTAAGAAAATAACTCTACTTCCTAATGATAAAATTTATCTACGGGTCCATACCTTTTTACAGTCTATTAATAACCCTCAGTTTATCTTTACATCTTCAGGTACAAAAAATTTAGAGATTCAGGACACTTTCCTTAATTTTGATAACTTAACTCCAAGTCGACACAACTTGAGAACACCTATTAAATTTAATTTATACATCGAAAATCTGTCATCCCATAGTATACATTTACACAAGAATCAGAAAATTGGCAACTTAGAACAGGTTGAAGACACAAAATCTCCTTATTCAGTTCCAAGCAGAGGTATTCAGTTTGAATCTGTAAACGTAATTTCTCCGTCGGCAGATATCATTCAGTTACGCAGGCAGGAATTCAATATTGAAAACTTCAATCTGGACCACCTTAATGGGAATCAAAAAGAAATTCTAACACAAATTTTAGACGAAAATTTTGCAGCTTTTTCATGCTCCTTAAAATCTCTTGGACACACAGACTTAGTCAAGCCAATTTTAAAGTTTACTTCGGAGTGCCCTATTAAGTGCCTTCCTTTCCCTATCCCACAGGCTCTCCAGGATGAGGCAAAGCAACAAATCAATGAGTTAGTTGAGGCTGGCATTATCCAGAAAAACATTTCAAATTGGGCCTGCCCAATGATTTTAGCAAAAAAGAAAGCCATTGATCCCCAGGCCAAGCAGGCGTATCGTCTTGCTTTAGATTTAAGGCTAATTAACAACATTATTGAAGGATCAAGTTATCCTCTGCCCAAAATCCCTGACCTCATTGCTCAACTTGCTAAATTTAATTTTTTTTCCTCCCTGGATATGCCCAGCGCTTATCATCAGATTAATTTGCCATCTGAATTTCAAGATCAGCTCAGCTTTGCAACCCCTTGGGCAACGTACAAGTATGTACGTCTTGTCTTTGGACTTAAGACAGCTGCGCAATATTTTCAGGCCATGGCAGACCTTATCATTGACGAGGCTGGCATTGATGGTTTAATGGCTTACCAGGACGACTTTGTCCTGGGTAGTCACAATTTTGATGATACATGCTCCAAACTTAGTAATCTTCTAAAAATTTTCCGAAAACACAACTTAACTCTGAATCCAAAAAAGTGTTCATTTTTCACACCATCTATTCAATATCTTGGCTTCCAAATCTCTCAACATAAGGTTTCTCCCATTACAAGCAATATTCAGAAAATCAAAACATTTCCACAACCTAAAACAAGGAAACACCTTAAGCGTTTCTTAGGGATTTGCGGCTTTTATAGATCACTCATCCCTGCTTTTGCTGACCTCACTGACCCATTAATCAAGCTCACATCACCCAAGGTGCCATTCGTCTGGACTAATACCCATCAAAATTCCTTTTTGAAATTACAACAAGTATTTTTGTCACAACCTTTCATTATTCAACCAAATTTTGAAGACCCATTCTATTTGAACACGGATGCAAGTTCTTTTGCAATTTCTGCCATTCTCATGCAAAAGAGAGGCGAACATTATCTTCCGATTTCTTACTTTTCTAAGACACTGAAGGATTCTGAGAGGCGTTACGAAGCCATTAAATTGGAATTGATGGCTATTGTTAAGGGAATATTAGCTTTCAAGTTCTATTTATGTGCACGACACTTCTATATTTTGTCTGACAGTAAACCCCTACAATTCTACAATAAAGTTTCTTCTCCTGCAAATGTCATTACTCGATGGCTGATGGACATTGCTGAATATAATTATACATTCATCCATGTTCCAGGAAAACACAATGTGTTGGCAGATTTTTTCTCTCGCACTCCGTTTCCTGATTCTGACACCATTTCCAATAACCCAAATCTTTTGACAACCGATGAAATTCTTCCAATTGTTTCTGATGAAAATGTTAACACAATTACAAATTCTGTCTCTTCTATAAATTCGTCACAAGGTAATTCTGTTTACACGCATAATGATCCTCTTCTTGAAATTTCGGAAGCTACCATAATTAAAGAACAATGTGCAGACCCAGTCCTGTCTAAGATATACAGGGATTTACAGAATAATATTAAAAATCCTACCTCTGAACTCTTCTGCTTCAGTCCATCCAAAGTCCTCCTCTTTATCCAAGATCCAAAAGGTTCTTCCATTCCTGCTCCTAGAATTGCTTTGCCAAAGACATTGCGTCTAAAAGCCCTTCGAATTTCACATGTTTCCCATTTGGGAATACAGAAAACTTACCAAACACTTTCTCAAAAATATTTTTGGAGAGGGATGTATGCAGACACGGTGAATTTTGTCCAGTCGTGTGAAAGATGTCTCTCCACAAAAGCCCATCGCATCCCTGCTGCTCCATTCCAATCTAATCCTATTCCTGATCACCCTGGCGATTTCATATCAATGGATCTTGTGGGACCCTTCAAAAATGGATTCCACATTTTAACGTGTATTGATCATTTTTCCCGGCATCTCCAGATGTACGCAATAAGAGTAATTTCCAGTCAAAATATAATTAATGCACTTTTCAAGTACATAACACATGGACGTCCTGCAATGATTTTAACTGATCTCGGTAAACAATTTACGTCCACAATCTTCCAGGATTTTACTGCAAAATTTGGAATCCGTCTGTTATATACAACTTCGCATCATCCTCAAACCAATGCTGTGAGCGAAAGAATTAACCAATCAATTAAAGCCACAATCTCTGCATTACAAGAAGACGGGTATAATTTTGAAAATGCCATGCATATTCACCAAATGATGTATAATTCGGCCATTCATTCATCCACAAAATTTTCACCTAATCATATTCATTTCGGCAGAAAAGTTTCCACTTTATATGACGTTTTTCTCCCGCACAATGTGTTTACTCCACTTGACACCAATCAATCTTATTTTCAACTAATGCAGGACCTCGAGAAAATCTATCTAAAAGTTTTTAACAATCTTCAACTTGCCCAAAAAATGCAAAATTCGGTACAGCATCAGAGAGCAAAACTCAGAAATATCAGAGTGGGAGACTTGGTTTATCTGAAGAGTACCCATTCTTTCAGAAAAAAATTTACGGGACCATTCACGGTTACTCGTGTGCTGTCCCCAGTTAATATTCAAATTCAGCGTAGTCTGGCATCCAAGGAGTTCAAGGTGCACATTGATCGCCTGTGGATAGCCCAGAATAGAAAACATCATCTAACAGAAAACTATGTGCGTCAATCTCCTGTTCTTTGTGATAATGATTCTGTTTTTAATTCTGTTTCTTTAGTTCCAGAGTGTACATCCTCTTCTCCACAGCCTATTGCCAGTCCTCTTGGTCCGGATTCAGGTCTGATTCATCCAGTTGCTTCTGAGGAGCCCCTGTACTCTCCCGATAGTAGTCTCTCACATGAAGTGAATGATCCTGATAGCTTGCCAAGTTCTTGTAGCTCTGATGGCCCGCCTAGACTTCTGACGATGAGCAGGTCACCACCAGCTGTTCCCTACAACAGCCCTCCTAATTTAAGCCCAGCTCACTCCACCGTGGCAGATGTTGAAGTTCCCAATAATGTGAAGTATCAAAGGTACAACTTGCGTCCTCGTTCGTTTCGCACACATTCCAACTAGTCAGACTTCAAGCTCAAAACTGTGGGTGCTTGAATTCATGCAGACTCTGGTGATATGCGATTTTTTTTTCTTCTCTAGATTGAACTTTATTTAATACATATTGTTTTGTATAATGATTCTGATTTTTTTGGACTGATATTTCTATAGGTAATGAAAATGTAAATGCATAAATCTAATATAATTATTACGGAAGCATATGTATTTCATATATATAATTTTTGAGTTCCTTTTGTGTATCTTGTGGAAGTAGTAGACTGCATTTATTTCTTTTATCCCCTGTCCTTTTTTTTTTTTGTGGTACCACATTCCCTTTTGTTTTTTGTTCCCCCCATTCCTTTATCCCACCCATGTTTTGTCCTTAATTTAGAAACATTGTACATGGGAATTGTTTGCTTCCTTATTGTGTATTTCATCGTATCCACACACATGTATTTTTTTTTTCTTACATTGTTTTTTTATCTGCTCATATGTATTCTACCTCATTGAAACAATTTGTATAATGTCCTTATTTATATTAGCATTTTTTTTTTCCATATTGTCTATTGTCTTATGTACATAAAAATGCAAGTTATTCAGGTATTATTTTAGCAATTTACCCAAGAGTTTTTTTTCTGCTACCCACCTGTCGGGTATCGTCTGTAGCCCCGCTGTATTTGCTGACTTTCCAGTTTTCTTTTGTTCGTGGGGGTGTAATATGTCGTGATGACATATTTTAGATCTTACCTTTCATCTTCAAAACTTATTGTTTAGGTTATAACTGTACTTTCAGTAATTTAAAATCTCTTTTATGGGGTTGTTTACAATGTAATTTAAATTTACCTAGCTCTTATTGCAACATCGTTTTTTTTAACCTAAACCTTACTTTGAGATGCTATCATTTAAACTGTTAAAGTTAATCACCTGTATTCAATGTTTCCTTAGTTCAGATCGCGATGTACGTATGTTTACAATTTTTCCGGCCTTAATAGTTTTCCTTTCGACTCAACCGCCCCTTTCGTTTCGGCGCATGCGCTGAGTTCGCGCAGTTGAGCGTTTTCTCCTTTCCTCCACTTCTGTTTGACTCCATGGTCTTGTTTTTATGCCGCTGACGCTCATTCCCGTTTGGGGGCGCGGCAGGTTTTTTGCGGGAACATCACCCGGGGTGAGATCGCGAGAGTTGTCCACGAGGTTTGCGGCGGCGTGCTCGGTTTTTTCGTTGAATGGAGGTCCAGGTGGAGGGAGATAGTTTTAAAGGATGATTTCACACCATCTCGAGTCTCTTTTTGGCTGATAACTTCGTCTCCTCATACATCCGTTTAAACAAGTAGAAAACTAGGATCGTCAGCATGCCTTACAAGAGAAAATAAAATGGAATTAATATAGAAAAAGCGTCTTCATTGAGTGCAGCTAATCACCTCCTTTCTTTTCAGTGAATTCAAGACTTCAAGCCACAGGTTGTATTCATTCATTTTACTTTTGTTGACTTTCTGTATTCTTCACATTTATAATGAATTCATTGATAATAAAAAAGGAATTGTTGAGGGCAAGTCATCATCATGGTGTGGTGAAAGAACCGCCAATAAGTCATTCTTAAGATATTTTAACAAGCTCTTATAAGTTCACCCTTTTGGATGCAATTTAATGTCACTATTAAAAACTGACAATTACATGCTTTTGATAGACTTTTCATAATACTAGGTAATTTGAAAAATGAAACAATTTTCCTCACTTTAACGGATCACCCTAGTTAATGTGCAGATTATCTAGCTGATCTGCAGATTAACTGATTTCTGCACTTTAGCGGTAACATATATATTGATAAAGTTATTTTTTGTGAAGATATTAATAAGTTTGAAATATGAATTTAACATTAGCACCTTCAAACTTTGAATGCTTATAACTCTGTGAAAAAATAAGTAAAATATACAACCAATATACTTTATCTCGTTGTCACAATCCCAGGAATCCAAATATAAAATAAAAATGGAGCATTGCCATTGAAAAAATCAAAGTTGGTGCGTGTTTTAATATGTAGACGACCCCCAATTCAAAATTTCAGTTCATTTTCTGAAACTACTCACAATTCCCCATCAAATGATACCTATTACATGTTTCTATATCGATTAGCAACGAAGTTACGTTGAGAATTGCAGGGTTTTTTTTCCCCGACTGTACGAAACAGTTGATCATACATGCTTGTTAAGCCTGCATAGAAACTTTCCTGAGTATAGATTCTTTTTTGCCATATCATTTTTCAAAATTCAATTCGTTTTAGATATCACACAACTTAATTTTTGTAAGCATGCTATCTATTTCTATTTTGTGATACATAAAAGAAAATTATAATATATATCAATTAAAATCAGTACCTTAATTATTCTTTGCCAAAAGAGCTTTAGCTCACAGGCCTGTAGCTTCATCGGTTGTATGATTGTTCTTGGAATTTTTCATTCTTCCCTCTTAAGTTTTTTCTAACATATAGTGTCATCTGGTGTCAATTTGGTAAGGATCCACATCATTGCTTATTAGTGAAAATTTCACTAGCTTCTCATTTAGGGGCATAATAAGAATTTTCATAATTTGTTATTTTCTTTATGTTTTCAAAATGTATTTTTATACTCTCCTTCTGTTTTATTTTCATCAAAGCTGTAGTAATTTTATTAATGTCTGGCCCATGAATAGAAGTTCTTTTGGCAAAGAAGAATCAAGGTAATAATTTTAATTTATCTGTCTTAAATTTCTTTGCTTTACTACTTAAAAAAAAAAAAAATCAAAATTATGATGGCTATGTAAAAAATTAAAAGGTCATAGCATAAAATCACTCTGTACCAGAAATAGAGCTCAAGAATATTCATGGGTTTTGATGAACAAAATGAGAAGCTGATTAAGATTTATTCTCTGAATTTAAGGAACTGAATAGATAATGCAACATAAATCAAAAGTAAGTTATTATTTTTTTTGGTAATATAAATATTATTTAATTATACCATTTTATAAAAAAAAAATATTATTTAATAATACCATTTGATTTCTTCTTGAAGCTGATCTAACTCTTTCAATTTTTCCCTCAATTCTTCATCCTTTCTTGCTAATATAGATGCTAAAGTTTCTTTTTCAGCAATTTGCTTTAAAAGATCTTCTTCTAAATGCTCTTTTTCTTTTTGTAAAGTCTGAACTATTGATTCCCTTTCACTGTGATTCTAGAAATAAAATAGATAACATATGTAAATACTGAATTGTAAAAAATAATGGGGACACCACATGACATTCGTGTACACCCATTGAAACATACATATTGTTACTGAAATATTAAAACTTTTTTGGGTGGTAATTGGTTTGTAAATAAATGGGTAGTTTCCAGTGTATAAACATTCTCAAAAACAATCTTTCAGTGTGATTCTAGAAATAAAATAAATATATAGGTAAATACTAAATTGTAAAAAAATTTAATGAGGATACCACAAATTTTTTTTTGTAGATCCATTGAAACACATATATTATTATTGAAAAATTGACACTTTTGTGTGTAGTAACAAGCTTGTAAATAAACAGGTAGGTTCCAGTCCATGAACATTCCCAAAAACAAGACAAGTAAATTCTTATTTCAACCACAAAAGTCAGGATAATAGGCTTACATCACGAAGAAAGAATATTGCTTGTTAAGGAACAGTATCCCACAGAGTTTATTACAGAATCTCTCATTAGCAAAATCCCATCCTAGAATACAATGGTTTTTACTTGAGTGAAGATGGAAAACAATACATCATATTTAAAAAAAATAACTTTGTTAAAATTAAGAAAGGGCTTGTTGATTCTGGCAACCCTGTGCTATTTTCTGTCAAATTTGGTCACTAATCTTGCCAAATTTGTTAACAATGTAGACTTTTTGCTGGACTTTGAATTTGGCAAAAAATTGTAGTTTAAGGTTGCCAAAGTTTGGGAGCTTTAACTTCAGCAACAGAGTTCTGGAATTTTCTGGAATGATTCATTGGTCAGAACTAACTTCCTCAAAAGTTCTATAAATTACTAACAAAACTATAAAAAGAGAAGAGACATAATTGATTACTGTAGACTAGAAACTGCCTATTTCATTACGTACTGCTTTTTAACAGTATTATAATAAAAGTGGAAACACGTGGAAGTTTTTACACTTCTACAAAGGAAGGCATTAGCAGCAAACTATGCAATTTGGTGTCAAATTAGGCAATCTGACGAAATGGGATAATTTAGTATTTTCAAAGTTTGAAACCTCTAACTTCAAAAGAAGCTGAATTCAATAATTGTCTGAAATGATTCATTGGTTTTTAGTGCAGAACTACAGAGAAAATTCTGTAAAAAACTGACAAATCTCTTGATAAATTCAAATTCTATTCAAACTTCAAACTGAGCGATTTATCGTTCCCCTTGAATTATTAAAATTCCTGCTCTGTGGTATGTTAACACTGTTTAATTAACTTTTGTGACACAGAATGACTGTTTTGTTGGATTGTTTCGAGAATATCCATTAATTATTGATTTTTGTAGTACATAAAAGTGTTTTATTTGACTTTTTCTAGAATATTAATTAAATTGTTTTATTTGACTTTTTCTAGAATATTAATTAAATAAAGTGCATTCAACAACTAAGACCTACTCCTGTCTTTATGAACTATTTTCTACATAGGCAAAGTATTTTGTATTTTTGGTCATTATGAATATAATTTCCATAAATACCTCCAAAACAAAAAGTAACAGAGACCAAATAGTGAGATGCACAACTAAATCCTGTTATAATAAACTATTTCACAATGTTTTACATTATGTCCAACTGTTTTTGAGTTATGTGAGATACACATATGTACATACAGATGTCACAAAAAATCATATAAAATCGTAGGTATCGCTCCCCTCTAAAAGGGAGCTCGTGTCAGGTCCAAAGTTAGATGTATACAGTTATACATCATAGCAATAAGAAATAAAAATTTCCAACGTTTCATAATCATTTGTTTTTAGCTATGAGCAATACAAAATCTGTTTCACAAATTGATATAACAATACTTCCTTATACTAGGTATGAGGAAGTAAAAAAAAAAAAAAAAATTGATATGATTTTTTAAAAAAAGTTCAAAATTTGAACATATAGAAGTTATTTAAAAAAAAAAAAAAAAAAAAAAAAAAAAGAAATTTTCACAAACTATCTGCATAATATTTAGCTATGTTCTAGTCATTGCAAAATTATGAAATTTGGGATAAATCTTGATTTTGAACTTTTTTTTTTGGTGTGTGTGTTTGTGTCTTGAAAGTGAGATAGAAAACTGAGATTTGAGTTTTTATTTGTTTCGATAACATTATATTCTAGTATTTAAATAACTAAATAAAGGAATTAATAAAATGAATAGAAAACATCTAAAAGATAAGATAATGGAAAAAATTCAATAACAAAACTTTTCAATGTGACAGTTTGAAAAACGCAATAAATTTGTCCCTGTTTTTCGTTATTTATGATTGAGCAGTGCTTGAAGAATATTGCAGAGGATTCCCTTTTTAGAAAATATTTTTTAAATATGAAAATAAAAAATATCTTTTCCTTTCAAAACTTTGCAGCAGATTTTTGTATATACTAATGTATTGCATATATCAAATATTAAAATAGTTATTAGAAGAAGACAGTGTTAAATAAATAACCACAGGAAAATTCTTCTACATGTAGAAATGCTAAAAGGAAAATGCCATTGCAGATAGCTGTTTTGTTAGCATTGAGCATACCAACATCAGTGCATAAATAAACAAAATGAAAATGCTCCTATATAAAAGGGAATCAGTCAATTCTTTTGGTGGATTATCAGTCGTCATAATCCAATCCCCTTCTTATATGTAACAGCACTTTCCTCTCATTTCTTTATGCACTGATGACAGTATGCTGAGTGTTACTGAAACAGCTGTCTGCAAATGCATTTTCCCTTTGGCATTTCTACACACTGAAGAATTTTCCTGCGGCTATTAAAATAGGTGTCTGATTAAATCTTTTGACCATCACACTACAGAGTTGCCAACCTCTCAAAGTTGAAAATCAGAAGCTTTCTTTTAGAAAACAAAAGGCATGCTTTTAACATTCCCCCTGACCATACCATTTCTTAATAATTGATTTCTCATATGAGATCTTACTTTGCTCCTGATTTTTTTACAAGTGATTGCTGAAACACAATTTGTATTGCTGCTTATGCAATTATTTCTGTGCTAATTGACAAAATTCATGATTCTTGATTAGATCTATAGATGAAATATGTAAGGGAGAGTAGGGAGGGATGAGACACCTAAAATTATTCTTAAAATAAACATTGCTTTTAATTTCTGACTCTTCCACTAGGTGAAGTAACTATATCCCCATATTTGTTGCTATATATCATTTTAGTTGGAGAATTCTGTGAGTTTATGTAACAAAAAAACTATTTTATAACACTAAAAGTAAATAATTACTTAATTTTCGAGGCAAGTTTTCAATGTCACTCACTGATGTTAGCATAATTACTTGTCATATTTTATATGCCTAATAATATAACTTTTATGAATTAGTAGCAAAATTAAGCTTAAAAGTAGCATGCGTCTAATAATAAATTATTTTTTGAAAAATTATTAAAAGGTGGGGATGGGACAGAGCAGCTCAGGGAGGGATGGGATATGTAAGAAAAGGAAGAAGAATGGAGATTCTGATACTCCTTAAACAGAGAATATCAAGAGGCAAATGAATGAATAAATGGAAGAGGAAATGCACGAAACAAATTCAAAATCATGGAAAATAATTGGTGTGGCACTCACACGACTTTTGCTTACCCTTTTAACTTTAAAAAATATTTTATTTGCAATATACCGTGTATTTCCGAATATAAGCCGATCCGTATATAAGCCAAGAGTATGTTTTTCCCTGCAAAAATTTGCCTAAAATTGCAAACCCGTGTATAAGCCGAATTGAAAAAATACTCTTTTAAAGTTCGAGTATATCGCCAAAACGGCGAAAATATTGCCAATCTATAAAACTTTCAGGATAATCTGTCCAATGAAATTGCGTGAAATGTGTGCTTATCCAATAGAATTCTTTACCTTGCTTAGCTATGACGTAAAACGATTGATTTAAATGCGCTATAATGAGGTCCACATAAATAGATCCGAAAATGCAAAGCTTCATTTATCTAATCCTATTAAATTATTTCTCTAATTAGGGCCCACCAGCGGCCGAGCAGTTCTGTGCTCAAAGCTCGTCGATGGGAAGTGGCGGGTTTGATTCCAGGTCGCGCTCATGAGTTCCGATCAGCCTAGCTGTTCGAAATTGTCCGTGGTTTTCTTGAAACTCGCTTAAATAGGGCTAGAACACCTTAGAAAGACCCCATGACGGGCATTCCATCTATAGGCCAAGGACGCTTGCATAGACAATCGGCCTTAAATTATACAACCAACCATCCTCAAAAAAAAAAAGCACTCATATATTTACATCTACAAAGACAAATGAACAGTGCATTTGTCTTTGTAGATGTAAATTTCTTAGTCGGGCCCTGTGCACTCTCCGTTTTCTCCCTATTTCCGTTATATCTTTATTCAATGGAATGATAGACAAAAATTTTCTTTCAGTTGAAATTGTATTAGCTTCTTTTTACCCTTTCTCTCGAACTACTAACACAGTGCCCTTCGACCTTGAATAACATTAAACGATAACGTTTTCCTTGAGTTCCGCTTATAGTGTTTTGAAATGACTTTGAATGATGCAGAAAAAGATGAACTAGAGTTTATTTCCATTAACCTTATATAATATTTTTTCTTTCTTTCTTTTTTTATCCTGCTATAATGAGCTTATGCTGTTAATTTAAAGAAAGTAATAATAAAACCCCCACAAATTAGTACTAAATAATGAAGAAAGAGAAGTTTGTAAATAAAGGCCATCAAATACAGAAAATGCACAACAATTGTTTTGGGTTGAAGCATAAAAGCACGGCACTTCTTCAGACAAAAACAGGTAAGTATAATGCCTCCCTCAATCTTCTAGAAAAAAACGTATATATTTCGAAAGGGGACGGATAAACGGGAAAATATAGAAAATGACATGCTAAAATTAAGTGGCATAAAAGATGATTTTAAAATAAAACATTTGCAGTAAAAGTTCGATTAACTGCATGATAGGTAAATGCCACTTCCCGATGTTAAAAATAAATAAAGACATGAAATAAAGAAAATCTAATCCACATTTCTTTCTTTCTTTTTTTTTTTTTTTTGGGGGGGGGGGGGGGGAGGTTGGATAAACTTTTAAAGTTGCTCCTTTAATAGTTAGCTAAACATTTATAGAATCTGCTTTCCAAACACAATGAAAATAAATTGGCACAAGTCAAATGCTGAATATTAGCTGAAAGTTCAAATAAGGTCATCTCTAACACGGCAGAATCATCTTTCGGTATCGAACGTTGGAAAATTATTCAATCAAGGACATTGAAGAGGGAAGGAAGATCCCCCTCGCCTGTGTTTGACTATCAACGCGAAAAAGTTCTTTGTGGCGGTCTGGTTAAGTTTGACAGCTGTGATAATTAATTCTAAATAGCAGATTACATTTCTCAGTGAAAATTTCTGTAGTTTCAAATGTGCGCTTTTGAATATAAGCACAGAGAAAAAAATAAAAATGATCAATTAGGTAACATTTGATGTGTAGGGGAAAAAGAAAAATTTTCAAGATTTTTCTGGATACTTGAGAGTTATAATAAAAAAGCACCAGCGCAGAATTGGTGTTTAAAAGTAATAAGAGTAAGCACCATACAATATAAGAATGCACAACAATTGTTTCGGATGGAAAGAAAACATGATCCTTCGTCAGGCAAACGAAGTAGACACTAGTGCGGCAAACAAAGCACAAGCGTTACTGTCTGCGTTTTGTTTGCAAAATTTTATGGTGTTTATTCAAAGCATTGTACATGTTAGTTAAGAGTTATGTTAGTTGAATGCTGGATTGCAGAGCTTTTATTATATATATTAAATTGCAGTGATAAAAAAAATAAATAAAAAATACACTTAACTCTTTGTTAACATTCCACAAAACGTCAAAATTCGGGAAATACTTTTTTTCTGTTTATTTTAAGAAGTTTACGTTACGTTTTCCATTTTTAAGCAATCAGTATTTAATTTATTATAAATCAGAGCAATGTTCACACTCATAAAGACGATTCTTAAAAAACGCATTATTGCTTTGGAGTACGTATGCCTTGTATGCAAAAACTTAGCCAGTTTTATTTTTTTAGAATGTGTAATATAAATATTTTTTATTTATTTAGACTAGAAAAATTCTTTTTACGGTTGATATGTCCTAAATTGTTCGTATGTTTACTTTTGAATGCCATAAATGTGATCTTGGGCGAAAAATGCTTCATCGTCAAAAAAAAAAAAAAAACACATACACAACTACATTGAGCAGCTCTAGAAATAAATTTAAAATTGCTAATTTAAGAGTTTTATATGTGATAATTATTTTAAAATAAGGTTTCACTATTTTACTTTATATATAGTTTTTAAGCTTAAAATATATGTATTCAGTCATCGTTTCTAAAGTATGTTTTTTGCTAGAAGTGTGAACTCTTATATAAGCCGACCCTCGTACTTCAGCTTCCAAAAAATTTCCAAAAATTCTCGGCTTATGCACGGAAATATACGGTATGTAAGAGGAATTAATTTTCATTCTGAGCAGTTTTCCTAGACATCGTAAAATATACAGAAGAAATTACATTCACTAATTACAGTTTGGATTTCTTGGTAATATTTGTTCTTGAGATATGCTGATAACACACAGACTCTGTTGATTTTTAAAATGAGATTTTTTTTAGCAACCAACTGCTGAAATACATGATTACTTTGCCATCAATCAACAATTTTTCTCCTCAGAGAGCAATTTATGAAATACATATTTTTTTATGCTGATATTATCAAAATAAAATCATTTTGCTATTATTAATCAAAATTTGGGCTTTTATGTAACTGCCCACTGAAGTAAACAACTTTCTTACAGTTGATTTTCAAAATATGTTTTTTTTTTTTTCTCTTTACTTTAATTAAGAAATACCAGCTATTTTTTACAGTTTGATTTTTGAAATACACAATTTTTCGCTAGCAATTGCTGAAGCATGCACTTATTTTGCTGCTATTTAACAATATTTGAACTTATTTTTTAACAGGCTGATTTTTGAAATATGTAATCATGTCACTGTTGTTCAACACATTCACGTGCCCCCCTCCCAAACTGATTGCTGAAAATCCAAAGAATGTGAAAATATGAAAAACCGGACAAAGCTAGAAAAATCTGAAAAAAAAAAAAAAAAAATCAGGAAAGCAGAAGAAGGAGTAAAATTCAGGTGTTTCCTGTTAAAATCTGCAGACTTAGCAGTTCTGAATATCTTCAAAAAGTTTCTAATATGTGTAGTAGTGAGTAATGGAAGCTGTATGGTTTTCACACATTAGATTTTCTTTGTTTATGCAGATGACAACCTATTTTTTGTTATTGATTTCAAACTTTTTTTGTGTTTATCACTACATCTTTTTTTCCCCCCACTATTAAATTTTTATAATCAGTTACTTGCTATAACAACACTTCAATATTGCTGAAAGTAGCAATTGTTTCAGATTGGGTGCAGTTCAGCTAGTAACAATAAGGATGATAGAAAAAATTCTTCATATTGTGCAGAGCCCTACATGGTTTTAACACCTTCCTAGCTACAAATTTTGGGACTTTATAACAAGCAGTCAGAGTTTTGGAGCACACATTGACAAACAGGTTTCTTTCTTTAGATAGATTAACAAAATGGTTATAGTTTTTGCTCTCTATGATGTTTTTCCACCAGTAAAGATAGCATTACCACAGAAAATTCAATTTCTCAGAAATTTGTCAGACCAATTTCTAATTATCCAGAAAAAGGCCAAATGGAAAGGAGAAAAATAACAAATGAGATAAGCAAGATGTTTAAAAAAAAAAATGCCAAACAGGAAAATAAATAAATAAATAAATAAATTTTAATGAGGGTAAACTGTTGAATTAAAGTTATTGTTAATTGAAGTTATTGTTGAATTAAAGTTATTGTTGAATTAAAGTTATTTGCAGGTTTCATATGAAAATTTGTCAAAATTCTCAAAAAGCCATGTGAAACTTCAGCTTAATTCAAGTTTGGCACACATTCAAATTCATTCAAGGTTAAGTAATTGAGAAATATGGAGAGTAGCCAAAATTGCAGATTGAAAAATTTAAGCCTGAGGCATTTAACAAAAATAAATTCTCTCTATTCTAAAAAAACAGTTGCTACCACTATCGCTGCTGTCTTTCAAATTATCATGCCTTTTTTTTTTCTTACTGGCCTTTTAAAGTAAAAAACATGGAATTTAGCAGTATTGTACAGAAATGTGCATTAAACATGCTGAAACAAGCATTTATGTGTCAAAACATTATTTTAGGTGCAGGGTTGGCAGGTTTTTGACATGTGACAGTTTTTGACAGTTTAAACCATGGTTAAAACCGTCATGTCAAAAACCTCCTTGTCAAAAATGTCAAAAACTGTCAAAAACCTATATTTATAATTTAATTGTTATATAAAAACTTAGTTTAACAAAATATAGTTTATAATAGATTGATGTTCTTTGAAAAACACATTGTTACAACATTTTGATTAATATAAAAAACAAAATTTTAGGCTTTTAAAATTTTATTATGAATTATTTCTATGTTCATTCAAAATATGCTGCGATACTTTTATATATTATTACGAATTTATTTATAACTATGCTTAATATAGTATATGTTAAACTTAGTTATATGATACTTTAAAAATATAGTTGTTTTTAATAAGATATTATAAGTATGTTTTAAAAGGTAAACATATTAATGTTTTTGGAGAAACATTATAACATTTTGATTAATATAAAAACAAAACTTTAGCCTTCTAAAAATTGCCTTTAGCCTTCTATAAATCATTGATAGATCATTTTGATTGATAAATCATTTTATTTGCAATATAACATTGTATATTTCAAATTTTTTAGTACTGTGCTTTTAGTATTATGTATTTAACCAGAAAAATAAAAATACATAGCCTAATATTTTGTATTTAAATATTTTATAGAAAAATATAAGTTTCTTTTTTTTTTTTTTTTTTTTAATGACTGCTGATAATACAAATTTTTAAGAAAAAGCAATAATTCTGAATGTTAAACAAGCTTGAATTGCATCTGAAATACTTATAATTACCGTGAGACAAGAGAAATATGAATGCTTTCTGGACAAATATAAACTGTAATAAGTTTAATATTTATTCATACAGATTTTTTTTTTTTAATTTATTAGTCTAAGCTGTAGGGTCCACCAGCGGCCAAGCGGTTCTACGCTCAAAGCTGGTAGACATGAGGTGCCGGGTTCAATTCCAGGTTGCACTTATCAGCCTAGACGTTCAGAGTTTTACCTGGTTTTCTCTGAAACTTGCATAAATACGGGCTAGGACCCTTTAGAAAACCCCCCAAGGAGAGCCCCCTCCCCCTTAGGCCCAAGACCCTAGAGTAGTCAATCAGCCTTACTCCCAAAACACCAAATGTCTAATCTACAAACAGGTACAAATATTTATACAATCAATAATAAATAGATAAAAATTTATTAATAAATTATAGCTGTAATAAATATAGATTATAAATATAATTATTTTCAAATTCATATTAATTTACTGCCCACATATTATGTTTTACTTAAAGAAAGAAAAAAAAAAATCCAGTATTCCTTTTTTTTTTTCATGGCTTATGTGAAAATTCATAAGTAACTTTGGAATTTTAGAATTTCATAAATATTAATATAAATAAACATACAAAATATGTCTCTGCATACTTTGTATATATTTCTTGGGTTATAAACGAGTTAATTTACCTAATTTTTTATAAACTATCTACAAATTGTTTTAAGATTTGTTAATCTATAAACAGCATAATATTTAGATATTCACTTGTATATGGCAAATATTACTAAATCCTATTTCTAACCAGATTCTAGCTCATTTATAGATTTTGAATTTTGACAATACAGGATTTTGACGGTAGAGGTTTCTGACGGTTTAAACCATTGTCATGTCAAAAACCATTTTTTGACGTCAAAAACCCAAAAATTTCAGATATAAAGTTTTATAGAATCAAAAATTTTTCATGGCAACCTTATTATATTTTGCTAATATATCATCAGTGCATTGTGGTGTGCAGTACGTATTTTTTTTTTTTTTTTTTGGCAAATTTTTAACTTTTTCCAATTTTTTTTTCTTTTTTTTCAAAGCATATGTATGTTTTGATTAGATTTCTTTTGTTTTAAATTACACAGATCTCAAAAGATACTTGAAATAATTCTATGAAACTTTCTTAGAACACAGACAAAGATATTTTACTTAATTTATTTATCAAAATATTTTAATTACGTGATTTCATATAATACTTGATTTTTCTTTTACTTAACAGAATAACTTTTTAAATAAGGGTTAAATCACACATCTTTTTTTAAACTTGACACATCTTCGCAAACGGGATACAAATTTAGGTGTTATCATCAGTCATAAAACTGTCAAAATAGAAATTGATGATGCCCATAAGAAAAATAGAGATATGAATAATATTTTTTTTTTCTTTTATACAAGACAAACCTCTTTCATATAGGGATCTTGCTTATAGTAAAGTATCTTTGCTCATGGACATAATAATTCCTAATAAATATGACAGATGAAATGGAATTTAAATTTAATAATATTTTGCAATATCGTATATGCATATACTTACACTTTAGTCATTAAAAAAGTAAAATAATTATAGTCACATAGAAACTATAGTTATGTTATAATAATATTTCAATTTAAATTTTTACATGGATTTTTTTACTTATTTATGGATATCTAAAGTAAATAGGTGAAGTCCCCATAAAATTTTATTATTAGAGCAAGTCGGGGGGAAAAGATACCCCTGGGGGTTGGTGAGTGAAGCAAACAGGAGGCAGAGCCTCATAGTAAATAAAAAAGATAGAGAGACAGACTGTATTATTACAAATATGTTGGAAATAATTAACACTTACTTGTGTAATTTTAAATATTTCATCATCCTTTCCTTGAATTTCTTGTCTCATTTGATTTCTTAAAGCATCTAATTCTAGTTCATGTTCTAGCATCATACTTTTTATCACTTCTTTCTTTAAATTAAGCTCTTTTTCTATCTAAAATATACAAAATGAAACATTTTTTTTTTTTTTAATGCAAAAAACATAGATTTTTGTTTGTATGAATATGATACAATAAGTATACAAAATAATTTTAGTAAAAAATACTGAAATTAAACAAATTTACTTTAAAAAAAAAAAAAAAAAAAAAAAAAAAAAAAAAAAACCTATTATATGAAAGAAAGACAGGAAAACAAAATAAGTAAAGGTTATTTTTGTATTAATAATTACAAAGAATATAAAACTTATATTAAGAAAAAATAAATATTATGCAAATAAGTAAGGTAAAGAACATTAAAAAAGTTTTTACAGAATGCAATTATTAAAACTATATTGTGATTGGCAAAAATAAAATAAAATAATAAACTAACTTTTTTGTTATGTATAATAATAACCAGTATTATTCTTTGATAGGCACAAGTGATAAACAGTCAAGTATTAATTTGCTATCATCATTCTCACTTTGCAAGCATTTCCTGTCATGTTTATTCTGACTCTCTTATACATGAAAATTTTTTTATAAGTGCAATATACTTAGTTGTAAGAAGACTTTTTAATGTATTTGAAAAAACTATAACTCCTTCAAGAAATCATCAATTAGTCTGTTAAATAAAGTTTTATTTTTCTCCAACTTACCTGCATTGAAATTTACAGAGGGAAAAGAAATTAATAGATTAAGCAACAGTAAATTGGCATAAAAAATAAAAGAAAAATAATAAACATAAGAAACTAACCATTTGATTTTCCTGTTTGATTTCTTCTAAATTTTGTAAGTTTTGTAATAAATAATCTTCATAATTATGGATCTGATTCTCAGCATCATTTAATTTTTGACACTCAACCTCCAGACGCTTCAAATATTCTATTTCTAAGTTCTTAGCTTCAATTTTGGCTTTATTTACTGCTTCTTCCTATAAAGAAATTAAATATATATATATATATACACACACACAAAGGTTTTTAATTTAAAAGAAATAGTTGTTCAAATTAAAAATTGATATGAAACTTAGCAAAATATATTTATTTCTAATTCTATAAAATATAACATTTATTTTGGGAATTTAAAAAAAAAAAAAAAAAAAAAAAGCAACTTTAATAAATGGTAAGGCATATATTAAAAAATATGCATGTGAATGCAATCTTAAAAAGTTTATTTACAAAACATTTTTTAAAAAGAATTTTTTTCTGATCATTGAAACTCGGAGACCTCTCGACGTCCCCTACCAACCTGGACTAAGCCAAATTTAATGGGTTTGACACTATCAATTCATTCATAATTTTTCAAGTACCTAATCATAAAAAATTAATTACAGTTATTTATTTTTCTCCCCTTCAAAAATAAATAAACAAATACAAAAGAAAGAAAGCAAAAACATTAACCTTTTATTGCTGAAAGTTTGACTCTATTAAAACACCGAAGTTTCTTGCTTCTCAAACAATTAAATTAAACAAAAAATGAATAAGAAAACATTTAGAATATATTCTGGACTGTGATTTTTTAATAATAGTTGGAACACTGAATAATTTGATCCATAATCTCCAAATGTAATGCTCATTTGTTTACAGAAAACAAAAATTTTTTATTGTTATTTCTGGAGGGTGGGGTGTAGAGCAGAAGGTGCACCTTGGGACAACATGCTACATCTTAGGCAGGGTTCTCATCAGAGCTAAAAACTGGGTCAGAATTTCTCCCTTTTACTCCAAAAAATAAATAAAAATAAAAATGAGATTTCTAAAACAGATGTGAGAACAGAAAAACATTTACAAAAAAGAAAAAAATTCTAGGATAATATTAATTGCTAATAATGTCTAATTTTACTGCTCATTGGTGTAATTTGAGTTTAATTGCATTTAATTAAATAGGCAACTACTGCACTGAAAATCGATAAAACTTACTTTTTTTTTTAACACTTCAAGTTCATTTACCTCATTCCAGTTTTTCGAGTGTTTCAATATAGAAATATAATGTATTTTTGCAGCTGATCACATAATTTTTACTTTCCGAACACAATAGTGAGGAAAGTATTGTAATCATGTCAAAAATCAGAATTTGAGATTTTGGTGTTTCCATACGTTTTAAGGTCCCCTGAGTCCGTTTTCACTATTTTTACGATGATATATGTATGTGTGTGTGTGTGTGTGTGTGTGTGTGTATGTATGTGTGTATGTATGTCAGTGAGTGAACACGCTAGCGTCTAAACGCTTTGTTCGAATAAGCTGAAAGTTGGTACATATATTGTAAGTCAATATAGTACAAACCCTATTGATTTTGGTGAATCTAGCACTTATAGTTTTTTTACAGGGACACCAAGAAAATTTTTTTATCATTATGGCCTATGGGGCCAAATGTTTAAAAGTGTGATAGCGTCTAAATGCCTTATTAATCTGAGCAAAATTTGTACACATGTTACAGGTCACAGTTGCACCAACTGTATAGATTTTGGTGAATTTAGCACTTACAGTTTTTTTACAGGGACACAAAGAAAAATTCTTTATTATTATGGCCTATGGGACCAAATTTTTAAAAGTGCGATAGCATCTAAACACCTTATTCAATTGAGCTGAAAATTTATATGAATATTATAAATCACTGTTGTACTAACTATAAGCATTTTGGTGAATCTAGCATTTATAGGTTTTTACAGGGACACAACGAAAAATTCTTTATCATTATGATCTATGGGCTCAAAATTCAGTAGCGTTAAATAAAACATCGTGTAATATATGGAGAAAAATACTCAAACACTCTATTATGGTTTTCTCTCTTTTGTCTGTTTAACAACTCCTCTTTCTTTACTTTATCTACAAAACTGTTAATTACTCAATGTTCGGAAAGTCGAGTGGAGTCACTCCAGGTTTTTTTATCCAATTATTTTAAAAACTTTTAAAAATCATTTAACTCTTGTGAAGGGTTTGTTTAAATTTGTTGTTTTTTTGTGAAATGTTTTGTATTTTAAGATTGTTGACTTTTATAAATGACCTATTTCTGGACCAAAAATTTTAATAAATTGGCCCAAGCCCCAGAAGAATGTGCAAATTTCTCTTAATGTTAAAAATTTTATGTGAGAAAATAAAAAAATATGTGAAATTCTCATGATCTTGCACTTTAATGGGGATCCGGATCTTAGGTTACTAAATGTGCACATAAGGCATAATAGTTTTTTTTTTTTTTTTAAATCAGGTGCAAAACACCATATTCATTTCTACACTCCACAGCAGAGCCTATGTGGGTACAGTTTTCCCATTGATAGAACCCCTATAGAATTAAAATGGTAAGTGCAATCAGTACAGAAAGGTTCCTGCACACACTTTTAGGCCTAAATAAGTTGCCTATAATTTTCTTTATTGAAATTATAACAGAAAAGGATGGTGTGTTGTAAAGAGTTAAGGCACGAAATAGAAAAATTATATTTAAGAATAAAATGAAATTTATTAAAAAGGACAATAAACGACAATTATTCAATGAATTAATAAGATATGTACCTTTTCAGTTAATGTCTGTTTCTGAAGTTCTTCCATGCTTGAATTGATTTTCTCTATAATTTGTAAGACTTCAGACATTCTTTCCCAGAACTCCTCCTTCACATAAGTTTTCAAATTGGACAGGTCACTCTGAAGGCTGCCTTGCATCTCATGGATGAATTTCTGTAATGCAGATATTTTGGCATGCAGCTTCAGTATATTGGAGCGGCTATTCTTCAATGAGCTCTGAAAGCAGCAACGTCTTTCAGTTGCTTAACACAATTCAAATAACACAAATTTAAACTCACCTGCTCCACACATCTCTCAATTACCTCAGTGCAAAAGCCACAGAATGTGAGTGCAAAAATAAAATAACTAAAAAAGCATTTTTGAATTTCATAGCTAGCATAATGAATGACTTGATACTGATTAACATAGCTTGGATGTTGCTGACATTTGCATTTCTGCTCTTTTAGTACATTTCTCCTTTTCTCTATATAAATACAAATAAAGTATTACATGTGTAACAGTTTTCAGCTTCCAGTTTTTAATGAATTTACATGTTGTAAGATGTCCTGAACCATTCCTGATTTGACCATTTTTAGAAAATGTCTGTTGTATGTATCAGAAAAAAATTTGTGGATGTTGATCTCACAAACCAATGGGTAGAATTTAACCAAACTTGATATCTGGTTGAACCTTGATTTAAATTAGCGTTAATTAGCTTTTGAGATATACTGTCCAACAAGTGTTGCTGTTATACTGCAATTTTTCCCATTTGAGGGAAGTCTATATCTCAGATTCTAAAGTGCACAAATGCACTAAATCTGGTACGTGAGATGGATATTATTTAAATGTTGCTCAATTCGGGTGCATATTAGTCAACAAGTGGTACTACTATGCTGCAATTTCATTCTCTTAATGAGAAGGCAATATCTCAGCTTATGTTATATAAATATACCAAACTTGGTTTGTAACGACCAGATATTTTTGATTTCGGACGTTTTATCAAACATCTCAAAAAGTACTGGACTAATTATCTTGAAACTTAAAAGAGTGTAAAGAACATGTTGTTCCACTTATTTTCAGCAAAAGTTTTACTCTGAAAGGCAAAAGAGGGCCCAGTAATATATATTAAACAAAAAATCACAATGTTTGGGATCAACCTGAAAAAAGTAATGTTTGAAATGCATTCTGGATATAACATGTGATTATGAGGCTTCTTCTAATTATCTGCATAAATTTTATAAGGCTATCACATATATTCATAAAAATATAATTGTTTCTTTAAAATATTATAAAATAAAAGGCCACACTTTTAATTATAACATGCACGGTATTAAACTCAGCGCAGAGCCTTTTTTTAGGAAGTTGGACATATTATACTAGACACAGCAGACTGAAATTGGAATGGAAAATTTTTACATATATAATGAAATATGAGCATTTTTGTTAAATAATTTTTAACTATGCATGCACAAACATTAAAAAAAATTTCATTTGCATAATTTATTAGTCAAAAGTATTGAGCTACTTATATAAAAGCTTTTAAAAATATCGTTTAAATTCAAAAAACTGCCCACAATAGAATGAACTGAATTTCAGTTCCTCTAAAATAAAAATAAATTAAATAAAAAGGAAAATTATAGAAGGTTTTATCATATTTATTTACAATCAAGCAGAAACGGTCGTTTTGCCAAGCCAAGCTCAGAGAAAATCAAAACAAACAAACTACCACTAACACAAAGCAGAACGCGCCAATAATAAAATCGACAGAAACAACCCAAGATCGTTAAATGCTTATTATACAGAAACCAACTTTCCCATGTTAAATCGGCAAATTTTTTTCCCGTAAAGTTTTAAATATTGGACGAACCAAATATCGCAGTAAAATGAAACAAAAAGTAAAATATTCGTATCAACGAGATCTTTAATTTGAGATAAAAACGAACTTTCTAAGTTAATAAGTAAAAAATGGGAGCATTTTCAATTTAGCGTAAAATTAGATGTTTTGACAACTTTTTGAAAAAAATTCTTCTTCAAGAAATTTTTTTTAAAACAAGCTAGAGAATTCATAAATGTGCAGAATTCTTTGAAAACTGGTTTTTCAGATAGACAATTACTTAATCTAGGAACTTTTATAAAATTTAGCTTTTAAAAATCAAAATTTCCTATCTTAATTGCTGAAAAACTGTTAAATATCGCCAAAGAGACATAAATCGCCAAATATGAAATTGCTTCATCTCAGTTTACCCGAAAAATATTAATTTCAAATTGAGCTGCTTTTTCTTTTTATAAGTTATTTTTTTAACCAAAGAATCTTTGCTTTTATTATTTTGTACAATTTTAAATTTTATATCCCTGAAAACAGAAATGAATACATTTTTGAATAACATTTGTTTCAAATCTATAGCTTGAATTGCTGATTTTTTAATATTTTTCATACCTTAGAATAAGAAAGCCAGTACACGATATAGTATCCAATTTTAATATCCTTCAATTCAATCTGGCAATGATAATTATGATACATAAAGATTTCTACTTCCTTCTATATAGTATACTAGCAGGCTTTGCCCGCTTCGCTTGTCATTTTATTGAAATGAATTTCGACTTTCGGTTTTTAATGGATTTACACGTTGTAAGGGCTCCTGAAAACAATTTGACTATTTTTAGAAAATTTCTATTTGCGTGTGTGTGTTCTATGTGTGTGGCGAAAGTTTTGTTCCAACTAGATATCAGGAGCTACTGCTCAGAATTACATATAAATTTATATGCAATTGAACCTTGATGTATAATAGCGTTTATCAATATTTGGTGTCAATTGCTCAACATGGTGCTGCTATACAGTGACTGCCGCAATTTCAGAGAAGGCTATATCTGAGTAACTAATACATGGAATTGCATAAATTTACAAATAAATTTACATTGTTACAAATTATAGTGCTTATCAACTTTTGTACCAATATCTCAACATGTGGCGCTGCTATACAGCGATTTTCGCAATTTAAGGAAAGGTTCTGTTGCATATAATGAAACAAAACTTAATATGTGAAAAGGCCATTATGAGACATTATGCTGATTCAATCTCGATGCCTATCGGCCGATAAGTGGAGCTCATATACTACAATTTTTTTTTAGAACTGAAAGGATGCCATCTGCATGGTGAAAAATTACTTCCGTTGGACATTTTGTGCAACAATACCTCTCTGAGTTGATAATATTCAGCATTCATAATGAAAAAAATAATAAATAATTTGTGCTGCGTTAATATGTATAGGAAAATGTAAAAGAAAGTTTTGTGATGGACACGACGTACTAGTCTGCATAGAAAACCCATGGATAATGTCTAGCAACCAGAATTATGGAAAGTTTAACGCAAAGAACAACATCGCACGAAAGCTGAGTTGAAATCCAGGACATATCTGATGTAAAGTATCAGGTTAATTCCAGTACATATAAAAACTATTTAAAAAAAATAAATGATATCTACAAAAAAGACACTTAAAATATACAAAAAAGCCAAGCTCAAAGAAAGAGAATTGATTAAAGTTGTGTCTAAAAAGGGTGTGATATCAAATTCCCAAGCTTACATTCAAATACTTATTTAATATTCCCTTTTAACTAAATTTTCACATGTGAATCAAGTGCCTTATGATAGGTTGATAGAAATCCTTCTTTCCTGTACTAAATACATCATAGCGTGTTTCTGAAAAATATTATTATTTTTATTTATGTATGATGGGCTTGGCGGCCATCTTTCAAGTAATGAATAAACATTCACACAATTTGAAAGAAGTTTCTTAAAATACATCTCATATAAAATTAATTTTGCTATTCCATTCAGCAGAGACGGAAATATTTCGATAACATGATTTCTTATAATTATTTAGTATTAAGTGCACTTCCATCCTATAAATGCCGGGAATAAAGAATATAAAAATTTAAATTAACGTAAAAACATGAAGGAGAGGGGGGGAAGCATAGAAGCTTCCACCCCCCGTTATATTTACCCAATTTGAGTGTAGCGTCTTAGAATAAATATCTCGTAAAAATAATATGGTTATTCTATTCAACAGGGGTTGAAATATTCAGATTAAAAAAGAAAAAAAAAATGCATTAAAAACATCGCAAAAGCCCCGTTAAGCACACAAGTTGAATCAATTTAAGTTTTAACAGTGTTAAGTTTGGCGCACTCCCATCCTCCCATCCTATAATTATTTCTCATTGCGCAGCACTAGTGCGATATAAAACTCAAGTAACCAACCAATCAACCAACTCATCCTATAATTGATGAAATTTATAGAATTCAAACTAACGTAAAACTCTGAAAGATGGCCGCCAAGCCCATCATACATAAATAAAAATAATAATATTTTTCAGAAACACGCTATGATGTATTTAGTACAGGAAAGAAGGATTTCTATCAACCTATCATAAGGCACTTGATTCACATGTGAAAATTTAGTTAAAAGGAAATATTAAATAAGTATTTGAATGTAAGCTTGGGAATTTGATATCACACCCTTTTTAGACACAACTTTAATCAATTCTCTTTCTTTGAGCTTGGCTTTTTTGTATATTTTAAGTGTCTTTTTTGTAGATATTATATTACCATTCACTGATTAAAAATAAAAATGTGACAAAATCCCTTATAGTTTAGCTTTATTTATTTTTCTAGTTCAATACTTTTGGCTAATACAGTGAGTGTCATAAATATACCTACTTTTGAAATTTTAGTTTTGTAATCTTTAAATTAAATCTTTTTAATTGACATTATTATTTTTTTAATTGTACATCTATAACTCGTAAATAAAAACAATTGACCTGAATAATATCGGATGTATTTTATTTAAAAGATACAAAAAAGTGAAAAATGTGTGCTTTCAGCGTGTCAAAAATATACCTACCCCAAAGAAAAACAAAGATTATATGAAAAGTAGCACATCTTTAATAATCAATTACATTTCCATTTCTCTGGATTAACTGAAAAATGCGATTATTCATGCTATGCACAAGGTTACTTGTAGTTTGTGCACAAAACTTGTAGTTTGTGCTTTGTAACAAAATCTTGAATACATCCCTTGGATCGATATAGGTGGTTTGCAATAAAAGTATAAATTTTACTTGCAGCACGTAAAGATTCAATTTGAGCTTTTTCAACTTCAGTTAGTTCCTTGCCACATGGCATTCTTGAAAAAAAAAAAATTGCAATATGCTTTTTACGCACAGGAAAACTGTAAAAAATAGCACAGTAGGTATATTTATGACATGGCACACAATGTTCAGATTTCGATATCTGTATACTCATTTAATATTGTAAAAACTTTCCCAGTTTTTATTTAAAAATCAGATTATTCTTTCATAATGGAATAATATTACTAATAAACTACTTGCATAATATACAATATTCTAAGGTTTCAATGAAAAACACAAGGGTAGGTATATTTATGACACGCAGTGTATATTATGCAAATGAATCTTATTGTTATGTTTGTGCATGCATATATAAAAATACTCAGTAAAAATGCTCATATTTCATTAGATATTTAATATTTTTGCCTTCTGATTGCAGTATGTCCTGTCTAATTTAGTATGTCAGATTTCTAAAATGGTCTTGCACTAGGTTTAATATCATGTGTGTTATAATTAAAAAAGTGGCCTTTTATTTATTTATTTAATTTTTATAAATTTTTAAAAATGTAATGCTAAAATTAAATTTTTTAGCATTATATTAAATGAATATATATGCTAACCTCATATAAATTTATGCAGATAATTACAAGAAGCATCATAATCACATGCTACAGCCAGAAAGCATTTTAAGCATTATTTTTTATTTAATGACCTCAAACATTTTGACTTTTGTTTAATTTTTTACTGATCCCTCTTTTACTTTTAGGGCAAAACTTTTGCTGAAATACATGCGATATAACATGTTCTTTAAACTCATGAAGTTTCAAAATGATTTGTTCAGTACTTTTTGAGATATTTGAAGAAACGTCTGATTCAGAAGTATCCAGTCATTTGTGGAAAGATACTGTAGTATGAAAAATATTTTAATTCAGTTTGGGTGAATATCAACCAATAGCACTACTGTTACTTTCTGTGACTTTACAGGTAGCTATAGCTCAGTATCTATTGATGCAAATTGTCTATAAAATATTAATGTTGACTAAAGTTTATTACATTACAGTTGACTACATTTTTCTGCATGATAACCTGTAAGTGGTGCTGTTACATATAAGAAAATTGTATGATGGCAACAGCATATTAGTTTTAAAAGGAAGTGGGTATATTTTGTGACGTTTTTTCTTTAATGAGTAAAAAAAAAAAAAATTTTTTTGAAGGTCGGATTATATATTTAAAAACTTTTATAATCTAATGCTTTCTTACTGCATAATTGCCGTTAAGATATGGCTACACTGGACACTGCACAGTCTGCTTTTAAAAACAGAAAGTTATTACATATTTATTATATATTCAAAAACTTCTTCCATTATTTTCATCATCCTGCTAGTTTATAATAGAAATAAGGGATATCCAAATTACCCAATCTAACAGAATCTGCAAAGCAGGAAGGAAAAAAGGATTTTCTTTTTAAGCTTACTAATGTTGCATAAAATTCTTTAGGCATTATTTTCTATAACAAATAGTGCAAAAATAAAAATTAAGTACAAGCTAAAAAAAAGAAATTCACACAACAAAAAATGAAACTTTCATCTTTGAAATCCTGAAACTAATCAACAACATCCAGACCCTGTTAATTAGTATCATTTAATGAATGGTAAGAAAAAGTAATCTACACTAATATATAAAGAGGGGAGGTTTGTTTGTATGTGGAGGGTAATCTCTGAAACTACTGAACCATTTTTTTTTTTTTTTTTTTTTTTTTTAATTTCATTAATTAAAAGCTACACTATCCCTGAGTGCTATAGGCTATAATTAATTTTGATTAAATAATTTTTTAATTCAAAATTTCAATATTTTAGTTAAAATTCCCATAAAAGTCATGAAAAAAAATATATTTTAACAAAAGCTGTTTTACTTGTGAACACTGTGGCTTTGAGATAAAGGATCCAGCTACGAATTCACAGTTTTTGAGTTTGATTCCTGTCAAGGGAAATTGTTTAAAGTAATTTTTGTTTAAATAAACCTATATTGTTTATTTCTCATTCGTTCCTAAGTCATTATGTTAATTATGTTTACATTAATTATTTGTTTAATGTTTTGTAATTTCTAGACTTTTCGAATTGTAGAATATTCTGTTCTAGAAAGTTCATCAGTTGTATATAAACCAATGTAAAATTCAGTTGAATTGAAAAATAAAGTCTTGAGGTGAGCTTAAAGTTCTCTGTGTTATTTAGTTTTAATGTTTCTCCATAAACAATTATTTAAACCTAATCTACAATTATGCATAATTTTCACAGTACAGTACAAAGCCAAAAATCTGGACAATTTCGGCCACGTTAATCATCATCATCAACAGCGTTTTTTCTTTCTTTCTTTTTTTTTTTTTAAAGTATAAATATATCTAAAAAAAGAACCAAAAAATTATTTTATTTCTTATTTTTCTTCAAAACCGGCATTTGCAAAGTCTGGAAGATGAGGGGGAAGAAAATTATAATAATAGTAACAATTTTTAAACATTTATCTAATTGGGATCTAAATTCTATATTCTATTTCAATTATGCCCAAACTTTTAACTGAAAATACTAAAATACTAAAAAAAAAAAAAAAAAAAAAATCACAGGAATGTTTTTAAAATGGCATGTATTTCTTATTTAATTTATTTTCTTTTATTGTAACTTGTACTAATTTCTGTATGCAAATATGTCAATAAATCTTTTGTTTTTCAAGTTAAATTTTTAATTTTATTTATTTTTATTTATTTATTGTTAAAGTTGATAAAAAAAAAAAAAAAAAAAAAAAAATACAGAATATGTTTAAAAATTGGTAATATATTATTTTTTACTTGAATTTACATATTATTCAAGTACTTAACCCAAAACATATTTTTTAGGCACGACCAAAAATCCAGAATCACTGTGCTTCTGACGATTCCAGAATTTTGGCTTTGTACTGTATCTGTATAACAACTTTTTATTTTTCATTTATTTAATTAACTCCTTTAAAAAAGACTTTCTATTTTTTTTTAGTTTATTGAATTGTTTATTTAATTCTTTTTAAAGGAAAAGCTACCTTTTCGTTTATTATTATACTGGTCAGAAATGTATCGTAATATAGTGTATAGAGCAATGGCTAATAAAATACATGGTTCAAAAACTAAAATATGCAGAATGACAAAGTGGATTATTGCTCATATATATAGGTAGGGAACAGATTATAGAGTCACAGTAGCAACCATTAGGAATTTAAAAAACTGGAGCTGTAAGCCAATAGAAATTTGGAATATTAGAAAGCTATGTAAAAATTAAGAATATGTGGATTTTATGTAATTTTTCCAACAATCTGTGAGAGGAGGTACAGCAAAATAGTAATTAATGATATTTTTATGACTTTTATAGATATGAAAAGCTTTTAGAGAATCGAGGAAAAAATTCGGTTAGGCTTAGAATTTGTGAGTTCCGTTCCAACCTTGGTTGTGAACAGACGTTCTTTTTGAGTTCTCTGTGCCATGTCATCTATTGGCGTGAGCTGTAAATAAAGTCAGTTTTTAGAGAGTTGATTTACTTGCTGTGCTTCTTGGCCTTTTTCAAGGCCAGAATAGTATCTGAGCGGCACTGCAGTGGTCTCTCTCGAGAAGACCCAGGATTCTCTTTATTCTGTGCACTATTTAATCTCAGGGTTCATACTCATTTTCAGAAAAAAAAATTCCCTGAGTTAGTTCCCAGAATTAATAATTTTTCCATATCGACAACTAGTGATGGCTTGTTTTAATCCACTCCCTCTCCCCTTTCCAAAAAGAAAATGAAATAAATATTGGCAAACTAATTGCCTAGAATGTTTTGGATCTGAATAACTTATTTTAAATTAATTTTAAAATCCTTTTCAGACAAAATAAAATATTAATCAGAATTGGAAATGTGTATAGATATAATACTCTTGGAAACTTAATTACCTTATATAAAAATTTGCCCTTAAACTAAATGCTTCAAAAAATTTGATTAGCCAATGATTATTAAACGACATTGTGCTTTGTAAGGGTCACTATCTACACTTTCGACCCAAAATGCAAACTGTGGATTTAAGTTTTTATCTGTCCAGTCCAGATTAAATGATGTTTTCTAACTCATGATAATAATTACTTTTTAATTATAATTCAATCCATCTCACAAAAAAATGAAATAAAATGCCTAAGCTAATAAAATAACTAAGCTAAGCACGTGCACACTGCATCAGTAAGACTGAATAACAAACTAAATATTTAAAGCTGCTATCAGATGCTGATTATCGAATGAAAACAAATTAACCATGGAGAAAAATCAAGCTAATGAATCTCTTAGGGAGAGTAAAGGTGTGTCTAATTTCATGATTGGATTGTTCATAATGCAAAAAACGTGCCCAGTTTTTCATTGGATCAGCATGATGTTAGTAGGCGTGTCTTATTGGATTTCCATAATGACGTCCCGGAAACGCACGAGTACCAGCTTTTTCTAGAGTAGATCCCTGTTTTTCCAGGTTTTGGTGCTTGTTTTGAAAGTTTCCCTGAGGTTTCCCTGTGATTTTATGACAGATTTTTTTCCCCTGAGTTCTCCCTGAGGCGTATGAACCCTGAATCTGCATTTACAATTAGTAAACTTAGTAATTTTACATAATGGCTGAAAGTAGCCAAGTTAACAATAATCTCAGTCAGGATTTGCGGATCACCTGCCCCTACTTCAAGGAGATGGATCTGTGGTCCCTCTCCACTGATGCTGCTGAGGCTGAAATGATGATACTCGGAGCAGTCATTGCTTGCTCAGATGTAGCCATCTATAAGCTGAGACGTAAGAAGCTGGATGACACAGCCTCTGCAAAGCTTTCCTCCCACATCCAGGAGGAATCACTGGCTTGGCAGGCAGCTTCCCTGCTATCACAGGCCAGTGGCGTCAGTCTACATTTTACACCACCACCACCTCCACTTGTTCAAAATGTTTCTTGCATAAAGCGCAAGGAAAATACCCAAAACTCTGAAGTGAAACTCAGTTCTGACGTAGATTTTCAGGAAAATTCTGTGAACATAAGTCCAAGACTTGTGGCGCCATCTTCCGACATAGAAGGAGAACGCAGTCTCGGTCAAGCGTTCACATTCTCAACAGGTTGCCGGCAACCCTTATTCAGGTAATGATGGGAACTGGAAGATTAACACATAAAAAGAAAAAACCAAAATATAATGTATCTAATATTCAGGCTAGTACCTCACAATCTAGCAATTCAAATTCTAATGAAAATAATCAGGCAAAAACTAAGTCAAGTAGAATTCCTGCTATTTTCCTAATTTTGCCACCCTATTGGCAGATTCTATTATCTGGTATGTGGAATATTGTTCCCACGCTAATGAACAAAGCCCAGGGGCATTTCTTTAAGTTAAAAGTTGATTGTGATGATAGTTATAAGAAAATTCAATCTTATCTCTTAAAAGAGAACATAAAGTTCAAATATTTTCTTTTGGAATCCAACAAATGTCTGAAGGCGGTGATTCGGGGATTCCCCATTAACACCCGCACTTCAGATATTGTGCAAAATCTTGAAATTAAAGGATTTGTGGGAGTCACTGCAACTCAAATGTTCAGAGGCCCTGACTCTAAGAAAACTTTACTGCCATTGTTTCATTTGGCAATTCCTAAGACTCACGGTGAGGTTGATGTTAACTCCATCTTTCAGGTCACTCAACTGATGGGAACAGATGTCAAGGTCGAAGTTTACCGGGGCCACAAGGGACCCTCAGAGTGCTTCAACTGCCAGGGTTATATTCATTCAGCAATTTCTTGTAATTTGCCACCCCAGTGCATAAAATGCACTGGGGATCATCTGAGCAAGAATTGCACGAAGGATTTTGGTGACCCTTGCATATGTGTGCACTGTGGTGGCTTCCACTCGGCAAATTATTGGCTGTGTCCGAAATTTCTATCCCAAAATATTTAAAAAAAAACACTAAACCCAAGCCTAAGCCCCAGCAGCAAGACATAGGGGCTGCCATAGTCCAAACTTTCACCAGTAAGAAGGTTCAACCTTCCCAATCTTTTGCGGGAATTGCGATTGGCCATAGCAAGCCCAAAGCTCCTCCCCCTTCTAAAACTTCTTATATAAATTCCTCGGTCCAAGAAGATGCCAGTTCAGCTACCGAGTTTTCAAATTACATCATGGTCCTGGAAAAGAATTATGACAAGAAAAATATAGTTAAAGCCTGGAAAATGGTACTACCACAAATTCGTGAGGCGTTCACGAACTTAGATCGGTCTTTCATTTTGTACAAGAATTTAATATCTCTCGATTTATTCTGTTAGGAATTTTCTGCCCTTTATTTAGGCTTAATTTTAACATTTGATCCCAGTCGAACATTGAATTCTTTCTCTGTTGGTATATGGAACGCCAATGGCCTCCATGGTAAGACGACTGAGTTCGGTCATTGGGCTTATAGTAATAATTTTGATATTATATTTGTCTCTGATACAAAATTCTCCCAGGGTTCTACTGTTAAGATGGCCAATTATATGTTATTCATGTTGACAGGCCATATAATGGCACTTCTGGCGGTACTGCTATTTACTTAAAATATGGCTTCAATGTTACTTTCAATAAAGTCCAAAATCTAAATTCCACTGAAGTCACGCCAATTATTTTGGAATTCCCCACTATTCAAAAATTACTTGTTGCAGCAGTTTATATCCCCCCTCATTGCAAAAGGAATAACCTGCTCATGCAAGATTTATTCCGGCTCACTAATATTTATTCAAATTTTATTATTGCGGATGATTTAATGCAAAGCATATTTCATGGAACTGTCCCTCTAATGATGTCAGAAGATGGGTGGATCAAAATCATGCAAAAATTATTGCTTCCCCTGAACCCACCTTCACTAGAGGTAATAATATTTTAGATTTTGCAATCACACGTAATTTTCCTTATACTTACAGCATTCAAACGCTGGATGATCTGAACTCTGATCATCTGCCTGTTGAAATCTGTTTTCGGATGAATGACTATAATTTAGATTTACCTGTGGCACTCACCACCAAGTGGAGCCAGTTTACGGAGATCTTGGCTGACTTCTTCCATCTAATAAAATCGAAGCTGAGAGAGCAATTAGCATGCTTGAAAATTCAATTCAAGATGCCTTTAAGCAAAGCTAAGTTCCGAGAAAGAGGGCTGGTCAGTTCTTATGACAACCAGATAAAATCAGACAGGTGATCAGAAAGAGGAATCATGCTCGCAGGAATTGGCAGGTTCATAGGCTCCCCCACTTCAGATGCATATACAATGTACTTGCTAGGAGGGCTAAAGCTGCAATTCAAGAGTACTCTAAAATGCATTTCAACAATTTTGTCAAGAACTTATCGACCCAAGACAAAACCATTTGGAAGGCAACTTCACATATTCGTAGGCCAAAAATAAACATTCTGGCTATTATCAGCCCTTCTGGGATGGCAGTTTCTAACTCTGAAAAGACTGGGGGCTATCGCCACCAGTCTTAGAAGTCAGTTTTCACCTTATTCTGATGTATTTAATCCAAGAATTAATTCTATTGTTAATAATAGTGTTCAAAATTTATTAAACAAAAATACTTTTAATACTTTAAATTGTGCCACACCCACTGAGGTTGTGGAATGCATCTCTAAGCTTAAAAAAAATAAATCTCCGGATGAGGACCGAATAACCACTAATATGTTAATTAATCTCCCTACTAACTTTATTTTTTATATTACTTTAAAAAATAACCGCTTGCTTATTTTAAATATCTTTCCAGACTGTTGGAAAAAGAGTTTAATTGTGCCACTGTCAAAAAGTGGCGCCACTGATCCGCACCTTCCTCAAAATTATAGACCTATTTCTCTTCTCTCCTGCATGTCTAAAATCTATGAATATATTCTTGTTAAACGTCTGAACAATTTTACAAAGTCTCATGATGTGATCATACCTGAACAGTTTGGGTTTCGTCCATGTCATTCAACACAACAACAGTTGTGGAGAGTTTGTGAATTCATTCATGATGTCTTCCAATCTGGAGGCGTAACGGGTATAATATTCTTAGATGTTCAAAAAGCTTATCAAAAGCTGGCAGGCTAGCCTTATCCATAAACTAATCTCTGTTGGTCTACCTGACCAACTAACTAAAATAATTTATGATTACTTAAACAATAGATCTTTTTCTGTTAAATTTGGAAATGCTATCACTAACCTTTTACCTATCTTAAGTTCAGTTCCTCAAGGTTCTCTGCTCGGGCCCTTTCTCTTCTACATCTGAGCTAATTATCTTCCATGTGATGCTAAAGTCACTTTAGCGACTTTTGCTGATGACACTGCCACCTGTTGTAGACAATGCACTCCAAACACTGCGTTTCAAGTACTCCAAAATTATCTGAATAAATATTCGATCTGGTTACGGAAATGGCATATTAAACAGTTCCAAAAGTGCCGCCATATTTTTCACCAATAAGAACTATGACACCTCCACTAACTTTCTCTTAAATAATGAACCGATACCCTGGGAGCAATATTTTAAATACTTGGGATTTTATATTGATTCTAAATTAATGTGGTCTCGTCACATCTCAGAATCTCTGATTAAAGCTGATCGAGCCACAAAATCCCTTCATTCTCTATTGGCTTTTAATAGCCGCCTGTCCATCAAAAATAAATTATTACTATATAAATCCATGATCCGTACTATCCTTACATACAGGTGTATGATGTACGGATCTGCTGCTAGAACCACCTAGGAAATAATTCAAAAGTTTCAAAACAAGCTATTGCGTAGGTTTGTGAAAGCTACTCACTACGTCCGCAATGATACTATTCACAGGGATCTCCGAATTAAGCCAATTTATGCTGAAATTTGGAAACTTGCATTGAAGTTCCACAGATCACTTCCCAATGTTAGAAATCCTCTGTTAGACTCAATTCATCGATACGACGCTAGAGTTGGTCGTGGTCAGGGTTTAACCTGGCAAAAAAATTACTTTAGCATTTTAGCGAAAATAGGCAAGCACTTTACAAAAATGTTGAAGGAAGGATTATTAATATAATCAATAATTTTACCTTACTTAAATCCTTACTAAGTCCGAGCTTCTTATATTTCGGCTACCTAACGGTGCCATCTTCAGAAACACTCGGTAAAAAATGATTTGTAGGTGCTAAGTTTGGATGACTTGTTTATCTTTTGTAGTTTCCTCTTCGATTTCTTCACTTCTCTTGTTTTCTTTATATAGCTGTTGCCACTCGGTAGGAATAATGCTATGTTCGATATCATTGATAGTATTATTATTGGTTAGTATTTCGATAGCTTCTCTTTTGAGAGCATAATGGTGAGAGTTGTATGGGGCTATTTTATAAAAATTAATGGAATCAATGTTAATTGGGTTAGTATTGTTAGTCCTTGAGAAAGCTGTGGAATGTCTATTGTATATACTTGAAACATTTTATCCATGAAGCAATTAAATTAATAAAACAATTAAGATATATAACCTTTTACTTATCTTCACGTTACATCTTGGTATACTAGTTTCATCTGGGGCGCCCCAGCTTGGTCACTACCTTTGCTTTGGTGTTCGAAACTGTGGTCTTCTTGTTTTCTTGTTCTTCTAAAGACTTTTCGCCATTGGCGGTTAAGGATAGCACCTTCGTTGCCATTACAACTGTCAGAATTAGCTAAAATTTCAATAGACTCTCTGATCGCTGCGTATCCGTGGTTATTATAGTTGGCCAACTTTTTTACTTCATCAAATTTGATATTAATTTCTTCGTTTTTGTTTACTTGGGTTAAAGCTGTGGTTAATTTACCTGTTTTTATATCGTGTTTATGTTCTTTGATAAAAATAAAAACTCGCATAGAAAAGAGAAAAATAAAAACTCGCATCAAAGAACATAAACACGATATAAAAACAGGTAAATTAACCACAGCTTTAACCCAAGTAAACAAAAACGAAGAAATTAATATCAAATTTGATGAAGTAAAAAAGTTGGCCAACTATAATAACCACGGATACGCAGCGATCAGAGAGTCTATTGAAAATTTAGCTAATTCTGACAGTTGTAATGGCAACGAAGGTGCTATCCTTAACCGCCAATGGCGAAAAGTCTTTAAAAGAACAAGAAAACAAGAAGACCACAGTTTCGAACACCAAAGCAAAGGTAGTGACCAAGCTGGGGCGCCCCAGATGAAACTAGTATACCAAGATGTAACGTGAAGATAAGTAAAAGGTTATATATCTTAATTGTTTTATTAATGTCTATTGTATTTTAAGTCGGTTATGTGTTCTGAAATACGTTCTTTTATTTTCCTTTTAGTCATTCCTATGGATGAGGCTTTATTTTTATTTTGATATTGGAATTCGATTTTATAAATGCCGGCTGTGTGTTTAAAGTTGGACTTAGTAAGGATTTAAGTAAGGTAAAATTATTGATTATAGGCAAGCACTATTTTAGCTTTTTCGAAAGTTAATTAATTCTTTGGATACCATTGATTTCTTTTACTTACAAGGAACATCACCCAAGTGTCTGGCTCGGATTTCAATGAAAGAGAGGTGTTTCTTTCATATTTGATATGCTATCAAATTTTACTCAAAAATATGCGAAAAATTTGTATTTACACAGCAAGTGAATACTCAAATGAATAATTCAGTTGAAATAATTTTCAGTACTGTAAATTTTCATTTGTAACTTAAACATGAAAGCACAAAATCATTTAGTATTTTTAAGTCACACCCAAAGGCGGAGCTTACTGTTGATATGTGGCTGATGTGGTTTTTAACATTTTAAAAATTCAACAAATATAGAAAACATGGACGATAGCAAAAATTTCTGTGATCAAAAATATTTGGTACATGCCCTCTATCAGAAATTAAAGTTTCATTAAAATCGCAGCTGGACACGATGTTCCTTGTTAGCTTTGTTATTCTCAGTTTCGTTTTTTATTCCTTTTGTTCATTGATGATTTTAACCAAGCATCCATATTTGTGACTGTAAAAATATGAATCAGGGAAACTATGTTTTGATTTTAACAATAGAAAAAGAGGTACTCATATCATACGTGTAAAATGAAAAAGCAATTTAAAAATTAAATAAAGTGTAGTGGTAGATAATCGTGAAATACTAGTGCTAAGAATGTTTCTATGAAGCAAATTCTGAATTCTGATATACTTTTAAATATTTTTGCATTTAAATTCAATCTTTAAAAATTAAAAATAAATCCAAATTACTATATAAATAATGATTCCCAAAAATTTCTGTCCTTGTGTAGTTTTTGCCTGCAAATATTTAAAAAAAAAAAATCCGAGTTATTATATAGAGATATTTTATACAGTTATCCAGTTTTAGCTTTTTAGCGAAATTCTGACCAACATGTTTTAGCAAAATATGATACCTTTTAGCAAAATGCTAAAAAAACTAATGGCAGTTTAAACCCTGGTCGTGGTAAAAAAAGGCCTCTGGCTATTTTAGCTAGAGGGGGATGATTTTCTCCCCGCCTCTAAAAAGCGTAGGGTTATTACTTCTGGAGTCACTTAACTTAGTATTCCATCTAAAATTCTATTTCCCCTAGATTGAACGAAATGTTCATCTAGATTTGGTTAACTTGGTATCAGGCTTATCAACTGAACTTTTGTCAGTCGAGAGTTTTGAACCTTCTTACTATTGAAATGTTTCTTTTTTTATTATTTATTTTTATCAAAATTTCCTAATTGCCAGATTGTTTTTTACTATTTGGCTTATTTTTTAATTTTTTATTACTTTATTGTCCTGTGACATAGGATTCTGAGGTCTTCTCTCATTGATCAATTTCCCAGCCTCTGATTGGCTCTCAGTTATAAGCAATATAAAGTTCACTTTTTTCAGAGATTGTTATTTTAACATTTATTTTAGTTCCCCATCATACTATAGGTATGGGGAACTTAGGCAATCATGAAAATTTTAGACTTTGGTTCTTTGACTTTTTTACATGTTTTCAGGTGTGAGGAATCCAAAAATATCAAAATGAGTATGGTGTTCATCTGTAGGGTGTCTGTTTGTTTGTTTGTCTGTTAGTGTGTTAGTGTTAGTCTGTGTACACGCTATCTCATGAACAAATGATTGCAGAGAGGTCAGACCAGTTTTAAAATATTATTTATGACACTGGCAAGAACCCTATTCATTTGCAATATTCTAATTAAAAAACTTCAGAAGTTATTTGAAATTTACGATTTTCTTAACATGGGAGAATAGAGCAAAATTTCACTTAAACATTCATGAAAAGAAATATTTTTATCATAAAGATGTTAGAACAGTTTTGAAATATAAATTTCAATGCTGGGATGAACATCATTAAAATTATAAACATGCTACTTTGAAAATTTCGTAAATTATTAAAAGCTTACAAATTTCTTAACATGGCAGAAAAAGGCAAAATTTTGCATGAATGTGCCCCTTTTGAGTGATATTTTCATCATAAAGTTGTCGGACTACTTTTAAAATACTATATAAGATACTGGTATAAACATCCTTGACTATGAATCTTCCAATTTAAAAACTTCTTAAGTTATTTGGAATTTACAATTTACTTAACATGGCAGAATAGGGCAAATTTGAGCATAAATGTCCATTTTGAGGATCATAAATATATCAGACAACTCCAAAATAGCATTTATGATACTTGTTTGAACATGATTGACTACAAATATTCTAATAGGAAAATCTCATAAGTTATTCATAATTTAAGATTTTATCAACATAGCAAAATTGCGTGATATCCCATATAAATATACATTTTGAGGATTGCTGCATTGGAAATAGTAGCATGAAAACTAAACTAAGAAATTGACCCTAATAAAATAAATTAATAGATTAGAATAAGATAAATATACCGAACTGAATGGTGGATAGCCTATTAGGCAGGGATTTCATTCTGTCACTGCGTCAAGTGTTTGCACTAGAGAACATATATGCGATGGGGAACTGAGCAGAGTCCGCCTATGCCAACTAGTTTATTTTCTTCTAAGAAAATAGAATTTTTCCTCAAACTTTATTTGCATATTGGGATTGCCATCCTCTGAGCAAATGATACAACATGGTTCACCATGGCAATGTTTTATAGTTGTTTGTATTTGTTAGATTACAATTACTGATGATAAATAACTATGAAATATATACAAAAAATGCTAAATACATTGATTTTGATAAAATAGCAAAGAAAAAAGAAATACAGGAAAAAGGAAAATAATAATAATAATTTAAGAAGCTTACCGCAGCACCAAACAAGGCACCATTTTTATCATCAACTTGCTTTTGAAGTTCAGCAACTACTACATGATGAGATTTCACCATTCTGCTACTTCGCAACAATGGCGAGGTTGCATTACTTTCAGTATATGAGGACGGCATTGAGTCATCAATATAATATTCAGTTGACTGGAAATCAGTAGAAGCTAATAAAGATTCTGAAGATTTTAATCGTTCTTGAATTGGTGATATTGCATCACCATCACTTCGAGCTTTTGATAATTTTGGACCTTTATCAACTGTAATTTTGTTAATATTTATCACTTCAGATGTACTGTTCGGACGGGGAGCGGAAGCAGATCTTTTCCGACTAGATGAATGAGGCCTAATTTCTATAGAAGGTCCACAACGATCTACAGTTTCAAATTCTTCACCATCTGATTCTACTTCACGTATAGGAGATGAAACTTTTTCTGTTAATATTTCAGAATTTTGAAGCTTTGTGCGCTTTGATGCAGAGTCAATTTGTGAATTAGGTAATAGAGGATCTTCAAAAGGACTTGAAGTAAGGCTAAAAACTTCGTTAGGCATGCTAGCATATTCACTGGGAAGGCTACTGTAATCACCAGAGGGGAGTGCATGTTTTTGAGGGGAAGATTCCTGCTTTTCAGGTAAGTTCCTTTCACCTGAGTCAGCTGAATCTTCAACATTTTTAGAGGAAGGTACATTACTGCTAAATGCGGAATCAGTCTCTGGATGTGAAATATATGGCATAGGATCTGGAGGTGGCACTTCACAGAAGTGAGCAAGTTCAGGAAATCGAGTTTTGAGCACTTCTAAATCTTCAATCATAACTGGGGGTAAATTCTGATCAAAAGGTTTTGGACAATCAATCTGAAATATGAGCATTTATTTTATATAAATTATATCAATAATTACAAAACAACTTTGAAATTTCCAAATGAAATGAAATGAAACTATCAACATAAATATACATTTATATGAATTTATTTATTGCATTTTCAAAGAAAGATGCAAAACAATTCATAATGATGAATTCTGCATTAAAAATGTGTGTAAATTAATACATATTTATCTTTACCTTAACTTAAAAAAAAAAAAAAAACAGCAAAAATATAGAACAATCTTCATAAATGCTTAGTAAGATATAAAGAAATTAAAAAAAAATTATAAAAATCACATTCAGTAATTAAGACTAACAAAACAATACATAAATAAATACATATATTATAAAACTTATACTTAACAAAAAAAAGGCAAAAAAAAGAAAATAATAATAATAATAAAAAATATTACTAAAATAATTTATTTTGTTCTATTTTTAACACAACTAAATTAAATCTAATTCCAATGTCTTTTTATCGATTAATTAAATAAAGAAAATCCTTAACTATACTTCATTTCATGTTTTGTTGTCGTAATATTTTCAACTGGGTGCCCAGCTCTTCTCAGCTACTTCTTCTGTAAGTGGAGTTCTTGAACTGATATTATTGTATAGTTGTCAACATAAGGTGGCGCCACCGCACCGCTGTCACCAACCACTACATGTGCAACACATGTAGTGGTTTCAATGGCTTCTCAGTACATTGCATAATTATAATTACTGCAATCTGTGAGTTTTCTAGTTTTTTCAAAATCTATCATAATATCCTCATTACCAAAGGTTTTGGCTAAAGCTATATTAATTTTACCAGTTTTTATATCATTTTTATGATCATTTATTCTTGTTTTAATTTTTCTTTTTGTTACTCCAATGTGAGAACCTGGCCTATTATTTTGATTAATGAATGGTATTTTGTAAATTCTGGCAGTTTCTAAAGGGGAAATGGAGTCTTTATTCAGCGGCTGTTTTATGATTTTGGCGACCCTAAGCAATAGATTTTTGGCGGCCCCCTCTAATAGATATTACGCCAGGGCAGCTTATAGATTTCATGTGACCTCAGGTGAATTTTCTCACTGTGATCCCTCCCCCCACCACTCCTCCTCCCTTACAAAAGAGAAAACTACTATATTAAGATTCAACTTATTCTAATATTTTAAGTTAATATAAATTTAAATATTTTTTTTTCTTTTTTTTTTGTAAAAATTGAACTGGATCCGGCATATTTAGCAATAAGAAAAAATAAACGAGTTGAATCAAACCTTTAGTTTTTCTACCTGATTGTGCTAAACGTTAAATTGGGAAAATGTCTTAAAATTTCTGTTTATACTAATCTCCATTCTCTACACAACATCGCACATATTGATGTACAACAGAACTACTGTACATAAATACTGTTATATGTGTACATGTTACTACTCATATGCCATGTATAGCTTGCACCATAAACTGCTTGGCCGAAAATTTGAGTAAAAACTACTACAATGGAATGAAAAAGAAAATTTTTGTATGGACAGAAGAAAAGGGAATTTGAAATCTGTCATTCCCTCACCATTGCTTAGCTATCAGATTGTGGCATTGCATAACAAAATGGAGTGAATCTACCAAGTTGCTACATTTTTACCACCGACAAAGTTCCAGAGTGAATAATAACAATATTAAAATATTACTGTTTTTTTTTTTTTTAATTAGTTCTTATTTTTATTATAATTTTAATCCATCCATAATAAATGATAATTTTACATTTTACATTAAACCAAATGATAACAAGAATTCGTTTCATTTGTTAAACAAGAATGAAAAATCATTCGGTTTGCATAGACTATTAATATTTTCCAAATGTATGTACCTATGTTATCACACAATGGAAAAAAATACAGACAGATAAACTAACTGAATTCATAATCACTCCAAAACATTGTTGAAAAGTGTTTAAAAACTTTAACATAATCGGAAATGCAGTTCTAACAATTTCCAATTGTAGCTCTTAAGCTCTTATAATGTGTTTGAATATTTTGGTGTGATCCTGTAAAACAATAGTAATGAAATTATAAGCACTAAATATAAATCCCCATACAGATATAATATAGCTGCTACACAATATTATATAAATCACGCAATAAACGTATGTTCCAACAAAACCTGACTGAAACATGAGGTTCAAAAAATCAACAAAATATGTCAAAATGCAGGATACAAAAGGAACCTAATAAGTTTGAAAAAACTTAACAATATAAATAACGCACAAAAACTAAAACAAAAATATATCTCCCCAATCCCATATAACAAAGGTACAAGTAATAAAATAAAAACTGAAGCAGCTAAAGTAAACATAAATATATCCCAATAAAACTTAATAGCAACATTTTCCAACGAATTAGAAATGACAAAGATAAAATCCACTTCTCTGAAACAGCAGGCATTTACAAAATAAATTTCACTAACGAAAATAAAAAAAAACGGATGCTATATAGGTATGACAAAGCGAAAAATAAAAACAAGCATAAAAGAACACGAAAACAATATTAAATATAATAAAATAACGACAGCCCTGACCAAAACAAACCAAAATGAAAATATTGCAATAGACTTCAAAAACTTTAATACACTAGCTCATTATAATAATTATTATTACATAATAAAGCGCAAAGCCATTGAAATCTTAACAAATTACGACTCGTGCAACACGGGGCCAACGGAAATAGATGCCGGGTGGCTTGCTATGCTAGAGGAGAGGAGACAAGTAGCAAGACTGTCGAGTGCAGTTCACTAAAGACAACATACCAGAAGAAGGCCGCGGATTGCGGCAGAAAGTGCTTGTATATAGGTAACTTATAGAAGGTTTTCAATGTTTTTAATGATTAAAATATTTATTTATAAAAATATTAAATGATGTTTGGAAAGTTCGTAATACATCATAAGATAAATGAAATATTCAAAATGAGAATTTTCGTTAAAAACAAAATAACTTAAGATGAAATTCAGAGACAGTAAAATAAAATGTTCAAAAATCTTGAATTCATGCAGAGTCCCTGAAAAGTTTCACTTGTGGAAAAGACTACATTTTTGAAATTTTGCATAGACAAACATATCATATAAAAATATACATTAACCAATATGATAAATATTAGTTATTTAAAAGCCAGATAATAAAAGAAAGAAAAATTTCTAAATGCCAGTAATTGGGTATAATAGACCTTTGATTGATGTGCCTGGCTCTCAGTGTCCTGCGGTGGTCTGCCCTATGAAGCCACTAAATTATATTAATTTGGAAATTACAAATTAGTGTGCATCACTTAATATTAAATGCAAATTCTAATTCAGATATCTCTTTTGATATAATCTTCAGTAAATATAACTTTCATATATATAATTAAAACTACTAATTACTATGTATTTATTAATATGTATTTACTGCAAAAGGTGGAGGAACATCATCCATTCCAGGAAATAAATTATCTACAATGTTTTTGGACTCTTCATTGTCAAAACTTCTACGGATAGAAATTTCTTTCAGGTACAACTTGGAAGTCAATGCAGATACTTCAGTAGCCCACTACAGAAAAAAAAAAAAAAAAAAAAAAAAATGGGAGAAATGATGTTACAAAATGTACTTTAATTATAAAAATTTTTCATTATGAAATAAATACTTATTTATTTTTAAAATGATAAATATTGAACTACAGCTAATCTAGACCTAAAGTAAAAGTAAAACTGCATGGATTTGAGACTTTTATATACTACAAAACTATTTTATTATTTTGAATTCCTTTCAAAAGACATGAATAACCTAAATTAGTTCCAAAGTTAAAAGGATACTAATATATCTGTAAATAAATGACAATGTATATTTTGTAGTTCTTTTAATAATTTAGTTTTTATAATTTTAAATGATAAATTTATAAATCATTCAATTGTAATGATATTTATTTTTAATATAGTACAAAGATAAATTAAAAAAGAAAAACGTTAATATAAAACAGAAAAAAAAAAAAAGTGTTTTTTTCACTAGGTATCAGAAGAAAAAAGCTAGTTTCGCTATTTGAACAGACAGAATTTTTTATGGCTTATTTCCTCTATATTGCACACTTTATAATGTTTTATTATTATTCCACCATGCATTGTGTGGAGATGTAAACATCCAGTTTAATGGAGGTAACTGGTCAATTCATTAGGTAAAAGGGGCTCTAGTCATATTTTAGGAAAGCATGAACATTAACTGCTCACTTAAATATATAAAACAAATGTAAAGCCAGCTTTATATATGTATATACAGTCCTTGAATTTAATTAAATATTATTTTTCTATAAAATTTGTTATATTCAGTTGGAAGAATGCTAGCTTGCAAATTATAAAATGTCAATGCAGTGTTCGTCTTGAATTTAATAAAATAATATTTTCCTATAAAATCGTGAATTTTCAACTGAATTTAGAAATTTTATTTTATTTTATTTTTTTTTCCCTTGAATTCATAATCACTATTTTTAACAGATTAAAATTTTTAATTCTTGTCAAAATCAGTTATAGATATGCAATTTAAAAAAAAAAGGCGGTGCTTTCTATATCCCAATTAAAAATAATAATAATAATAATAATAAACTTATCATCCAAGTTTAAGATTGACAGCTCACAAATTTTAAAATATAAATGCAAAATGGCCCAGGACAAAAAAAAAAAAAAAAAAAAAAAAAAAATAAGAATATTTAAAAAAAATTTATAAACTATGATTTTCAACCACATTAAGAAGTTTTTAGACTTTAAACATACAATCACCATTTATAGCCAACTTTTAATTTTGTGAAAATCAATTTAAAATTTACAAAAAAAAAAAAAAAAAAAAAAGTCACATTTCTATCAAATAATTAAGAACTATTCTGATTAAGCAACATTCTAATAATAAATATTGAAATTAGCCTATTCATTTGGAAGCTACAGTGCCACAGATAGACAGACAAATTTAATAAATGCTTCTTTTTTACTTAGGGATTAAAAATCTAATTAATGGGGCATACATGAAAACTATAAGAAAAAAAAATTGTTACATGTTGATTCTTTGTGACATAAAAAGTAACATATTTATTATTTATGAGCAAATAAATTAATGTTCTTTTATAACAGAAAAATATGAATGCGTAATCTTTTTTGGCATCAACTTCTTTTTTTATTTGATATCTTTTGAACCAATTATCTGATTGAACTAAATTATATGTCATTAGCTAGATTTTGTTCTGATTAATAAGTGTACCAATTTTCATAGTGATTGGTTGAACAATGTAGTTTTGCAAGATAAAAGACCTGACATATTCAAAATGAAATAAAGTAAATGATGATGAAGTGGAATGTCTTGCTCAAAGCAATAGTCCTATCAAACTAATAGAGATTTATAAAGGCTAAGTATTTCAAGATACTTAAATTTTTACGGTTAAAAACTAAAAATTGAAATATTTTTAATAAATGCAATACCTGAAATATTATTAAAAGAAAAAAAAAAATGCTGCTTATTTAAATAAAAACAAAAATCCCATTCAATAAGTTTATATAGAAATTGTTATTTGAAATTAGTGAGAAATAAATGTATGTAATTTAAATCACAGTAAAATGGTTCAAATTGATGAATTGAAATGGAATTGTAATTTTTTAAATGTCTAACAAAATGAAATATTATAAACTGCTAATAAATCTCTAATTTAAATAACATGTAGTATAATGACATTTCAGAAGCCATATATATTTGAGAAGCCATAAAGTTCTGTAGTACAGCAGTTCTCCTGAATGGGGCATTTCCATTGACAAAAAGTATTTGACCTTTCCGAGATTCATTCTCATGATTGATTAAAAAAATAAATCTCATAAAAGATCTTTTTATTAAATAAAAATTCTTCGCATGGAAATAATGAAAATTGAAATATCCTTAAATAAATTATTACAAAACCAGTAATTAAAGAGAAATATACAATTAATATATTTAATAAACCATATACATTTGGCACTATAACTATTCTATTTTTAAAAAAAATCCCAAATTAAAAACAAAAATCTGAATAATTTATCAATATTTCATAAATACTAAAATTTTTTATAAGCAGTCACAGTATAATTTTTGTATGAAATACTAAGTACTAATAAGAATTTAAATTTATAATTCCAAACATTCTCAATTCAGTCAGTTAAGTGTGTTTTTACCAAAACAGCATTTCAAAAATATTTTTTAAAACAATTCCTTCTAAATGTATTAAAATATTAAGTATATGCAGAAAAGTATAAGATTTCTAACGGATTTGCAAAATTACCTTCATATAATTTGTAGAAAATACTCTTCTTCTAAAGGTTTCTGCAAGCAACTGGATATATCGCTTAGGGGCTAAGTGAACTTGCTCAAAGCTCTCAATTTGCATAGTAACTGACTGTACATATTTCTCGAGAAATTTTATCCTGAGTTGCAAACCATACATTTCACTTTCAACTCTAGATATGTACCTAAAGATACAAGATATTCTCTTTATTAGACACAATTTTAATTTTCTCTTACTACTTACTTAAAAATGTACTAGCAAACTAATTTATGATACTACTAATAATAAAATAAGAAATTTGTAAATAATAATGTTGAATTACTGCATATTTTGAATGTATATTCTAGCTGTCTGGTAAGTGTTACATCCCAAAAATGTACCTTGAAAAATAAGGTGAATAACATGTATGAAAGCCTTGACATTTAACTATTTAAGGGGACAGACTACTTTAAAAAATGGAAAAATGAAGAAATTTTCAATCAAATTTGCAGAACTTTTAAAAAAAGAATGAATGGATGTACAAACGAATTTTTTATGTGTGTGTGTTAACTAGTATGACATTACTCTATTCATTAAAAATATTGTTTTACTTTCAAATAGAAAATTACTTTATTGCAGATTATTATTTATTTTATTTATTTATTTTTTAATTCAAGGATGCTTCTTCACTGTGTGCAGGATATCACAATTAAAATTTCCTTTATCCTTATAATTTTTACATTAAATGAAACAAAACATTCAAATTAAGAATCTGAACTAAAAGGTTTTAATTATTTTAATAATATGGAGTTAAAATTAATCATTAAATATGAAATTACTATTAAAATTTTTATACTTTCACAATCATATATATATATTTTTTTTCTTTTGAACAGAACGTCTTATATTTAGTTCATTTTATTCATTATATCAAAATGTATAGTTGAGAGAAATTTTAAGTTCCTATCTCAAATACTTTTTAAAATATTATGCATGCAGTGAGAAAGCACCCTTATATTTTTTTAAAAAAATAATCTGTAATAAAATAATTTTTTATTTTAAAGTAAACCAAAATAATATTTTTTATCAATAGAGTAATGACATACTAGTTAACACACATACACAAAAAAAAAAAAAATGTGTTTGAACATGCATTCATTCTTTTAAAAAAAAACTCTGAATGTTGATAAAAAATTTCTTCATTTTCCCATTTTTAAAAGTAGGCTGTCCCCTTAAAGATTATTTGTCTATGAAGAAAACTGATAAAAATTAATCAAAAACTATTTTTTTTTTCCCTCCACAACCACAATTAAAATATTAAAGTTTTCAATACCTGTTGGAATGAAGACAAAGATATACAAAATACTAACCACATACCATTATTTGACCTCTTTCCTCCCTCATAAGTAAATAAATTATATACAGTACACTTTGGAACCAGAGATTGTGCAAATTTTAGAATTTTGTGAATTTAAGTTTTGTTGTTGTTTGTTTGCATCCAATTAACATGTTAAAATTTGCCCCATAAAGTAAAATACAAAATTTAGGTGTATAAATATTTGATACAGTAGACTTGTGTATTAGTTAGATATATATAGATAAATGTATAAACTTTTTTTTTTCACTTAGATTTTTCTTTTCTTCTAATCTCTGAATAGTTATTTTTTGTTCAAACACAAATGTTCGATTAAGGAAAATTAAGTATTTATCTCCAAAATCCAGTCTTCAATTTTAAAGTTATCTTTCTTTACTGCATTTAGACTAAATTTCTAAAACATCACTTAAAATAAGTGCTATTTTGATTTTTTTCCTTGAAAAGTTAACTATAAATTTCCTTGTTTACATTGTCTGAGATGTACAGATTTTAGGAGTGCAGATTTCTGGTAGTCTTTGGATATATAATCACTTACCTCAAAAATCATTTGAAGGTTATATTATATGTACATTTTTGAAATCAGAAGTACTAATAAAGAACAGTGTAATTTTAACAATGCACATTTCTAAGAAGTACAATCAAATGTTGACGTTTTCTCATATGTTCCACCCAATTTTTTCTCTCTTAGAATAAAGTACCAAATGGAAAGCATGTATTACATGAACATACACAGAAAACTGCAGTAATTAATAAATATGTACATCTAAATTTAAATTGTATATTTAAAATGATGTTACTGTCACCACTGTCTGTTTTTTTTTTTTTTTTTGGAAGGGGGGGGGGGGGGGTAGAAGTCTGCGATTGTATCGCCTTGCAAATGGGAGAGTCCTCAGTGTCATGACTGGTACCGATGTTTGTTGAACTATCTAAGGAATATGTGTAACTTGATTAGACATTTCTATTATCCTAATTGATGAAGTCATTAATTAAAAATGTCATATTAACAAAAGTACTCTATTTTCCAACTTGCAAACATTTTCTCCAAATCATTGTTCCATCAGTCAAATAAAATATCATCCATGGTGTAAAGAAAAGAAAAAATAAAATAAAATAAAGTCAATGTTGCTATTGGTAACAAAGAAATTTATTGTCTTCAAATAAATAAAAAATATTATCTTAGATATTTTTAATGAAAAAATTAATTTAGGAGTGTAATTTATCATCTGCAGAGATCTTTTATTCTCACTGGAAATTTCTTATGCTATTTATCAAATTTTTTTATATGTTATTTTTTGCGAATAATCAAATAGAGTTTAATGATGGTTCTTATTGTGCACCAGAATATTTCCATTATTTACTGTAGGTAAGCATCTAATTTGGTGACATTTTCAATATTTATATTATGTCAAATTTTTATTTAAACTAAATTATTTATTTCAACTGTGTTTGACTATCACACTGTAGAAAAAATGCTCTTTAAACAATTGCATCTTTACTACTGAAAGTGCCATGTTAAACTTAGCTGCACATCAAAAATATAGACAGAGTACTATATATTGTCCTAAATTAACAACAAATGCAATAGTTGTATAGGCATTAGAAAAAATAGATACTAGAGTTTTTTAAACAAGTAACTATACCGAAAATTTCATCACCAGATACTGGCAAAAATTTAAGTCGCCATAGGGGTCATATACTAAAGCTATAATGCTAACTGTTCTAGATATTATGAATTTCTCTCTAGTCTAAAAAATAAAAAAATAAAATAAAAGTTACTGCTGTCACTTTTAATTTTGTGTGTCAAGCATATACTTCTGTGCAAAATGGTATCAAGCTGTTATTGAGTTGTCAAATATTAAGACAGATTTTCGACATATTATTTTATTTAAAAGAAAAAAAATATTAAATATTTTGTATTTCAATGAAATATCAAATATGGGAATTTTTATAATGTTATTCTGCTATTGTCTTTTTTTTTTTTTTTTTTTTTTTTTTGCTCTGCACTATTAATATTCCTATTTAGTGAAAGGTAAAGCTGCGAATAAGAGGTGACTTTTTTGGTGACTTTTGCCGAGAAAATCCTTATTATCGATATACCAAAGATGGACGCTCTAATGTGATTGGTTAAGGAGTTACGGGAAATTTCCCGAACATTCTAGGTTTGACAGAGTGGTATAAAAGGAAGTCCAGCTCCGGATCAGTCTGAGATCAGCTTCCGCCAATGTTGCATTGCTATTGAAAGAGCTGTAAGCCTCTTTGGAAATACAGTTGCAATACTGTATGTGTTAATGCTGTACAGTGTGTACTGTGGATTTGCTGTTGACAGCTGTTATCTAAGCTGTATTTATTGGTGGAATTGAAATTGATACCTGATTTATAGACCTGTATTCTTCTGGAATTTTCTGTAAATAAAATACTGAACTTTTGCAAGTTTAATCTTTCATTCTCGGACAACTCACGAACCATCAAGTACGCAACATTTCTGGTGTCAGAAGTGGGATTGTCTGTGAATGGTGATAACTAGAGCTGTGGAGCAAGAAATAAAGAAACTTCTAGAAAGCTTAGCTGCCCAGATGAATGAAATGCAAGAATGGTAAAGAGAGATGAAAAAAGGACAAAGAAAGATGAAAGACAGTATGAAAACGGGAAAAAAGGAGATGAGAGATAGATTGACCAAAGAAATGAAAGCAGTACAAGAGAATATGGAAACCGGATTGATCAAAAGAATGAAAGAAGGACAAAGAGAGATGAAAGACAGTTTGACTGAAGAAATTAAATCTAATCAAGATGAGATGAAGAAAGAGAGAGCTCTCGACAGTGAAAGAGGTAATAGAGTGTAAGTTGACAGATATGGAAAACAGAATAGATGGAATAAAAGAGAAAGTTATGAAGATAGAAGAGAATTTTTAGAAGAAAAAGAAAATGTCAATCATAGGTTGAAAAGAAAGTTTTCAGAGATTGAAAGCAAATTAAAGAATTTTGAGAGAAAAATAGAAGAAAAGTTAACATCTGTGCCCCAGGAAGATAAAAGAAAAGACAAAAGAATGTGGAATCAAGAATCAATTAAGCTATCCACTTACGATGGCAGCTCCTCCTGGCAGGTGCATAAGACACAATTGTCCATCGTCGATGAAGCTAATGCATGGGACTCTACTTCCAAGACAGTCCACTTAACAGCAGCATTACGGGGCGATGCAGCTGATATACTGAGAATGATTTTGAAGGAAGAACGGCATGACTTCGAGGCCCTGACTAAAGCACTGGAGCTACGTTTTGGAAAAAAATGATCTAAGGACTATAGTCGCCTCCAATTAAATCCCGTTACCAAAAAGCGGGTGAAAGTTTCCAAGAGCTGGCAGCGGATATTCAGAGTCTGTTGCACCTAACATTCTCCGACTGCCATGCTGACACTCGAAACGACTTGGCCCTTCAGTACTTTATCGATGTCGTTCGAGATCCAGGAATTCAAAAAGCACTTACTCTCCAATATCAGGGATGTTGAATCAGCTTTAGGCTATGCGCTGAAGACAGAGGCAGCCCAACAAGCCTCCCTTAAAGACCGCCAGAATAGCACAGCAGTCAAAGTGAATGACTTTCAAGATGACCTTAAGGAGGAAAATTATGGCGATCTTAGTAGGAGACTACGCATTCAGAGTAAGAAAGAAGTGAAGACTCCAACAACTAAATGTTGGGGCTATGGAAGAGACGGGCACACGAATCAAAGTGAGAACACCTAATGAAATAACCAAAAAGGCCTCTGAAGTACGTCATCAAGAAAGAGCTCTACATGTTGGAAAAATAGAGCAGCTGGAATCTTTCCTCCCCTAAGGTCAGAGACAACTTTAAAACTCAGCAGAACAACTAAACTCAGCTCCAGTTGAAACGGGTTAACTGGAATGCTTCTGTTTACTGCTACCAGCAGTTAAGAAGGAAGCTCTGTTAATGTAACATGCTGCTGCTTTGAGAGTATAAGAATTATTTTTGAATTTGCTTTAAATTTGGGCCTTTTGTATATTTGTAAATAGTAATAGCTATGTGAAATAATATCTGTTGATCTCAATATCTGTTTTTGTGAAATATGTGCAGTTAGATTACAAGCATTGAAATTATTATTTCGTTCTTAATGTTCGTTTTTAAGACACCAGCCTACTTTATTTACCAAAAATAATTAAAAAATCAACACTATAGGAAAATCCAGATGCCTTGTTGCAGAAGCCTATCTCTGAAGATCGCAAGTACTGTTCGAGAGCTGAAGATAAACACCAGCAGATAAAGCCAGTTGCTCGCCAAGTTACAGTCTCAACACCATCAAAACAAGATCCGTTTTCAAGAGACTGTGTCAACTACTTCACATAGACAAAACCCAGACAACACCCTTACATCCCCAGTCGGATGGCATGGTCGAGAGATTTAACCGTACCATCCTAAATAACCTCTCTCTTCTAGTATCAATGAATCAGCAAGATTGGGACTTGAAATTGAAATTGTTCCTGCTGGTTTATCAAAGTGCTGTCCATGAAACCACCAGCATATTCCAGCTCAGATGCTGTTTGGACGTGAACTTCATCTCCCATGTGATCTCCTGTTTGGTTGTCCACCAGATACACCGTCATTGCCTGAGGAGTACATCCAAGACCTCCAGGCATGATTTGAAGACATACACAACTTTGCTTGGGAACAGATTCACATGGCAACAGAGAAGATGAAATCAAGATACGATCTAAAGACTACACCACATAAGTTCCAGGAAGGAGACAAAGTTTGGATGTGGAATCCTGTTTGATGCAAAGGACTCTCTCCCAAGCTGCAATGTAACTGGGATGGACCCTACACAGTTTTAAAAAGACTGAACGATGTGGTGTTAAGAATAGCTAAAACACCTTCATCAAAACCGAAGGTGGTTCATTATGAGCGGCTAGTCATGCACCACATGTAACGGTAATGTTCAAATTTAGAATGTAAATATTTGTTAAATTTGTGCATGTGTAATGTAAATATTTGTATATAAATATTTGTGTTCATTTTGTTTAAATTTTGTAAACATTTCTGTAAATATTGTAAATATTTCTCACTTGATTTTGCAATCTGTATTTTTATTTTATTGTTATATGCAACTTAGTTTTTTATATTTTAGATTGTTTAGTTTCGCCTCCTGACCAAGGGTTGCACTGCTTGGGCGGGGGCATTGTTGCAAAATTCTAAATAATTGTATTTATTTCTGTATAAATTCTTTCAAAGAGGCTTAGTATATTAGGCTTCAATAACTACTCTGTATTAATCTATCTGCCCTGAAGCATATTAAACGAATCATCTAAATGTGTTATAATTTTTATTTTCATTTGCCATATTTTTATTTCACTAGATAAATCAATCTAGTTTTTAAATAAATGATTTTATTTAAAAGAAAAACTTGTCATATTTCTTTTTACCTGCTCAATACAGTTTCCACTGGACTCTGTTATTTCAACTCTGCTTAACTTAGAAGCTTTAAGATAATCATGTCAGTTTTATAAACCCTGGGCTATTGCCCAGTATTGAGCAGTTTAAGTGAAAGTTTTAAAATGACAAAGTTTAATGAAGTAAAGTTTTCTTCCGGCATATTGGTCCCAAAGTTTTATAAGAATCTTTAAGAAGGGGGGCCAATACAGTTTACGAAAATAGCAATGATACAGCATAGTATAGAAAAACTCAATGCTACGAATTATTGTAACTGGACAGTTGATGTGAAGTTTTTATTATTTGAAAAGAATGCCTGGGATATCGGAACTGAGGAAAAGCCGAAACCATCAGCTGATCCGAAAGAATTAAAAGATTATAATACAAGGTCAAAACTTGCTTTATCTATTTTATACCTCAATACTGAGAAGGACTTTCATCGGATTATAGAGAAATTAACGGATCCAGCTGAGATATGGAAAAAATTAAAACAACATTTTTATCCAGATAACCGAGCACACCATATGCAGTTGTGCAGCGAACTGTTTTCATGTAAAATAAAAAGTGGAGAGAAAATTGATATGTATGCTGCTAGACTCATGAGAATAGCTGAACTTTTAGAAGCAATTGATCAGCCAATGAAGGAAGTTTATCTATCATTCCAGTTGCTTCGTTATCTCCCAGAGAAATTCGATAGTATAGTTCAGAGCATACTTAGGTGGCCTGATGATAAATTTGTATTTAAAGATATTTTAGTTGAATTAATTAGTGAAGAATCAAGGATTGAATTGCGTGATCAAGATAAGTGTGATGAACTTTTCATTGAGAGTTACAGCACACAGTACTCAAGATCAAATGTGACTTGTTTCTGCTGTGGAGTTCCGGGACATATCAGTCGTTTTTGTCAAAATTCGAGGAAAAGCTTCGAGCCAAGATCAACATCGAAAGGGTATTAACGCCGGAAGTCTCCGTTTTTCCAGAGGCAACGTGCTCAATCCCCTCACAGACCATGGCGAGCTAAACCTCCAGAGGCAACTGTATCCACTACTAGTGATTCCAGTCCTGAGAGATCTAACCAGAAAGAACCTGACCATTCCCAGAGAAGAAGCCGTTCCAGACTCCCGAGACGAACCAGAAAGGACTCTAACCAGGTTTTTTTTACTTTTGCTAATTTCAGTACAAATGAGTGTGACAAAAGCAATTGGCTTTTTGATTCGGCTGCGAGTAATCACTTTTGTGGTGATAAAAATTTGTTTTCTAATTTTAAACCATTGTATAATGAAAGATTAGCTGTTGCAATAGATAATATTGATTTTCCTATTGAAGGAACTGGTGATGTTAAATTACGATTTGGTCAACAAAATATAACATTTGCTAATGTAATGTATTGTTCTAAATTGAGAAAAAATTTAATATCTGCTCCAAAGATGGATATTGCAGGAGCTAAATTTAAGGGGGGGAATGGTAAAATTAAAGTAACTAACAAATATGATAAATTTTTATTTACTGCTAAATTGCATGATGGTATTTATTATTTATTTCCAAAAATTCCAGCCAAAGAAATGAAAAATGTTAAATTTGAAGTTTCTAAAACTTCAAGTAAAAGAAACTCTCAGGATACAAAAACTGAAGTTTTACATACTCAAAAGGACAGTTTTAATATGTGGCACAGACGTTTTGCTCATGCTAGTCCTAAACTAATTGACAGAACTTGTAAATATGATAGTGTGAGGGGGCTTCCTAAATTAAAAGTCAATGAAGCTTCTTGTGAAACTTGTAAACGTAATAAACAAAGACGAATTTCTTTTAAACCCCATGGTCAAATAAGGTCTAGACATCCTCTTCAGTTATTACATATGGATGTATGGGGACCATGCAAAATAACTGGCCGAGACGGTCAAAGGTATTTCTTATCAATTATCAATGATTTTTCTCGTAAAGTAACAATATTTCCTATGAAAGCAAAAACTGAGGTATTTAAAAACTTTAGAAATTATGTAACAAGAGCAGAGAGATTTTTAAACTGTCAGGTAAAAGCTATTAGATCAGATAACGGGAAAGAGTTTCAAAATAATAATTTTAAATCTTTTTGTGAGCTAAAGGGCATAAAACATGAATTTACTAACATTTATTCACCGGAACAAAATTCTGTTGCAGAAAGATTCAACCAAACTATTGTTGACGGTATGAGGACAGTCTTAGACAAAAGTGGGTTAAATAAAAGTTTTTGGCCAGAAGCAGCTTTATACTTTGCGTATACCTGGAACAGAATTTGTCATACTGATTTAGAGAAAACACCGTTTGAGTTGTATGGTGGTTATAAACCTTCAGTAAAGCACTTAAAAGCTTCTGGCTCAACAGCATACGTAGGGATACCCAAACAACTTAGAAACAAACTTGACCGAAAAGCGAAAAAAGGAATTAAGATAGGTTACGCCCTTAGTACAAAAGGTTACAGGATATGGTTCCCAGATGAAAATAAAATAATAGAAACAATTAATGTTAAAATTGAAGAACCGATAAATATTAGGGAGCACAGTGGAGCAGTGATGGGCTGCGAAAATGAAAGTTAGTTATGTTCATATGAGGGGTCAGATTCAGAAAGCGTGAATAATGCTGATTCAGATGCTATTAATATATATCAGACTTACCCTGATCATTCTGAATCTTCGTCTGACAAGGAAATGAAATCAAGTCGAGATATAATTAAACAAGTCCCGCTCAGAGAGGCTGTATGGTTTAGAACTCTGGTACCCCGTAAAACTAGTGACAGAATCGACATTTATTATTGTGAATTTGGAAAAACTGAATGTTTAAAATGTCATAAAGATGTTAAAAAATATTGTAAGAAAATTGTATAATTTATGAACCAAACCTTTTTAATTTCAGTCCTAGAGAAAAATATGTAGGTAAAGTTAATGAAAAATCTTGTTCTAGTGCAGAACAAACTTTAAATTCTGATGAAATTAATTCCGATAGTGAACTAGATTCAGATAATGAACTTAATTTAACTGAACCTAATTTAACTAAGAAAAACGATTGACTAGACGTGAATCAAATCCCAACGAGTTTTAAACAGGTTTTAAAATCTCCTTATAAAAAACAGTGGTTGCAGGCTATGAAAGAAGAAATGGATGTAATTCGGGAACGTAATGTATGACACCTTACAAAACCACCTCCAAATTCTAATATTTTAGGATGTAGATGGGTCTTCGCTCTTAAATGTAATGAAAGGGAGGAAATAGCTCGTTTTAAAGCCAGACTGGTGGCGCAGGGATATAAACAGATAAAAGGAGAAAGTTATGATGAAACTTTTAGCCCTGTTGTTAACTTTGGAGTAATACGCTTCTTCTTTTCATTACTAGTTTCATGTAATGGATGGACTCATTTACAACTGGATATTAAAGGTGCATATCTTCACGCACCACTCGATAAACATATTTATATGTCGCAACCACCAGGTTTCATAGAGATCGGAAAAGAAAAATTCATTTGTAAATTAAATCACGCTATATACGGCCTACACCAAAGTGGTAGAGCCTGGTTTTTCAAAATGAATAGAATTTTGATCAAGATAGGTTTTAACAAATTTTCATGGTGTAACTGTGTTTATATTTTTAACAAGAAAGTAATTTTATTATTGTATGTCGATGACATTGTATTGTTTGCAAAATTTAAAAATCATATAGATGAAGTAGTGGACTTATTGAGTAAAAATTTTGATTTAAAAATTTTAGGAAAAACCCGTAAACTATTGGGTGTAGAATTCGAGGAAAATAATGGAAATTTAACTATTCATCAGCATTCATATATTAGTGAAATATGTAACAGATTTAAAAATTTCAATTTTCCTATATCGTCTCTCCCCATTAGTAAAGGGATAATTTACTCAAAATCTCAGTGTTCTCAAACTAACGCAGAAACAATAGAAATGTCAAAATATCCTTATAGGAGCATTTTAGGTTGCTTATCGTTTCTCTCTAATAGAACTAGACCTGACATATCGTACGTGGTTAATATTTTTGCCCAATTCCAAAGTAATCCTGGCATAATGCATTGGAATGGCCTGTTAAAACTCTTAGGTTATGCTTGTTATACCAGAAATTTAAAGTTAAAACTTGAGTGCAGGAAACCACATATTACTGTTTATTCAGATGCTGACTTTGTGGCCAACAGAGACGATAGGACTTCAATGGGGGGACAGCTGATTTTACTAGATAATTCACCTGTAGCTTGGAGAACGTTTAAGGAAAAATGTATCAGTTTAAGTACTATGGAATTGGAATTCGTAGCCATGACCGAAGCTGCAAAAGAACTATTATGGTTCGATAGAATTTTAGAAGTATGCTTTAATAAAAAACTAATACAGGGTACTAAAGAAAAATCTTTACTTTTAGTCGATAACATGGCTGCTATAGATTTCGTGAAGTCTCCCATTTTAAACTATCGAACCAAACACATTGACGTAAAATTATTTTTTATAAGGGATTTGATTTATAAAAACATATTTAATATTAAACATGTTAAAAGTGCAAATAATTGGTCAGATATTTTCACGAAACCGTTAACAAAATACGGGTTATCTCTTTTCATAAGTAGCCTATTTTCATCTACAGAGTAACATGTATATTTTAAGGAGTAAATTTTGAAGAGAAAAGAATTAAGGAAATAAGTTTCTATTTTTTTTTTTTTTTTTTTTAAGTTATTTATTTCTAAAGAGAACAGAATGTTTTTCTCTTTAATATGAAAATGCAAATGTATTTCTGAAAGTGTTTATTATATTGCGAAATGTATATACTTGTTTTATATTATATATTGGTTAATTTATGTACATGCCAATGCTTAATTATTTATATTATATCTTCATAGCAAGAAGAATTTTCTGTATAACTTCAAAATGAAGCATTGCAAAAATTGGACTATATTGCTTTGCTCTTGAAATATACTAAAGAAGGACGATTAGTAGCAAGTCGTTGAATCTGTCAACTTATGTTTTTTTTACATACAAGTTTTTTTGTTACTCAAATAATATGATGTGAACTTGTAAATTCAGGGCAGATATATATATCTATTTTTCATGGTCTCGGTTGAGTGTCAAGAGGGGGGGGGGCTTATTGTTAGACAGGGGCGTAGCGTGAAAAATTGATTGGGGGGGGAGACCCGATGTTTGGCGCCCTTTCGTATTCCTCATCTGAAAATGCTACCCACATACTTTCAAGAGTGTTGCCATCTTTGGGTTCGAGGGCACAGGCCCTCTCGTCGGTTAATATGTGCCCCCCCCCTCTCCTTCGGGGCATATTCCTAAAATATGCCAAGGAAAAAAAAGCTTTTTTTCCCCCTCCATTTAGCAACTTTTTTCTTTTTTTTTAATACATCTTTGGAGCATTCTAAATTTTTTCAGCGAATCTATATATTAATACGCAGACATGAAATTTCTCTTACATTTTTAGCCTACTTTCAATAAAAGGAAGTGCTTACAAATAGTATCGTTCGAAAGATATGGTTAATGTGCTTTGCAGAAATATATACATATATATATTCTCGTATGAGACTAAGCAAAAGTATCTTTCTTAGGACAACCAGAGTATTGGTTTGAGACAAAGTAGAACAATTGAAAAAGATTTTTTTCCCCCTTTTTCAACAAATTTAAAAGATATTAAATTATAATTCAGGTAAAACATAAAACTTTCAAAATAAATTTTAAGAAATGAAAATAGTAACTGTTGCTAAGGAAAGCAACTTTATATTTTTAGAGTGGACAATACCTAATCTCGCCGACAGTTACTCTGTGGGAAAGTTTGATTTCATGATTACTCATTACATAATGTATATTTAAATTCTGTTTTCACATTAAGAAAATTTACAATCGTTTATTTATTTATTTATTTTTATTTTGAATGTAATTCTAAGTTCAAAAACCTGAATCAATATGTGCATTTTTCTCTTTCTTTCTTTCTTTCTTTTTTTTTTTTTTTTTACCGCAAAATGAAATATTAAAAATTTATCAATTTTTGGAAAATGAGTAAGAAAAACATAAGCCTTACACATTTGTTCTGATCCGTCTAGTCTTTCGAAAGAAATTAATTACTTCTTGAAATCTCTTGCTCTTTCTCGAGGCTAAAATCCCTCTATTAATAATAAAGCTTTACATAAATTCAAGAATCCTAAACGTTCTGATACCAAATTGAACGATCACAGTCTCATTCCAGTTGTTTTACCTTTTTATTTATTACTTTCTTTTAAAATTTCTAAAATTCTCTCACCGTTTGGTTTTAAAGTCATTTAGAAACCCGTCAACAAAATTCAATTATCTTCTCTTAAAGATCCCATTCCTACTGAAAACCATTCTGGCATTTATTTAGTCCTATGTTCGTCGTACAATTTAGTTTATATTGATCAAACTAAAAGGCGTTTGCAATATAGAATAAATGAGCACTGTCAAAATGTTCGTAATGAAGAGATCTCTAAATCTTCCATTGCTTCCCACTGCTGGGTTCATGGCCATCATTTTGATTTTTCTAAAACTAACATAATTTCATCTCCTGTCTTCTCTTCCCATTTGAATATCCATGAAGTTTTTTACATATTTAAAAATTCGAAAAATCTTGTTAATGATATTTGTTCCACTCCGTTCTTGTCTGATGCTATGAAATTTCTCACATAAGTTCGATTTTCGGTTAATTTTGATATTTTTTAAATTTTTAGATTTTGTTACATTTTTTTAATTTAATTTATTTATTTATTTCTTTTATTTCATAATTCTGTAATGCTGACTCTAGGCTAATTTGGCAGGGTGCCCTTTTAAACATTTTTTAGCACCCTGTAGCCCTTTTTCAACATATTTTTGCAACTGGGGGCCCTTTTAAAAACATTTTGGTACCAAGTAGCCTTTTCTAACATTTTAAATGTTTAGAGGCCTTTAGATTTTTTCCCCCTGACTTTTAAACTTTCTTAGCAATAATTCTGCAACATTCCTGGAATAACAAATGCATACAGCCTATATATATATATACAAGGGAAATTAGTAACTTACTTTTGTTACGTACAAAAATCATAACATAGAACACTGCAAATTATGCTCCTTTTCTTTTTATTTCCCCCCAGCCGCCCTTTTATTTTAGAGTCAGCAGTATTCTCCTCACACCAGTATTTATGTTTACATTCATCTGTATGTATTTTTGCTGTTCACTTAGAACGGTTTTGTGCGTTGCCACTTTGACTGCATCACTTGTGCCAACTTTTTTCGCCTGACGAAGGATCATGTGTTTTTTCGACCCGAAACAATTATTGCAAGTTTATTGCATTTTATAGTGTTTATTCAAAGTTTTGTAATTATTGCTTTCAAACACCAGTTCTGTGGTGTTTTCTTATTATGAAATTAGGTATTGTTCACTCTTAAGGGGGGGAAAAAAGCAGTAGTTTACTTATTATTGTTATTTTATATATTTAAACGAATTAAAAAACGTTTTTCTTTTTTCCCATATCGTGGGAAAAAGGTTTTAAGAAATATAGTAGCAATTGCTAAGGAATGCGACACAATTACCGCATGTCTTTATGTGGAAGAACAAACTAAGAAAAAAGTCCCGTTGTCCAAAATTAAATCTTTTTTGTACAGAAATTTATATCTTAGGTGTTGGTGTCGGTGTTTGGGAAAAGGCCAATTGACTGTTCTAGGGTCCTAGGCCTGAGGGGGAGTGCCTTCTGTGGAGGTCTTTCTAAGCGTTCCTAGCCCGTATTTACGCAAGTTTCGGAGAAAACATGGAAAATTCTGAACGGCTAGGCCGACAAGCGAGACCTGGGATCATACCCGGCACCTCACATCTACCAGCTTGACAGAAAGATTGCGGATTCAATAATCAAGCCAATATAAGACCATCATGAAAGTCAGTCTCCTCTGGTGCACGTAAACTCTGTCATGGCTGCAATATCCTCCATGCTCCGTGCAAATAATACGACTGGGGATACTGAAGCGCGGGAGCCATCCCTTCCGCAGAAGATAAAAATTGTGATGGCTTGTCTTCGGACCGCCACTGGGGCATTAATCCCAAACCGTCGCTAATTACCCAATATATGCCTATTAATGCGACGTTAAATCAGCTTCCTCGCGCTATTTCATGTGAAGAAACACTAGTTGAATTCTATAGACTTATAAATATTTCAAAACCCGTAAGCGATGAAACTAAAATAAAAAATTTGCTTAAAGGATCACTCAGAATCAAAAATTGTTAGTGAGAAATCGTTATAACCAAATCAAACCTCATCTAATTTTGTTTTTATGCAATAGCCATAACGTACAATAAACTGCTTTTTTTTTCGAGCTAAGGTCTTGAAAAATCGTAATTTTAAGTTTTTGGAGGAGAGAAAGCGATTGCGCATACTTACGAGTCAGTTGTAAGTATGTGAAATGGGAGAAGAACGCCGCAGTTGCTACAGAGCGCGAATTTGCTAAGGTCAGAACTTTCAAGGGTCATTGCATGGTAAACAAACATGCTGTTGTAGGTGCCTGAACAGGGAAGGGCGCCGCTCAGCTGGAGTTTGCTGCTAACTTATTCTTAAAGGGTCCTGAATACAATCAAAATTTTCAACAGTCTTTTGCACGGTAAGTGAACAGACTATTGTAAGTGTTTGAAATGGGAAATTATGCCATAGGCGCCCTCAAACAGGACTTTGTTATGATCAGATTTTTTTAAGAGTTATGAAAGCGAAGAGAATTTTCAAAGATTGTTTGCACAGTAGGAAAATAGGTTATTATACACATTTAAAAAGGCTGTTTTAGGCATCTAATTAGTTACGAGGGCGTCACCTAATGGGAGTTTGCTACAGTCGGACATTTTAATGCAAACTTTTTTGCTGGTCGATGAACCAGTTGGTCGCCGAAGGCAGCTTCTGATGCATAAAAATCTTAAGTGTTTTTGGTAACTAATGATAATCAACAAAATTATGAACCACTTTCAAATGAACTTAAAGGCGTAAAACAGCCCCCCCCCCCCCCAGAAACCTCATTATGCCTTTGTAGGTGCCTGAACAGGGAAAGGCGCAGCTCAGCTGGAGCTTACCACTAATTTATTCTTAAAGGGTCCTGAATACGATTAGAATTTTCAACAGTCTTTTGTACGGTAAGCAAACAGGCTATTGTAAGTGAACAAAACGGGAAATCATGCCGTATGCGCCCCCAAACAGGAATTTGTTATTATCAGATTTTTTAAGCGTCATGAATACAAAACACGCTGTTTTAGGCGTCTAATTAGTTTAGAGGGCGCCGCAGGCGCCACCAAACAATAGTTTGCTACAGTCAGACATTTTAACGCAAACTTTTTTTGCTGGTCGGTGAACCAGTTGGTCAGCTTGTGATACATAAAATTCTTAAGTGATTTCTGTAACTAATGACAAATTAACAAAATTATGATCCACTTTCAAATGAACTTTAAGTCGCAAAACAGCACCCCCAGAAACTTCAATATGCCGCCCTATTTTTTAAAACATTGGGGGGGGGAGACTCCCCCCCCTCCCCCCCCTTACGCTACGCCCCTGTTGTTAGATTTAGGAATTTAAAATATTAGTGTGTTCTTGACACTCAATGTTTTATTCAGTTTCACTCCCTCTTTAGTTTAACTATTTTTCCTTTTTTATTAAAACCGATGGTTATTAAAAATCTAAGTAATTTATCTTCTATTTACTTTTACAATTTTAAGTTAATAAATATTTAAAAACTCATAGTTTATTTAAAATTTATTTTAGCATAAAATATTAATACGTTAGCCGAAGCTATCCATATGCAAATGACATAAGTCTACGTCATCTGCTTGAATTGAATAAGTAGCGTAGCAGAAAAGCAATCGGGTGCTTTTTCCGTGTTGGTGCCGATGTGAATCCCGATAATAAAGAAGCTGGCATGAAACACAGTTTTATAATTTAGTTTAAGTTTCCTTGATAACCTCGACAGTATTAAAGCTTGTGTAGAAAGCTGTTGCTTTTCAGATGAGGTTTAAGTAAATATTTTTAGATTAATTCGAGGATAATAGTCATTTTAAAACTGCAAACTTTTAAGCTACTTTCAGTAATAGTATATTAGGCTTCAATAACTACTCTGTATTAATCTATCTGCCCTGAAGCATATTAAACGAATCGTCTAAATGTGTTATAATTTTTATTTTCATTTGCCATATTTTTATTTCACTAGATAAATCAATCTAGTTTTTAAATAAATGATTTTATTTAAAAGAAAAAATTGTCATATTTCTTTTTACCTGCTCAATACAGTTTCCACTGGACTCTGTTATTTCAACTCTGCTTAACTTTGAAGCTTTAAGATAATCATGTCAGGTTTATAAACCTGACATATTTCATCAACAAACTTTGATCTATTGGCACGCAAGCAGCATCTGGCCGAGTTTTGTACATTTCAAGTTTGATTTTAAAAAATTTCCCGCATTCAGAATTTGGTTCGTTCCCGAACCAGGGCTTTTCTAGTACAGTATATAATTACAAAACTTAAATTCTAAAATTATTACCCTTTAAAAAATTAAAAACAGAGAAAGAAATTCTCAATTCTTTTTAGAAATTTAATTGTTAACCTATAATTTTACTGTTTATATTATAAACTGGAAATTTACAGATAACAGTCTTTAATTTCAGAGTTATTTGTAATAGATAAACTAGTTTTCGATATAATATAGCAAATCTTTAAATATATATGTTTATTTATTTATTTATTTATTTTTAATTGTAAAAGAATTGATTTATCTAGTATTATAGTGTTGACTCTAGGCCGATTTAGCAGGGCGCAGCGCCGGCGGCCCATTACTAACACATTTTTGCGCCCCGCGGCCCTTACTAACTTATTTCTAGCGCCCGGCGGCCGTTACTAACTCATTTTTAGCGCCCGGCGGCCCTTATTTGTATTTTTCACAGGGTTCCCAACTGCTCCGCTTTCTGCGAAGTTTCTCCGAAAAAATGAAAAAATTTAAAAACTCCGCGAGTTATTTTTTATGCGCCGCAAATTCAGCCTTGACCACCTAGCTAAATATATTTTATTTAATACAAAAAACTGAATAGTGGCAGACACTGAAAAAAAAAAAAAAAAAACTACTATTCTTTTTTCTTTTCTTTTTTGCCTTGCACACATATCGCGATCCAATCCTTATCAACTTTTAATTTTGCATTTCCAACAGTTGCCGCATAAACATTATTCTTTTAATTTTATTTTTTATCTATGAAAGCCCTTCAACTCCTTTTGAAAAAAAGAATTTAAAAAAAAAAAAAAACTAACTTTTACAATCTAGCTGAAGAACCACACGCTTCATCGTACAATACTCATAAATAAATAGTAAAGAAAAAAAAAAAAAAAAATCTAGTACTAGGCATTGCGTAATCGAAATATTGCTGACTCAGAACGGGAACAAGTATTTGTTTACATTAGCTGAGAGTGTGCTTAATTAAAACCGCAAGCTGGAAGGGGGGAAGAAAAAAACGGAATGCTATGATTGATTATCTTCATGGGTTATCTTAATGCTTAATAAGTCGCTTAAAAATAATACTTTCTAAGGAAAAAAATTGTTTATTTTAATTATTTATTGATAAAAATAATGGATTCAAAGCTACTGAACTTTAAGTACGATTGACAACGCAAGGAATCTAAGACCAGGAAGAGCTATCTTCCGTGGGAGACTTTCTAAAGTGTCTTAGGCCGTAATCACGCGAGTTTTGGAGAAAACAGTATTTAGTCAGACTTTAACGGAGGAATTGTCCTCTGTAATAGGAAACTTTCTTAAGTGTTTTAATATACAAAGTTTCTGAGAAAATCATGGAAAATTTCAAACTTTATCGTACCAAGTATCTACCGTTTGAGAAAGAAAAAGAATATTTTCTGTGCTTTTTGTTGGGATAACTGAATACACGATAACTTAGTTTTTATAGTGCGTGGGTGATTCTAAGAAATTTTCATATCAGAAAATGGGACTTTCACAAAAATCGTCGGATTTAAAATGGATTTGTCAAAAAAATTGCGTATTTTATAAATCAGCCGCAAAAAATGACATTTCAGTAATCAAAAAAAAAAAAAAAAAAGCTGATTTATGACTAAATAATTACACATTTTTAGAAAAATAACATCTATTTTAGCAATTAGTTTACGATTACGTAATTTTAAAAATTAGCTGTAAAATAATTCCGTATTTCTATAAAAAGCCACAAAATTATACGTATAATGCAAATCATGTTTGAAAAAAGCAAGAAATTCATCGATTACCATCAAAAGCCTTTTTCAGCGATTAATTGCGATTAAACATAAATTTTGTTAATTAGCGGCGAAATGATTGCGTGTTTCCGTTATCGGTTACTAATGTATCGCGATTTACTGAAATCAACTAGAGGGGAAAAAAAAAAACTTTATTGGCTAGCAGCCAAATGATAGCATATAAAACGTAAATTTTTTTTATTATTAGTGGGTAAGCGATCCCGTATTTGCGAAATCTACTTCAAAATTATTCCCGATTTCCGAGATTCCGCTTAGAAAAAAAAAAAAAAAAATAATAATAATAATAAAATGCAAATTTCATTGATTAGTGGCAAAATAGTTGAGTATTTAAGATTCAGCTTTCAGAAGAACGCATTTTTCATAGATTAGTAGCTAAATAATAGAGTGTTTCGACAATCGGCCGCATAATAATCGCGTATTTCAGAAATCTGATTTGAAAAAAAAATGCGCAATTTTTTACCTATTAGGAGAAAAAAATAATTTAGTTCCGAGTAAACGTAATTTTTGACAATTAGCTGTGAAATAATCCAGTGTTTTTTAATTCATCTGTAAATTTTCACATATTTCTGGATTAGGTTTTGAAAAAAGTGCGTATTTCATCGATTAACAGCAAAGTTTGGTATTTGGGGGATGTAGCTTTAAAAAGGGCTCAAATTTCATCGATTAGCAGCCAGATAATTGTATATTTTGTTAATAATTAACCCCATTTTCGATATAATTAACCGCAAAAATATCGCGAATTTTAGGAATCATCGTTGAAAGAAGAGTGAATTTTATCAATTAGTTTCAAAATTATGAATGAATGAATGAATGAATGATTCAAAATTATAGTATATTATTAGCAATTATTTGCTATTAAAAGTAGATTTTGTAAATTTGCAGTGAAATAATTAAAAATTTCGGCAATCGGTCGTAAAAATATCGGGAATTCTGTCAAATACGGGAAAAATAGCATATTTATTTAATTAACGGTAAAAACGTAATTCTACCTCCCCCCCCCCTCTCCTCTACGAGAAACTCTTGATTTTTGAGGTATATTTAGCAATAATCTTAAGAAAGAAAGAAAAAAAAAGTTTCAGAAAAGTTCATGGCTGTTAGTTTGCACTAAAATTGAATTTAATGTTGTACAATTTCAATTATTTTATTGTAGATTCAGTTTTATTACATTTTCTAATATCCAAACTTTTAAAATTGTCCATTATTTTGACTTTATTATTACTCCAAAAATTTAAGATTTTGTTTAAAAAAATTCAATTTTTGTATCTGTTTTTTAAAGTATAGCATTGAAATTATTTTCACATCAACTGTCTTGTTCTTGTAATTAAACAAGTTTCTTTTGAATAGGCATGCACTAAATGTTTGATTATTACTGAATAATGAATATTCAGTATACCAAATAGTAACTAAAAATTCGGTGCTACATTTTGTAAGTGATATATTTCATTCAAAAATGTAAAAAATTTTCAAAATTGTTTCTCATAAAAATCTGATTTTGTCTTTGTGCATTCTATGATATAATATTATTTGTACAAGATTTTTTTTTTATATATATATCTGATTTTTCTTTTCTTTTAAAATTTCATTATTTTGTTTATTTATTTATACCTTGGATACATTGCTGCTATAAAAAAAATTAGTAAGTTTTTTTTTTTTTTTTTTTTTTTTTTTGGGGGGGGGGGGGGGGCTACATTTTGTAAGTGATATATTATGAAGATGTTATAGTGCCTTTTTTGAATTATTGAGAATATTATAGTGCCCCTTTTGAGAGTATTAAAGTGCCCTTTTATCGAGTTCCCCCCAGCGGTCCTTTTGTTCTAGAGTCAACACTATATTAGATAACAATAATTTGTAATAACACTTTATTTATGTTAAAAGTCAAAGCTCTTTGCACATCAAATACTTACTTTATTCGACAGTTAATATTGTCAGATAATTCTGATTTTGCTTTCAAACATTTCTCTAAAATTCCTCTAAGGCACTTATGATTTTCAAGCATTATTAACAGTTGTTTTTGATAGGTCCCACAAAGATCAGGTAATACCATTGGATCTCGAGTTATTCTGCTTTGAGTTTGGCTGAACCACTATAAAACATAAGGAATAGCAAAATAAAAACATCATGGTTTAAATAAAATATTTTGAAAGTAGCGAGTTAAAAATAACAGCTTAGAAAATATTGGTATATGCACACAAAATCCATTACCTTATTAATTTTCTTCTTTTTTCTTTTTTGCACTTCAAGTAAGGTTTAATAAAGTCTATTTATTTTATATGAATCATTCTTAAGGGAAGTTTCGATTCTTACAAGTGATATGTATTACAAAAAGTGTTAAAGGAAATTCAAAATATTGTTAGAAATGAAAATAGTTATATGTCTGAATAGATTCAGTTTCTGCAATAAAGTTTAAATTTTAACAATAAAACAGGAAAAAGAATGCCCTCCCTCCTCTGCCTTTATTTTGATAAACAATAATACCATTTCTAAAATTAATATTAAATTCTTTATTTCTTTTTAAAAAATTTTAAACTATTTTTTTATGTTTTTTTTTTTTTTTTTTTTTTTTAATTCTTACAAATTTTTATATGGTAGAGAAAGCACTGTTTAGGGCCACATTTTAAAAATTGAGATTTTGCCACATTTACACATTTTGAAGCCCCTGAATCTGAAAGTCAAGTTTTTAGATATTGGTCTGTTTGCTTGCCTGCCTGCCTATGAATCTGTTAATAGTATAACTGAAGAATAAATAGAAGTAACAATAAGAAGTCCAAACTCGGTACCCTAAATATGTATCATATGCAGAATGCTACTTGAAACTTTTGTTCATGCATAGGGGTAATCGAAAGTATCCAAATATATTGTGTCTATGTGAGAAATTTCTAATAAGCACAAAACAAAATGAAATTGATGTTTATTCTTTTTATGTACGAAAATATGTTTCACATGAAATATGGTATGAAAAATATTTATCCTTTATTTAAAGGGCCATACCCAAGTGTTCTATTATATGAGTACTATGTTTAAAATGGCTTAAAGTGCACTTCAAGTTTTTTTTTTTTTTTTTTTTTTTTTTTTTTTTAAGTGCATTAATTGTTTTATATATAAATTATGGATTATATACAATGCTACTCAAAATTAATCCAATAAATATCAGAGTGTTTTTGAGGGCAATTTTTTAAAAAATTTGAAATAAGTTTTAAAATTTAGAAGAAACCTTAAATGTTTTATGAATATAACTACAGTATTCAAATGGGGGATTGAGAGGGGAAGGCGGTAGTCCCTTTAAATAGAAATTTCAATTAAATAAAACTGTTTTGATCTGTTGTTTGAAAGGCACTAGATATGTTCAAATACAGTACCTCATATGTTACACCTTAAACTGTAAAAATAAGTTTACAGTAATGTAAGGTAAAGGAAAGTAGTAGGACTCTCACACCAGATTATTATTATCAAACAAATGCATGGGACAAAGCTATAAAATACTGATGAAATGCATTTACAACATCAAAACTATGTCAAATCCATACTACAATTGAAATTTAAAACTTATTAAAAGAAAAAACAGTACATACAGCTGCAATATCCCTTTGCTCTTTTTCTTTGCTTCTAGCTTCTTCAATGCGTTTATTTAAAGAAGATAATCTGTCTTCAATTCCTTTTACTTCTTTGATATCAGGATTATCAGCATTTCTTAAGACAATTGCAACATCTTCATTTAATTGAGATAAGCACTGTTCATTTAACTAATTTTTTAAAAAAGGAATAAAAATAAATTGCGACATTTTAAATTATAAGCATGAGAAAGTTCATTTTAATCATGAAAAATTTCATCATTTACGTTTAAATATATTATTTCAGCTAATAAGTACTAAAAGAATTCAACACAACTAATATTTAGTCATGTACTTTCTACAAAAACCTTGATATCAAACAAAGGTAAACAGGGCCTGATTTCCCATGGGGCAAATGCCTGGGCCCCCAAATATGCTATCTTTTGAAATTAAAAGATTTTACACATATACAAAAATCACTTAGTGAATTTTATGATAGAAGGGGGCCCCCAACTAATACAATGTGGTCCAAAAAACATGATAGAAAGTATTTTAAGTTCCTGATTTCAAATGTATTGATATAAGTATAATTCTTCCCTATTGTAATAGCACATATATTGACATTTAAGGTAAATAAAATGCTTGATTACCGGAAATAATGAATAACCAATATGGAATCACTGACCTTGGAATAACGATTATTTATCATAAGAATATTTTTTGAGGCGCCATTGAGGTACGGAAAAACCTCATCTCAGTGTCGCCTCACGACTGTATCCACAAAGGGTCACGGTGTGGTGTGCCATATCGTCGAAGCGGATGAGTGGTCCGATATTCATTGACGGTATGGTCACGGAAGTGAAGCATCGAGAATTTCTGGAGCATCACTTTGGACCTGAAGCGGGCTGTCTCAACATGATATGCCAGTACTGGTTCATGCAAGATGGGGCTCGTCCCCATAGAACTGCTGATGTCTTCCTGTGGCTTAAAACGACGTTTAGTGAGCATTTGATTGCTTTGGATGAAAAAAAAATTCCCGGGGCACAGGATACGCTTTATGACAGAGTTTCGGAACTGGCTTTATAACACTATAGTCGGGGACGGTAGACATTTCGAGCACCTTGTATATTAAATGTCATTCATATCTTTATTCAATAACATAGGTTTCATGTTCTTCGGACCACCTGTAATTTTGCCCTGGAACTTCACTTCTGTAAGTGAACCCCTGCAGCTATAAATAAAATTGCTCATTGATTTCTTTTTTTGAAATAGCTGGAAATTTGAGATGTAAAACATACTGACAACAGACAAAGTTTAACAAAATAATTAACATGTGATGTACAAATATCATTAACATGCGATGAACAAAATTAATAATTTACGTAAAAAATGGCTAATTTCATAAATTAATAGTAAAACAATAGAAAGAAGCTCTCTTATTCTGAATTAAACGGCGATAAATCATAACATTTGTAAATATTTTTAACGGCTTCAGTTTAAAAAAATTAAAGTCAATAACTGGAATGACCTGGAAATTTTAGAATAAGTAGCTTTTAGTCTGACTTATCACGATTCTTTTTTTTTTTTTTTTTTTTTTTTACTGCTACAAAACAAACTGACTACATCTTAGAACTTATAATAATAATAATAAATTGAATATACTAAATATAATTACACAACAAATATGTAACTACATACAATTTATAATTATTCTTAACAAACAGAAACAACTAGTTTATATGTTTTTACATACAGTTCACAAGAAAACAGAAAAAAAATTACAAATCAAGGAAAATAGAAATTATTGATAATTACCTCTTCAAGAGAATGTTGGCATTTTTCAATTAAAGAATCCAGAAATGAACGAGGCTGAAAAATATATACTTATATTTTTTATATATTCCATTGTTGCTTAAAGCTAAAAAAACAGTTCTATTTTTACTTTCTCTTACCCATAAGATAGAGAAAGTATTGTTTTTGGGTCAAATTTTCGAATGCGAGATTTTGTTATATTTACATGTTTTGAGGTCCCCTGAATACGAAAATCATGTTTTTAGCAAATGGTCTGTGTGTATGTCTGTGTGTGTGTGTGTGTCTGTTATCAGCATATCTCAAAAACAAATTATGGCAGAAAGTTCAAACTTGGTATTCTAAATGTGTATCATATACGGATGCTACAGTAAGCTTTTCGTTAAGATCAAGCAAATGGTTCGTGTACAGGGTCAATCAAGAGAATTCTAATACATTACGTCTATGGGGGAAATTATAGGTAAGTAGAGTTTAACGTCTATAGACTGCACTAAACCAAATGAAACAAATATATATTTTTTGTAATAGAGATAGTTAACTGGGAAAAAAAATTATGCATGCAGGAGCCTCGCCTCCCCCCCCCCCTGGGGGGAAGTCCCCCCTTGAGGGGAGTAAATTTTCATGATGGGTATCTTTCAAAAGAGCTCGCCAATACCTTTAAAACAAATGGTTGAACCATCGATCTGCGATAATTTAAAACAAAGTTATGGATTTTTTTTACTTTTAACAAAAAAAAAACTTAGAAAAAAAATCATATATATATATTTTTTTTTTAAATATTGAGAATAAAATGGACTTGTTTTGGATATTTGCTGTTATACTACTTCTCTAATATGGAAATCGTCTGCATTATCATAAAAGATAATTTTTTTAAATAATAATTTAAATAAATTATTTTTTAAAAACAGAATTATTTTTTAATAACCGAATTAAATTCTATATAAATGTAGGTGCATTAATGAAATGGGGGGTTGAGGGGGTAGCCCCCCTCACACAGAACTAATTATCATATAAAACTCTTCCGAAGCCTCATCTGAATTGTTTAATGTAGGTTTGCATTGCAGTACTCGTTATTTTACCTCTTAAACTCCAACCTGCATTTATAGTATTAATTTTCAGGGTAAGAGAAAGTCGTGTGAGTGACACACCAGATTATTTTTTTTTTCTTTTACATACTGCACAAAACAGAACAAAATATAAAATTCAATACCTGTGTGCAAATCCAAGATAGCAATGTACGTTCTGATTCACTGCCTTCATTTGAATAATCACTCCCAAGCAAAAGTTTGGGTGATAAAGGAATTTCAGCAAGCAGCTCAATATCACCAGGAAAGCTGTAAAATGAATAAACAATGTGTATTTATAAATCTACAAAATTACAATAACATTTCGCTAATTTTTAAAGGAAACAATAAAACAAATCCACAAAGTTAAATTTTGTTTTAAAAGAGGTTAGACAGCAATTAAATTAGCAGAGCTTCTAAAGCCTCAACCTATTATGATAATGTGACTTGATACAAAATTTAGATTGAATATGCTTTTCATTTATTTATTACATGCTTTTATTTAACTAAGTTGTTCTGTCTGTCTAGGTCAAATCTTGCAATCAATTTTTAACCCACTTCTATCAAACTGACTTTGTTGGAACTTTGCACATGAATTCATAGTTCATGACAAAACAATAGGGAAGCATTTGATCTATCTCACCAAAGGCAAAAATTTGTCTGTTTTGTGTCAAATCTTGCATTTTAATGTACTTATGATGAATCAATTTAACTGAAATTTTAGATCTGAGTCGTCGATAATATAATATGCAAGCATTTTCAGAGATCTATCTCACCAGGGACAGCTTCCGTATGCAAAAATCTGTCTGCCTATAGGAAATTTGGCAAAATATTTTAAATAAACTTCTGACAAACTGATTTTACTCACATTTTAGATATGAGTTCATAGCCGATGACAATACAATATGAAAGTACTTTAAGAGTACTATTTCATGTATATTCAATTAGGAGAATGAGTCAGCAGGAAAATCTGTCTGCCTGAATTAAATCTTGCAATTACTTTTTATTAATCCACTTCTGCTGAATCAAGAGTTTTTAGTACATTTTGAAAGAAAAAAAAAGAATATTCTTAATTTTTTTATTACATATGGTACTATTATTTATTTATTTTAAAGAAGCACACAACATAAGAACAAAAGATAAAATTTCCTAAAGTTAACTGTAATAATTTAAAACCATAACAGCCAGATTAGTATAAAAACACTATGCTGCTTTCATGCATACTTGAAAAGTAAAAAAAGCCCCATAAAATCTATGAAAAGAGAAACTCAAGAGAATGAAGATGCTTAGAAAAACTCTAATAAACAGTATATTATAAGTAAACTTACATAAATTGTATTGAATAATTTAAAATTTGATTTATAGTTTCATGGGTTTCTTTTAAGAGTGTAAATATTCTCCCCATTGTCTGAAAGTTGATTAAACAGTCCATCCTATTTATCAGGTAACATTGCAAGTGTCTCCTTCCATAATTAAGTGAGATACAATCATGTAAACGTGACTTTTGATAATGCTCATTTATAACACTGTATTCTGTACAAATTTCAACTAGAGAGAAATGCAACAGAACAGTATCAAAATTTGATGAAAGTTAATGTTGGAAATGCAGTTTCAGTTAGAATGTGACAGATAGTTTGAAAAATTTATAATAAGTGATTGATTTTTTAAATAGATGATAAGCCACACTCTGGTCAGCCATCTTTGATCAATGATGACCTTCTCAAGACCACAATAGAGCAAGATCTTTATGGTGGGACATCCAAGGACCAATGCAGAAGTAGGCTGGGAAATTTTGCCACATCCACCATACTCTCCAGATGTAGCTTTTTCAATTATCACTTGTTTCTCTCCTTGTAAAATTATTTGAAGAAAAAAAAAATTTCAAAACTGAAGCAGATGGAAGACAAGTATTACTTAAACTTTTGCCATTTTTTGCCAAAAATGGCATCTACAAATTACCATCAGGCTGGTTAGAGATTTAAGTAACAAAAGAAATTATAAATAAAATAAAAAATAAACTGTTTCTTGCTTCATGATTTGGCAATAATATTTTCAAATGGGTAACCCGTCTAGTTACCGGCATTGGCAGTGCTGGAAGTCAGTCTGTGTCTTTGATCTTTCGTGTGCTTGATAGCTCTCCTGAGCAGGTGGCACCACTGTTTATGCAACCCTGCTGCTTCATTGCCAATACAGGAATTTGAATGATGTATAATTTAAACAGCTTCACGATAAGTAGCATATTTATGATTGTGGTAGTTAGCAATTTTTAGAACATTATTCAAATTAATATTAATTTCATCTTCTTGGTTAGCTTTGGTTAACATCGTGGTGACTTTTATGGTAGCAATATTGTGGCTGTGTTCCTTAATTCTAGTTTTAATTTTCCCTTTTTGATTTTTCTATATAACATTTTTTATTACCTTTACTGTCAGAGAAAAGGATTTTGTAAATACCAACTGTTTCTAACGGAAGGATAGCATCTTTATCACTTCTGATAATCTGAAATATGTTGGGATTAGGTTTAACAAGAATGTTAATATTATGCTTGGTGGTAATATTTTTAATTTTAATGGACGCAACCACAGTCGTACGGAACTGGAGTAGTGAAATTAAGTGGAAGGGAGGGGGGGGGGGTCGGGGTTGATAGTGTTAAAAATTTGTTTGAAAAGAATATGTTTTTATTTATGATAACAATCTTTAAAAGGATATATTTATTTGTGATTGAATGTTGAATTATTTAAAGATAAATATATAAATCATTTGTAAATAAATAAATGATAGATTGATTATGAAATTTTTAAAGAAATAAATGATCGTATGAAACGATATATTAAATTATCTAAAAAAAGAAATAAGTGCTAGATAATTATGATATTGTGAGCACTTAAATCACAGAATAGTAGATTAATATTATTTAATTATCATCAATTTTGTTCATATTTTATTTTAATACATACAGATGAGGTCGGAGATAGATGTATCTTTAGGATAAATTGCTTAGAATTAATGGCATCTCATTTATTTGTTTATTATTATTATTATTTTAATAATATTTTTTTATTAGAATCCTTAATTCTCCGAACTCAGCTGTATCAAGATGGCTGCAAGAGAAATTGAAAAGAATAAACTCTTACCTCAAAATTAAGGCAGAAAAGCAGATGTGATGCATCAATATTTTATTAACTTCAATTAACACACTTCATGAGAGTTAGCTCCGGAGCCATAGATAATATAAGAGAAATGCATAATAACAGTATATTTATAGAAACATACTTCCTTAATTAATTTATCAGATTGTTCATATGCAATTTTAAAGATCATAATAATAATTCGATTGGGCCTATGAGGCCATTTTATATAGACAGGCTAGTCTGATTTCAGTCATATAAATCGACTTGTCATCAATTGCTGCATCCTAAGTTGTTACATAGTTGAACACAATGTATCTTTTTACAAGTTATGGTCTGGCCTGTGAAGAACTTTTATTTATACTGGCCACTCAAATTTCTGACCATATGAATTATCTTCTTATAAATCATAGCACTTTAAGTTGGCATGTTGTTGATTGTAATCGAGAGATCGATTTTATCAATATATGCTAGTTAAATTTTTTAGCATATAAATCGCAGCAATTTTAAGTAAACACATAGTTGACTGGAATTAATATATGTCAAGTTGCTGAGTTGTCTTCATATCAGATATGGAGAATTCTACCAGAGTAATTGTAGATCATCGGTCGAGGATCATTACGCCGCATCTCTATCGCGGCCGTTATTTTTCGCTTCCTCTTGAAGAGTAGGTTCGCGGCAGAATGCCTCTCCGCCGAAGCGGAGAAGCTCCCACCAGCCTCTTTCTTCTTCTCAAGCTTATGCCCTTGTGTGGTCTGTTTCTGTCATCAAAGCATCCGTTCTTTCCCCAATCGCTCCCTCTTCCCATCCGAATAGATACGCGAGATGAAAAGAGCGCGCGTTAAATATTTTTTTTATATGTATATTCTCTGTTTATAACTAGAATCTTTTCTTTGAAAATGTTTTTGCTAGGTCTATATTAAATTCTTTATAATTTTTTTTTTGTATTTAAATTCTAATTTTAATAATTTTATATTTTTTTGAAAAGGACGCCAAATTGACGCTCATTTAAAATTCCGTGGAAGATTACCTCCGGAATTTTGTTTGTCTGGGAATTTTGAAAACTTGGAATGCAGGGGTGGTAAAACTCTTGAGCGTCCCTTTGGATTCTGGGGTGAATGCACTAAGTTGAACTCTTATTTTCTGTGGGTGGTAAATGAAAAGAAAATGGCTAGATTTTGAAGCTGGAAATATTCTCTTGAATATATTTTTCACATGATCTTAACCTATTTTAATAGTTCTGGATAATATTAATTCTGATTTAATTTAATTTTAATTTTTTTTTTTTTTTTTTTTTTGAGCATTTTAATTCAGATTATTTTTCTTAAAACTCTCTTTTAGAAATTATTTAATGATTGCTTTTGGAAATGTTTTTCTCTGAGTATTTCTAATCAGAATTATAAAGTAAGCCATGTTAAAACTATTTTGTAGTTTTAACAGATAGCTTTGGATACTGTTAAGAATTTTTATTCATCTTTTATGTAGTTTGTTGGCTGAATCCATGTAATCTACTTTTTTACTGCAATGCTTATTAAGGACTCATTCATTTAAAAAAGCAGGTTAGCCAGATAATTTAGTCAACAAACTGTATAAAAAATGAATAAAAAATCTTAACAATATCCAAAGCTATCAAAAAAAACCCCACACTTAATTTCACTATTTCAATTCCGTACAACCATGGTGTGTCCATTAAAATTAAAAATATTGCTGCCAAGCATAATATTAACATTCCTGTTAAACCCAATCGCAACACATTTCAGATTCTCTGAAGTGATAAAAATGTTGTCCCTCCATTAGAAACAGCTGGTATTTACAAAATCCCCTTCTCTGACAGTAAAGGTAATAAAAAATATTATAAAGGAAAATTAAAACGAGAATTAAAGAATGCAGCCACGATATTGCTACTGGAAAAATCACCATGGCATTAACCAAAGCTAATCAAGAAGATGAAATTAATATTAATTTTGATAATGTTGTAAAAATTGCTAACTACCACAATTATAAATATGCTACTTATCGTAAAGCTGTTGAAATTATACATCATTCAAATTCCTGCAGACTTGCCAACTAATTTTAATAAAAAAAAAGGGAAGATTTTTCTTCTTCTCTCTTAAAAAAAAAAAAAAAAAAATCTTTGATGCGTTAAACAGTACAGTTTTACACTTTTAATATTTTGAAGCAATCTACAAAAATGTTATGACTGATTATACTAACTAAATACCATGATGACTGATTATACTAAATACATAAAAGTTTGAAATGAAATTATACCTATTCAACATATAAATAACTACAATACAGAATCTGTAAGAAATTTATTTAACAATGGACTAAAAACTTAGTCAAGTATATAATAAAAAAGTAAATAAAATAAGAAAGAATTCATACCTAATAGTGTAGAAAGAACTGCACTCACTAAGCTGCTGTCAAATATTTTCTACTGAACATTTTTAGTTTCCATTAGCTTTTTCAAGCTTTCCCTACCCCCTCCCCAAATTAGACATGTGATTGCTAAAATGAGAAATTAGCTGAAAATTTTTCGCTAACATGATTGGTTGGTTGATTACTTGAACATTGATAAAGTCACTTTCAATAAATTGATGACATAAACATTTATATATATAGTTTTTAACTACATTAAGCATTTACAGAATTTTTTCATTAACATTAAAAAAAAAAAAAATCTTTAATACAATTGCAATGACTTTTATATCCACATAAAACCTCATTAAAATCCCATGCCAACAGAAAAACAAACTTTTTAAACAAATATTGAATACGATTTTTGTGTATGTACATCAATCATACATATAAAAAAAGTAGCAGTAGTTAATAATTAGTTTCAAACGTGCATAAAACCAACTGAGTATTAATTTTCTTAAATTGTTTTTGAAAAATGTTCCTACCTGAAAAATATATTCGTTGTTTTTTCCCATATTTACACATTTGTTATAAATATGTATAATGTAATTTGTTATAAATTTGTTATAAATATTTAATTTAATAGAGGAAAAATAAACAGATTCATTAAATTCAACAATAAGGACTAAAAATAATTACATACATCAAAAATATTGAGCACTTCTATAGCTTTATTGATTCTAGAATTGATCACTATCCAGAGATGGGGAAGGGGAGGGGGAAGAAATATTAAATTCTTTAAATTCTACTTTTAGAATCTAATGAAGCAAGTTTAAAAAGAATATTATCATTTATGTTCAGATGGATAAAGATTAAGAAATAAAAGACTTCTGCAGAACATTTGATTGCCAATCACTATTTGGAGATAGATGAAGGAGGAGAGGGGGGGGGGAATAATTACATGAGCAAGAAATATTTAACAATTTTATTTCTTTACAGGTTCTAGGATCTCATAAAGCAAGTTTGAAATGAATATTGACATTTATGTTTCAGTCATGAGAGTGCAGAAAATTAAAAAAAGAGGAAACACGTGTGTTCATAAAATTAATTTTAAAAGAAAAAATGCATGCAGGAAATCTATAAATGTACGCTCATAAAATTTATTTGAAATGAAAAATAATGCTCACAGGAAAAAACTATACAAAATATTTTAAAAGTGACAAATTAAACTAAAAGAATAATGCACATCAACACATAAACCATGTGTTTAAAGAAAAAAAAAAAAGTTAGCTAGCAATCAACATTTAATCATTGGCTGGTGGTGGAAAATGGGAAAGAAGGGGGGGAGGGGGTAAAAAGTAGTTCATGAGAGAAATATTAAGCACAATTGTACTTCTTTATAGGTTCTAGAATATCATAAAGTAAGTTTAAAATTAATATTGTGGATGGATAAATATTCAAAAATAAAAGGCTTCCCGCAGAATGTTTGATCAGCAATGGTTAGAGATGAAAAAGGGGGGGGGGGGACAAAAAAAAATTACATGAGTGAGAAATATTGAATAATTCTGTTCTTTTATATGTTATAGAATCTGATAAAGAATGTTTAAAATGAATATTGACATTTATATTTTGGATGGAAAAAGATTGAGAATCTAAAGTTTTTCGTGGAGCGTTTGAACACTGATCGTTATTGGCGTTTGATTTTAACAAAATAGAAAACCACGGAATTAACGAAAATCGCAAAAAAGCGGAAAATCGCGGATCCGCGGAAAATTCTCATGCCTGTATTATGAATGGAGAAAAATTAGGAATTGGGAGCTTTCGTGATCACCAATCGCTCCATGGTATTTATTTTTTTAAAACGAACAATATCCGTGACTTTTTTAAAAATGGAAGATTTCATCATCTGTCCAGAAGACCGGAAGATAGGTTAAAAACCGGAAGTCTTCCGGGAAAACCAGAAAAGTTGGCAAGTATGTTCCTGCAATGGCAACAAAGCGGCACGTTTGGATAAACAGTAGTGCCACCTGCTCAGGAGAGCTAGCGGGCACGGCAAAGATCGAAAACACAGACTTGCTACCAGCACTGTCGATGTTAGTGACCACAACAGGGTACCCCGTTGAAAATATTACAGCCGAATCACGAAGCAAAAAAAGGTTTATTTATTTTTTTTTTTTTATTAGTTTAAAGCTTTGTGTTTTGTGTAACACTATTTTCCGTTATATCTAATTTTAGAACAATGCATAAATTTAGACATAAAATGTAACTAAAGTTATGGTTTATAATGATTACCTAAACTAGATAAAAAAATGGACAAGAAATAAACCTGGAAAGAAAAATACACTGGAGAAGAAATAAATTTAATTGACCATTGAGAAGAAACTTTTTAAAGAATTTATCTTGACAAATTATTTTTCTATGTAAATACTGTGTGTTAATGCCCTATAGTAGAAATTAATGAGAAAAAAATAAATGATGGGCAGCTGAGTAGATCCCATCCACTCAACTACTCTAACAATATTTTCGCAATTTAATAGATGTTACATATAAGTCTGCTTCAGCATGAATTTTATCAAATTTTGTAGAAATGATTTTTGTTATATAGAATAAAACACTCACGTTGTAATAACTTCTTGAAAATGAGAACGCTTAGCTAAGTACTTCAGGAAAAGTTCTTCACAGTGTAATTTCCGCTTCAACAGAATGCTATATAAAAATAATGAAACAATATAATATTCGGTTACATTAAAATCTAATATTTGATTTAACAAAATGTTAAATTTAAAATTTCAGGCCAATTAAAAAAAATGAATAAATATGCGTATAAAAATATTACTTAATTAGAATTTCAAATTTTAGCAAAATTATAACTTTTACATAATTCACTTTTCTTTTTTCTTTTTTAATAATAATTAATTTTATAGTTTGTAAAAACAGAAAGCCTTTCAAGTAATGATAAATACCATCTACCATCTTAAATATTTAATCGATTAACGTTACAAAAAGTAAAATAAAATAATAATACAAAAAAAATTTACCCCCCCCCCAAAAAAAAAAAAAAAAAAAAAAACAGAGAGAAAAGACTAAAAATAATGAGTACATATCATGCGAAATCAACTGACAAGATACGATATTTATGCTACATATTATTTAAAACTAAAACTAAAGGAAAAAATAAAAATACTTATATAATTATATTTATTAAAATAATTTTTTTTATTTTTATCTATATATTGATATGCAAACATGAAATTTGTCGCAAGCTTTTAAAATATTAATAATAAAAATAGGAGCTTAAAAGTGGTATCATTCAAAAGAATAATAATAGAGTGATAGGAATGTTTACTGAGTGAATGAGTAAGAATTGAAATTTTATATAATTGAACATATACACATTAAAAACAGATTTATAAATTTGTTTCATTTTTATTTATTTATTTATGATCTTGTGATTTACGTCAGCTAGAATTTGAAGACATATTTTTTAGGCAAAACATAATGCATTTTTCCATAACTGAAATTGACTACTCATTTCTAAAATATTTCATTTATTACAATCCTCTGTATATATATATATATATATATATGGAAAAGCCCAGGAGCAGAATTATATCCGATGTTCTGCAATGAGACATTAAAATTTGCAGATGTTCTACAGATATTTTGTCCAAATTTGTCAAAGCACAGTAAAATGCAAAATAAGCATAAAAATAATACAGTACACTCCCGATTATCCGCGGTATTGGGTGGTGCGGCTACCGCGGATAATGAAAATCGCAGATAATCCGCAAAAATGTTGAAAATGGAAGAGAATAAAAGAGAAAACAATTATAACATGAAAAATCAGTTTATGTAATATAGTATTACCATACTGTAAGACGTAAAATAATCTTACCTCTTAAAAAAGTCAGTCTTACACCCTCTTAAAAAAGTCAGTCACTTGTTTTTGTTTCTTGCTTTGGAAACATTTTTCTTGATCTGCGATTGAATTTTGCGTAGCATAAGTTTTTCAGCCAACTGCGTGTCTTCGTACGTCTTGTTCCTCTAAATAATGGAGCAGTCCGTCGACGTGTTGTAAAGCCTCTTCGTGTGTCATCCGCGCCTGTGTATTAGCATCTTCTTCTTCGCTCTCGTTTTGCCGCTCTTCTTCACTCTGAACCTCACCCATTGCTTTTTGAACGATTTCCTCATCCAACAACCTTTCAAAGCCGGGATCGTTGGCGTCACACTCCAACCACTCTTTAATGTTCTCATCGTTGACGTTCTCACCACCAGGAACAGTTTTTACTAACTTGGCCAGCGGTGCAGTAGGCATGTCCACATCCTCCTCACCCTTGTCATTGTTGTCTTCATTTAGTTCGACTTTTTCTTCAATTTTGGGGAAGATTTTCCTCCATGACTTAATGAGGGTTGGTTGTTTTACTGATTCCCATGCAGACGCAATATCGTTGATGCTATCCAAGATTGTGTATTCTTTCCAAAACTGTTTAAAATCACAACCTTCTTCAATTTTGGTCATTAGAAGTTTGGTGCGGTATTGTCTCTTCATTGACGCAATCACTCCTTGGTCCATCGGTTGAATTAGAGCAGTAACATTAGGGGGGAGAAACATTGCAAAAAATTTGCCATCAGAAGACTTAAGCACACTTGCACTGGGATGAGAAGGTGCATTGTCGATCAACAGCACCGCCTTTTCTGGCAATTTTTTTGCTTTGATGTGTTTTCGCACTTCAACAACAAAGATCTTATCGAACCATTGTTTAAATATTGAATGATCCATCCATCCTCTTTTTTGATTGAAATAATCAACCGGCAAATTTTCTGCTCTAGTGCCTTTAAACGACCGCGGTTTTTTAGCCTTTCCAATGACAGCAAGCCTAAGCTTATGACTACCTGTAGCATTACTGAACGACATGATGGTGTATCTTTCTTTGCTACTTTTGTGTCCAGGCGCTTGACGTTCATATTCAAATGCTAACGTGCGGGTGGGAAGGCATTTCCAGAAGAGTCCAGACTCGTCAGCATTATAAATTTGTTCAAATGATAACTTCTCTTTTGACACTAATGCTCCAAATTCCTGTTGAAAATCATCCGCTGATTGCTGGTTGCCACTAAGTTTTTCCCCATGAATTCCAATCTCACGAATTCCATGACGCTGCTTAAAACGAGTTAACCAGCCGGATGATGCATCAAATTTGCCTTCCATGCCTAACAAATCAAAAAATACTTTTGCCTTAGCTGCGATGATAGGACCGTTTACGGCAGTTCCCTCACTTCGCACCTGAGCTAACCACTCCGCCAAAGCCGTATCTAGTTCATCAAATGTAGACTTCTTCATAGTTTTTCATTTTTTCATTCCGGAAGCACTGTCTGACATTGATGCAAAGTTCAGCAATTTTTCTTTGTTCTTTAAAATGTCACGTACTGTTGTTTCCCCGATTTCATAATCCAAACACATATGCTTCCTTGAAGCGCCGTTTTCTAATTTTTAAATCATTTCCAGTTTTTGGGCAATCGTCAACACAACCTTCTTTCACTTTTCAGCCATTTTAAATCCGCAACGAAAAATGTACCAAACCAGGCAACACAATCACTAAACACGATAAAAGACGAACAATACTGTTAAACATCGACCGGTCAGCGTCAGCACTCACTCAATACTGATGTGTCAGATGAGAGGGGATAGTTTGGACACGTGAGTAGGCGAGAGAGAAAGAGGAGGGGAACGGTGGGAGGGGGAGTTCAGCGACCTTGGCGCGAACACCTGCATATTGTCAGTGGCTCGGAGATAAAAATGCAGTACTAGATTACGTGCCAGCCTATATCAACCCTGTTACGTTGCTATATTAAAGCAACAATGTAACTTAGTTTTCCCCCCTTTTGCAAAGAATTTCAAAATAGCAATTTCAAAAACAACATTTAAGAAAAACCTTCCAATTCAAATTTCAATTAATTTCCAAAATCTAAAATAGAGCTGCACAGTTTAGCGTGGCTGCTATTGCATTTATATTTAATTTTACATATCCACAAAATATAAAAGTGATAATTGCTAGTGTAGGAGACATTGAACACAAAATTGAAGTCTATTTAAAACTAACGTTTATTAAAAATATAAAAAAAACAAGATATTAAATTAACAGGAACAACTCTAAAATATTGCCATATGGAGCAGAAACAGCTGGATAAATTATTCTGGAAACACTAAACTATTTTAAACTATATATTTCTTATAATTAATACATGTGATTGAAACTAGAAAATATATCCTTAAGGTTACTTTTAACAAAGTTCAATTATTGCAAGCAAGGCACAAACAAAAAAAAAACAAATTCAAAATTTCTAGTGAGTCAGGAAAAAAAAAGTAACATTAATTAATCAATTTCAAAAAGATAAATTAACTCGCGATGGTATACCGGTCTACAGGAGCAGAGAAAGGGAAGAATAAACATTAAAAAAAAAACCTCACCACCTCATGACAGTTTTAAAACAAACTTTATAAACTTTAAACTACATCTTTTAAAGAAATTCTATTCCAACAATATCGCCTAACAGCAGCAGCATAGGTCAAAGGAAAAAGTGCACCCTGCTGCTCAAGCAGACAGCTTTTATAAAAAAAACATATTCAAATTACCACAAACAGCGCGGTTGACAGAAAAAGCACACACCCCTCAAGAGAACCAATCAAAATAACGATGTCTCGTCTGAAGGTTGAGTGGTTGAATAAAATATTACACGGATGACAGAGGCCACCTTACGGGAGAAACGCGAAGCATGCGCTGTGTGACAAGACTCTCTATAACAATATGATCTCTCTAGTCAATCGCGTGTAAACAAAAACAGTAACGAACTGCTGAATGAAGTAAGTGTTGAAAACAAAAAAAAACTATTTCAATTAGGAATTAAGGGTATAAGCTAATACTTAGGATTTATTTTAATGAAAATTTAGCTTCAATTTAAATTAATAAAAACGAACTTAATGAATGATAAATGTATTAAAGATTACATAACAATGGCATGTACGAACAAGCTAAAAACTATAAGAAAACTATTTTTTCGCAACAAAAGCCCCCCCACATGCCATTGGAAAAACAGTTTAAGATTTCTGACCCACTAGACATAACAGTTAGAAATAACTACAATAAAAAAAAAAAAAAAAAATTCAACTTTAAACTCTTACTTTTAACAACTTCAAAAATTTAACAATTAAACTCAACAAATTTAGTATATTAATCTAACCATCAGTATATCAATCCAACAATCAGTATATTAATCCAACAAAAACTGACCACCAGTTTTACCTTATAGGACATCATGTTCAAATATAGGCATACACCACATTTCTAGCTATATATAAAAGAAATTTAATAGAAAAATATATATGATCATAGCACACACATAATACACTTATATAACCTAAAACAGATAATATGACATGGGCCCATGTACATCACACATCATTCACACACCTTAAAGACAGACATAAAAAAAAACATTTTAGAAACACAGTGCATAACCAGATATAAAAATATCACCCAAAAGTCCTATAAAAATCTGTAAATGCATAATTCCAAAAATATTCGTAAATATAAGTTCAATATGTAAAATGTGTATATATATAACAAAACAATTAGGCATAAGCACAGTAAATCTGAGATAAAAACTAATTACTTTTAATCATTTCCTAATGGAAAAACTTAAGCTTTCTCAAATATTAAATTTTTCTAAAACATCTGATAATCTATTTAATTTGAATATATATTCACATTGATCTATTTCTAAAAAAAAAAATTTAAATAAATTTTACATCAATGACCCTCTGCTGCATAACTTTCTTTTTAATCAGAGCATTGCTTAACTACACTTTTACCTTTTAATATGTGACTAGAAAAACTAGATAATTCCCATTTGGTCAATGGCTTGGTGAAAGGATCTGCCAGATTTTGCTTACTACGAATGTATTCAATATTAAGAACATTTTTATGGATTATATCTCTTATAAAAAACAATTTCACATCTATGTGTTTAGAGCGGTGGTTCTCGATCGGAGACTTCACAAAATTTATACATGCCATATTATCTACTTGAAGTAAAGATTTTTCTTTCTTACCACTTAGAAACTGTTTGCTGTAGCATTCCTCCAGGATTCGGTCAAACCATAGTACTTCTTTTGTAGTTTCTGTTAAGGCGACGAACTCGGCCTCCATTGTGGACAATGAAACGCAACGTTCCTTGAAGCTTCTCCATTCAATTGGGGCTTCACCTAAAAATATGATTTGTCCTCCCATGGATGTTCTGTCGTCCTTATTTGTCGCATAATCTGCATCTGAATAGGCTTTGATTCTAGGCGATGTGCAAGATAACTTTAATTTGAAGTCCTGAGTATATTTGACGTATCCCAAGAGTCTTAGCAGCCCGTCCCAATGTGGTCTCCCAGGGTTTGATTGATATTGACTGAATATGTTTACTGCATAACTTATGTCTGGGCGTGTTCTTCCAGCAATAAAAGCTAAGCAACCTATTAGGCTTCGATATGGGATCTTTTGCATCTCTTTTATTTCTTCATCTGTTTGAGGACATTGCGATTTTGATAGTACTACACCTTTGCTTATTGGGAGTGTTGATAAAGGAAAATGGTAGCTCTTAAAACGCTCACAAACTTCTGAAATATAAAGAGTTTGGTTGAGAAACAAGCAGTCCTTTTCCTCTTCAAATTCGACTCCAAGCAGACGGCGAGTTTTTCCTAAGACTTTCAAATCAAAATGTCTTTCTAAGAGATTGATGCATTCTTTAATAACTTCATCAGTTTTTCCAAAGAAAACCATATCGTCCACATACAGGATTACTATTACTTGATCTTTATAGCTATATACACAGTTGCACCATTCAAACTTCTTGAAGTTCAAGGACTCCAACACGCCATGGATCTCGTAAAACCACTCTCGACCTGACTGGTGGAGGCCATAAAGCGCTTTATCCAGTTTGCAGACGAGGTGTTCTTTACTTTTCTCAACATAGCCTGGAGGTTGATGCATGTATACTTCATTAGTTAAAGGTGCATACAAATAGGCCCCAGTTACGTCACACTGGCAATGTGACCACCTCTTCAAAACTACTAGAAGAGAGAAGAAAAATCTGACAAGTGAAAAATTCACCACTGGACTAAAAGTATCTTCATATGATACCCCTTTTACTTGCTTGAAACCTTGTGCAACAAGTCTTGATTTATAGCGTATTACTTCTCCCTTTTCATTTTTCTTGAGGGCGTATACCCAGCGGCAACCTACAGGAGTATGGCCTTCTGGTAGCGGAGTGAGATGCCAAACATTTCTTTGCTTAATGGTATTCATCTCAACATCCATTGCTTCCTTCTAATGAACTTTTTGGGGAGAGTTTAACGCTTGTTTGTAAGTTTTCGGGATATTAAAGTCTTCTAGTCATGTAGTTTCAGATGTAGTCACATTGGCAGATGGCGGATTTGAGTCTGGCTGTATAACAATACCTGCATACTTGTTAGAGGCAGAAAAATTAAAAATACTGGGTACATAAGGAATACCATTTTCTTTACAATATTCTTCAATTTTCTTTAAAGAATTTAAACGTTTTGGATCAGCAGGGCCAACTGGACGATAATAAATGTCTGTTCTACTTCCATCTTTTCTTGTTACAGGCCTCCGTTCCCATTTGATTACTGACTGAGGCTGCTCTTCTTGTGTGGGCTCAAGATCTATGGCATTTTCATCTTCAAAGTCATCTGGATCATACCTGACATTGGCAGGGTGACTTGTTTGAAGATGGTACCTTAATAAATCATCGCCATTTTCCTCCTCTGTCTGTAACTCAAAGTTAATTGGGCCCATCACTGCTCCATTGCGTTCCTCTGCATCTTCAATGAACCTGACATTTATCGTTTCTATAGTTTTCTTGCTGTCTGGAAAGTATATTCGGTATCCTTTTGTCCTAAATGCGTATCCGATCATTATACCTTTTCTTGCCTTTGGATCTAATTTAGAGCTTCTATGCTGCTTAGGTATTCCCACATATGCTTGAGAACCAAAAGGCTTGAGGTGGTTCACCGACGGCTTACATCCTCCATACAGTTCATACGGTGTTTTATTCTGCCCTTTATGGCAAACACGATTCCAAACATGAATGAAGGCAAGAATAGCGTCAGGCCAAAACTCATTTCCTAGGTTTGCATCAGCAAGTTGGCATCTTACAGCATCCATGGCAGTCCGATTGAGCCTTTCAGCTACTCCGTTCTGTTCCGGCGTAAAGGTATTGGTCGTTTCATGTTGAACTCCTTGCTCTGCACAGTATTTAGAAAAATTCTCATTTAAAAACTCAGCCCCGTTGTCTGTGCGGATATGCCTTAACTTCCTTCCTATAAACCTTTCCGCTCTTGCTACATGCCTCAGGAAGATAGCAAAAACTTCTGACTTCGCTTTCATAGGGTAAATTGAAGCTTTACGGCTGAAATCGTCGATTATTGACAAGTAAAAACGTTCACCGTTCCTTCCCACAGCTTTGACAGGACCCCAGGTATCCATGTAAAATAAATCATTAGGGTTCTTTGACCTGATAAAGTTCTTAGCTTTGAAAGAAACTCTACGTTGCTTGTTCAATCGACAGATCTCACAATTTACTCTGAAGTCCTTAATTGCTGGTAAGCCAGTAGCACCTTCCTTCTTAGCAGTTTCATAGACTACAGTCGGACTAAGATGAGCCATTCTTCTGTGCAAGAGTTCAACATTAACTTTCTGAGATGCAGAAGCTGCAAAACTAACTTTTCTTTTATTTTTCTTAGAAAAAGGTTTCTTATTAAAAGAAGGCTTCAGGATATATAAGCCATTTTGAAGATACGCATTTACGAGGATTTTCCCATCTCGCAAGATCCTCACCTTACCACCACCTCCTGAGAATTCTAGCCCCATAGCATCTAATTTTGGACCTGAAATTAGATTATGTTTTAAATCTGGTGAATACATCACCTCATTAAAAATGAGAACCTCATCACCAAAATTTAATTTTACTGTGCCCTTACCTAGTATAGGAAAAAAAATATTATCAATAGCTACTGACATTTCTTCAGATTCAACTGGTTTAAAGTCAATAAATAAATCTTTATTCCGACAAAAATTGTGCGAAGCAGCAGAATCGAACACCCAAGTATCAGTAGCTTGCTCAACCCCACTTATGCACGCCTGAATATAACAAGAACAGTTTTTGCCACCCGTCTTTTTCTTATTTTTCGAATGACTTGGACGTGGACTGGGACTTCTAGTTGGTTCTCTCTGAGATTTTGCACTACAACATGATGAGGGATGATGCTCTTTTCTTCTAAATGGGGAATGACTTCTCGAGCTACGGCACTGACTCTTAATGTGGCCTTTCTTTCCGCAACCATAACACGTTATGACTTTGGAGGGTTCCTTTCTATAGTTAATGGAATGTGCAGCAACTATGTGCTCTTGTCGGTCTATATCTCTTACTTGAAGACGCGCCTCTTCGGAAACAAGAGCTGCCAAAATTTCCTTATAGGAAAAAGCTTTATCATCCCATCTAATGATATTTTGTACTATGCTGTCAAACTGAGGTGGCAAGTACCTAAGAAGCTGAAAATTAAGATAGATCTCTGGCATAGGATGTTTAATTCCCTTCAACTGCTCCTGCAACCTACAAATTCTAGCTGAAAATAAACTAATACTCTCATTAGGTTTTATTCTACATGCATGCAATTCACTAACTAATTGCATGTGCCTACTGCGATTATCTGGCTCAAAATATTTCTGCAATGTTTCCCATGCATCTTTAGCATTTGTTAAACCTTCTATTAATTTACGATACTCTGGGGATATATTTAAATAAATAATGGACATTGCTGCACTAGCACGTAATTTATATTCTCTAACATCTCTATGAGTTACCCCTTTAACTGCATCAACAGTGGGTTCACTTTCTGTCCCTGTGACAATGTCCCAACTTCCCCTATCCATAAGAAGGTACTTAACATCAGCACTCCAATTGCCATAATTGGCAGAATGCAAAGGTTCAATACTTTGTGCCATTGCTATAAAGTTAAAGTCCAGAATTTAATTTAATTTTTTTTTTAATTTAACTATTGCCCCCCCTTCACTTTATTTTTAATATTCTAGGAACATGTGGCAAAGTAAACTTCAATTGAAATAATTAATAATTACAAACTTGCATTTAATTAATTGCAAGAGGTGGGCCTGGAATACAATTTAAGCCCATAACCAATATATGTTACGTTGCTATATTAAAGCAACAATGTAACTTAGTTTTCCCCCCTTTTGCAAAGAATTTCAAAATAGCAATTTCAAAAACAACATTTAAGAAAAACCTTCCAATTCAAATTTCAATTAATTTCCAAAATCTAAAATAGAGCTGCACAGTTTAGCGTGGCTGCTATTGCATTTATATTTAATTTTACATATCCACAAAATATAAAAGTGATAATTGCTAGTGTAGGAGACATTGAACACAAAATTGAAGTCTATTTAAAACTAACGTTTATTAAAAATATAAAAAAAACAAGATATTAAATTAACAGGAACAACTCTAAAATATTGCCATATGGAGCAGAAACAGCTGGATAAATTATTCTGGAAACACTAAACTATTTTAAACTATATATTTCTTATAATTAATACATGTGATTGAAACTAGAAAATATATCCTTAAGGTTACTTTTAACAAAGTTCAATTATTGCAAGCAAGGCACAAACAAAAAAAAAACAAATTCAAAATTTCTAGTGAGTCAGGAAAAAAAAAGTAACATTAATTAATCAATTTCAAAAAGATAAATTAACTCGCGATGGTATACCGGTCTACAGGAGCAGAGAAAGGGAAGAATAAACATTAAAAAAAAAACCTCACCACCTCATGACAGTTTTAAAACAAACTTTATAAACTTTAAACTACATCTTTTAAAGAAATTCTATTCCAACAATATCGCCTAACAGCAGCAGCATAGGTCAAAGGAAAAAGTGCACCCTGCTGCTCAAGCAGACAGCTTTTATAAAAAAAACATATTCAAATTACCACAAACAGCGCGGTTGACAGAAAAAGCACACACCTCTCAAGAGAACCAATCAAAATAACGATGTCTCGTCTGAAGGTTGAGTGGTTGAATAAAATATTACACGGATGACAGAGGCCACCTTACGGGAGAAACGCGAAGCATGCGCTGTGTGACAAGACTCTCTATAACAATATGATCTCTCTAGTCAATCGCGTGTAAACAAAAACAGTAACGAACTGCTGAATGAAGTAAGTGTTGAAAACAAAAAAAAACTATTTCAATTAGGAATTAAGGGTATAAGCTAATACTTAGGATTTATTTTAATGAAAATTTAGCTTCAATTTAAATTAATAAAAACGAACTTAATGAATGATAAATGTATTAAAGATTACATAACAATGGCATGTACGAACAAGCTAAAAACTATAAGAAAACTATTTTTTCGCAACAAACCCTTACATTGTTTATCCCTGCGAACGGGTTAGCGGCACCTGCTTTGTGCACGTGACTGTTTCACATGTTTAAATGGAATTTATGTTTAGTAAAAACGGTCGAAAACTCATCTTAAATTGCGGAAATAGGTTCCATCTGAAGGATGGGAATGAAAAAAAAAAAGAAAAAAAGTGTATATTTAGACTTGCGGATAATCCGCTCGCGGATAATCGGGAGTGTACTGTACTTATTAGTAAAATATTTATTACACATTTATAATAAAACATGGTTTAAAATTTTTATAATCTAAAACTGAGGAATACACCAAGAATTTGCAATTTTTTCAATGGCTTTTGGCATTAATATTGTCACATTAATGTGGATATACTACTTACAAAACGTTTATAAATTTTGTCTCTACATTGAAACAATGACTGTTTCCAGCAATTTTCTAGTATGCTAACAGATTTACAGGTCAGTTGAACATATCTAGGTTTTATTAATTTTAGAATGTTAGCTGTATCATCATCATCCAGTTAGGGGATAGATGAAATGTTCTGCAAAAGCCTCAATTGTTCTGCGACATGCATCACAGTTTTAAGCACTTTCTGCTCCTGGGTGGAAAAGTATAAGATTTGTGAAATATTTCAATGAATTTACATGTTTTGAGATGTCCTGAACACAATTCGATCATTTCTAAAAAATGTTGTCTGTTTGTGTTAGCAAAACTTTGTAGTTCATGAATAAACCTCATATTTTGTGCTGACATCACTTTTACCAAAAAAAAACTTTTTTTTTTCTTCTAAAATTATTTTTTTTCTAATAAATTGATTTTCACATTATAACACATGGGAATGGTGATTAGCTTCAAATTTGAATAAAGTGCTTAAGTTTAAAGCATCAAATTTAAATGATAATTAAAATATTTTTATAATTGTTTTATATGCCAGTATCAGGGTTGTAGTGATTCAATCATGATTTAAATCAACTGATTTCTTTTTTTTTTTTTTTAAATCACTGATTTAAATCACTTATTTTAAATACCAAATAATGGAACGGATTTAATGGAATGAAATTGTTTATCTAATATTTAAAAAATGAGATTTTTAATTATTTTTAATGTAAATTTAAAAATACAATTTGTAAAATATAACAAAATATTTCATTAGACAAGCTAATATTTCTCATTTTTAGACTTTAGATTCATCTCTACTAAGCAACATTAATAAACACAAAAATAAATTATACCCCAACTCTCTTAATTATTCATACATTTTATTATATAGGTATTTTAAAAATTCATTATATTTTAATTATTTATACAAGCACAGCCTTATGACTGGTGTATGAATTGTAAATATTTAATTAATGTATAATTCATTGATTAATATTATATATATATATTCTAGTTCACCTTTGCCCACCTTGCGGTTGATATTTCGAAAAGAAAATACTTCTTTGTTATACCAGTTTATGTCATTTAACATTGGTGCACATGATATTTTAAAAAGAATAGCATATTTTACATTGTAGTGTTTAAAAAGCCCTGAAGCTTCAAAATGCTTTAAAAATAAAACCTTTTAATTTAACTACATATAATCGGTTAAATACCGTTCGAAGCTGCTGTCACTGCTTGTTTAATGAATTGTATCCTCTAAATATAAAAAAAAAAAGATAAAAGAACAAGTGGAAGTATTAAGATGGTAATGAAAATGCAAATTATGTTAATAGGTAAAGTGTAAAAAAAATTTCTTGATTCAAATGACATTTGTTGAACCTAAGTAAGAATTTTTTAGGATAAATATTTTTTTTCCCCTTTAATTCCTTATTCTTTTTAATTTGATTAGAAACTAAGAGTAAAAATTTCTTTTTCTTAACACATTGCTTCAGTTTTATGTCATTTTTCCTATTAAATTATCCTTTTCCAATTATTTCATGTGTTCAATACCATGGGTAAGATTCTACTTTATTTCAATACATTATTGTAGCTACAAAGTCAAAGTTACAAGTTGAGGGGCTTATACTACCGCATTTATGATTGGGATTGCTATAAAATTACTCTTATTATGAAGATACTATGTTGATAAAATACTGGTAATAAATACCTACATGGATTTTTTCTATGGGAATAGAATACTATTTATATTTTTATAATTTAAGTAAAATGATTGATAGTGTGGATATTGTGCATATATATAAACACATACACATAATAAAATACAAATGTTGTACAATAATGTATGCATACATAATAAAAATCAAATAAATCTTGATTTAAATTAAAAAAAAAAAAAAAAAAAACTATTTAAATTAAAAAAAAAATCAACAGCCCTAGCCAGTATACTTAAAAGTACTTAATATTAATGAAATAACAACTAAGAAAATAAATAACTTACAAATAAAAATAGTAGTAAAAGATAGAAAGAAAAATTAAAAAAAAAAATTATGTTTCAGTTTTTGCTGTTTGGTGTGTATGCCCGTTTAATTATCCTTATATAGTTCTCATACCTAAGTTTCACAAATCTCCAATTAAATTTCGCACTGTCACTGTTGGGTGTAACACTTACAACAACAATGCTAATAAAGCTCTACTGGATATTCTAAAACAAATTTACAATTGTACTTGCAAAGTTGGTAATTTACACTGTCTTAAAAATAGCTTTCAATTAATTCAATACATCAAATCACTTGATTCAATAGACAATATTATGACTTTTGACTTTCAAGATCTTTTCAATAATATTGAGTTATCAGATCTTAGTAATATCATTTACAGTCTTTTTCAAGAATATAAAACTCAAATTAATCGTCCTCCCAATTTTAAAGGAAAAAAATTTAAAACACTTCTTAACTTTGTTATCCATAATAATTATATCTTCCACAACAACAATATCTATTTGCAACAATTAGGCATCCCACAAGGAGGTTGTAGCTCCAGTATTTTGGCAGATCTCTATCTTTATTATTATGAAAAGCAAATTTGCAATGATGATGTTCGATTTTATCGTTACATCGATGATATTATTGTATTTTATCCCAATGCTGCCTTTTATGCTGCCCTCCTCTCCCTCAAAATAATAATAATAATTTTATATTTCAAGCACATCTAAAACACTAATTCTAAAAAGTTTATCAATTGAACAAATTAATATTTTAAGCAATTTACTTAAAATGACCTACAATGCACAGCCTTCAGTGCCAAGATGTGTAGATTAGTGATCCTCTGTTAATTAAAAATTATATATTCCTTGAAAAAACAATAAGCTTTATGGAGATAGAAATATCTAAAACTACTTTCCTTAAAAACTAAATACAGCATTGTGTGTACAATAGCTTAAAAATAAATTCATATTCTCTTGTTAAAATTTGACCAAATTTCACATGCCAAAACTAACCTTATTGAATTACAAATTTAATTAAAATATAAATTGTTCTTTAATGATAATTTATTTAAAATAAATATTAAAAAAAAAAAAAAAAAAGTGTAAAACATACTCTTTTCCATCTTCTAAATTAGCAATCACGGCAGCCCATCCTTGCTGCTGCAAATGCTGAGCATGAACAAGTTCATCACATTCCCGGCGGCCTTTTATAGCAGCATCAGCAAATCTCTGAAAAGATAAATATATTCAAACAATAATTAAAAACAGTAAGCTTCTATCTGGTATTTCTCAAATCTGAAATGATGAATAGTATTCCTAAGTGTCTATATTCGGTTAAATATTCATGTATAACTAGCTGCAAAGGTGATTGCAATCACACTGAAAAAATCATGAAATTTACTCCTACAAAAAAGTCCAAGAAACAAAGCTAAATACAAACAGGTCACCTAAGTTTTAAATCTGGCAACTTTCTTTTATTTTGACTCATCAATGACCTTGTGGTCCTATCTAAAACTTTTTCTTTATTTTGTTACTTATACTGGCAAAATAACATGTCAAAATCTATAGTTTGATCAAAAATTTTCTTTTTAAGTATTTGTGATTTCTTGATATAATTAATTTTGTTTAATCATGAAATTAAAATTTTACATTTCTAAATACTTTATGCAAAATGGAATCAAGACACTTAGAATTTCATAAGCTAATTTAATTTTTCTTTAATTAAAATTTCAACACTTTATATTATCTACTTACATTTCAAAAATAATTACAACAAATATTTTGATAATAGTATTAACACAGATTCCAATGTAACATAAAATATAGTTCTTTCTGTAATAAAGAATCTTTATGCTTCAATTATGTACACATTTTTTTTTTTTTTTTGTGTAACCAATTTCTATCAATGTTACAATCATATAAAAAAAAAAATTCCACTTCACTTGGGCAACTCTTTCATAGTGCAAAAATTATTTTGCTAATTCATGTATGTCTTTTCAGAAGATTCCTATTTTAGTTCTTTGGAATTTCACCAACAGAATATTGAGTTTCTGTTTTGTTAAAAGCTCTTTCTAAGCACAAACTCACCACAACTGATAAACTCTGGAAAGTAATAAAAAAGAAATTGTATGCAATTCTCCAGAAAGTTTACCCAAAACCCTTCTATAAAACATTGATATCCAAGAAACAAGGTTATCACAGCAGTGCAAAACACATCTGAACACACAAACAAGGTTTGGGAGAAACTTTGAAAATTTTTCTAGTAAGGAAAATATATAAATAAAAGGCAAAAATAACAATCTGGTGAGAAAACAAACCTTCTGAAATTAGTTAAGTTATATGAGGCTTAGTTACTGATATCATGAACTACTGATAACATGAACACATTTTTTATCCCCTTTGAGATTCACATTAAAGATGTTCAATTGTACTTTGATTTCATAAAAGGAAATTGGAGTAAAATAATAAACTAACAACTAAATTCCAAAGTTACAGTATGTACTTTTCTCTTAACCCTTTACATCCAAATTAAAAAATACAGCCGAACCTCGTTAACTTGAATCTCAAGGGCGAAAAAAAATTTGTTCATGATATCAGTAACTAAGCTTCATATAACTCATCTTCATTTTGACAGGGATTGTGGAAACAGTTCATGTTAAAAGTAATTCACATTAACGAGGTTCAACTGTACATATACAGGGTTTTCTAAATGAATATCGGGGTTTTAACGCTTTTTAGTAAACTTAAAATCATAATTAATACATGAAATGAAAGAGCAACTGTGTCAGCTGGTAGTGGAGGCACATACACACAATCCTTTATGAACCCCCACAGATAGAAATCACATGGCGTGAGCACTGGTGGTGCCAGCTAGGGGGCCGGCCGTTGGGGAGTTCGTGACCCCCCATCGGGGCATATTCCTAAAATCTGTTGGGGAAAATATTACAAAATTTTCAGTTTTTCTCTTTTTAGCAGCATTTTTTTTTTTTTTTTTTTTTACAAATTTGAAGCATTCCAGTTTTTACTTTCTATATTCAATAGAAGAAAGTATTAGATTCGTAAAAATTTTTGGCTTCTGGTTTTCCATGAATTTACACGTTTTTAGAAGTCCAGAATAAGTTTTGACCATGACATTTTTAGAAAATGTCTGTCTATGTGTCTGCATCTCAAGAATTACTGCACAGAATTACATATAAATTTGTATGTATTTGCACCATGACAAAAAATTAGTGTCTGTTAACTTTTGGTCCAAATCGCTCTATAGGTACTGTGTGCAATTTCTTTCAAGGCTATATCCAGGTTCTAGATTATATAATCGAACAAAACTTGATATGCGATAGAGCCTTTATAAAACATTAGGCTGATTTAATTTAGGTGCATATCGTCTGATAAGTTGTGCTGCTCTGCTGCCATTTCCCCCGAGAACAGCAAGGCTATATCTCAGTTTCTATATGACAGGGCCATCACGAAACATTATGTGGAACCGTTTGAGTGCATATAGCCAGATAGGTGGTGCACCCGTGCTTCAATTTTTCTGTGAACGGGAATGCTGCATATCAGATTCTATCACTTATAATTGCATGAAACTTGATATATGAGAAGGACATTTTAAAGCAATATTTTGATTCAATATTGGTGCATATGGGCCGATTGGTGGCGCTGCTGTTATGTAATTTACAACATGAATAGGAAGACAATTTCTATTAAAAGACCACTTCTCTGTAAAGCCATTTTTCTATGGCATGATGGATGGCCCTCTTAGGGAAATTTGTATATATATATCTATGATCAACAGATATGAATATTAATTTTTTCTTACGAGTTTCCCTTTATGCATTCTGTACATATTTTATTCTATGGAAAGATAATAGTATGTACTTAGAGAATGGCATGATGATCCGCAAAATCATGAGGCATATTAACAAACAGAATGGTACAAATATTAACAGTAATATTGTTAATAACAATATTGCAGTGTTTGATGAATAGTCATATAATAAACTCTCTATATAGTGCCCCCTTGTCGGGGAGGTCATGTCCCCCCGTCGGGGAATTTCTTGTCCAACTACTGGGTGTGAGATCGTGTGAGCAAGGAGGCCATGCGAAACAAGCTCTGTCATTGGAATCCAGTATTCGGGTACAGTGACATTCATTCAACCAATCATGTATGTCTTTATGCCAGTGAGGCGGTGCACCCTCTTGCTGCCAAATGAAGTTATTTAATTCATCTTCTACCAACTGGGGAAACAGCCATAGTTGTAGAGCATCAAGATAGGAAGTACCAGTTACAGTTGCTTCTCCAAAAAAAAAAAATAATAATAATAATAATAATAATATTATAGTTTTAAAAAATTAAAGAACACGCTTTTATAGAAATGTGAACTAAAAAAGCACAAAATATCTATCTTAGTATTAAAATGCAGGGTAAGAGAAAATCGTGTGAGTGACACACCATAATATTTACATACATTTAAATCTTTAATTAAAATAACTTAGAATTAAACAAAAACCATTTTTAAAAAATTTCCCCTGACTGGGATCGAACGCTGGACCTTTAGGTTCGTAGCGCGGAGCCTTACCTCAACGCCACATCGTTCACGTAGGGAAAGTATTTTTTTACAATATAAATTTTTTGTTTGCTCCCAGAGCAGTTACAAACATACATACATACAGGTGAAGCTAATAAAAGCATGTTAATAAAAGGACCCATAAACTTTCTGTCAAGATATGGCACAAAAAACATTCAACTTAGAGGAGTCTTGTTGCAATAGTACCATCTTGTGAGAAATTTCTGAGCCCCACATGTGCATATTAAGAATGTTCACATGTCTACTGATATGAAATGTCGATTCATCACTGAAATCAACACAATACAGAAAATCATCGTGCAACATTTCATGAGCAAAGTTGGCACATAAACCATGGTCTGTAGGCTTTAGAGCCTGTAATAACTGCAAACGATAAGGACATAGTTGTAGGCGTTTCTGTAAAACTTTACAAACAATCGTCACTGGAATTGCTAATTCACGAGTAGCCGTCCAAACTGATTTTGTCGGGCTACATGTGAAAGACTCTCTCACTCGCTCAACACTCTCTTCAGAAACCCTTGGTCACCCTGTACTCTTCCCATTGCAAAGGCAGCCGGTATTTTCAAACTGACGATACCATCTACGGATGTTATTATCATTTGGGGGATCACATCTGAACTTAATCTGGAATGCACATTGCACAGTAACTACAGATTCGGCCTTTGCAAAATACAGAACACAAAAAGTTGTCTGTTCACTAGTAGCCATTTTCGCTACTAGCGCTTTATAGAGCATGCACGTACCAACAGAACTGTTTGAGTTGCTCTTTCATTTTATGTATTAATTATGATTTTAAGTTTTACATAAAAATAACTACAAAGCATCAAAACCCTGATATTCTTTTAGAAACACGCTGTATTCCAAATATATTTTTACAGTTACATAAGATGAATCCCTAAAGATATAAATAATAAAAACTATGCCTATCACCTCATCATAGTAATTAATGAGAATTTAATACAGTGGTACTTTAATGTACCATTGGTACATAGAAATCAAAAAAAGATCAGAACCTTGAAAAAAAAAGTTTTTATTTTTCCTCTTATATTTTTCATAACATTAATGATAGGATTAGAGATAAACTAATTATAAGACAGATGAGGATCATGAAAAATAGAAGTTATTAATTGTGACAGCAGCAAGCTATAAAACCCTTTCTTGAACAAAAATAGCTTTATGTAGCATCTAGTACCATTAGGTGAGTCCAGTAGAAGTAGATCAATGTAAAATATATAAATTTGATTCTTATAAATATCTTTGACATTTCATGCATAAATTCAATTTTCGTGTTTTTAAATATAATGGGTTTCAATGGAACATGATTAAGAACTTATTACATACAAAAAATTCCATTATTTTGGAGAAAATTTTGAATACGTTCACGAAATGTCAAATCTAACAATTCTGTGTACTTCTGAGTTACCAGAGAAAGGATTTACAATCAATGTTAGTTTTTATTTTAAACATGCAAAAAATAGTCCTAAAATCATTCTAAAAATGCTAAAATACCCTCTAAAAAAATAAAAACTAACCATTCAAATAGAAAAAAAAAAAATAATAATAATAATAATAATAATAATAATAATTTATAGCCTCTTTTGATTTTATTCAGGTATATTACTTTGTACTTTATAATAACACAAATTAAACTAATAACCTGAGCAAGAGCTGCCCTGACTGCTGCAGTTGAGCTACTTGGAGCCATATTAGCACATCCATATACATCATCTTCAATACTTAAATCTGCAATAAATAAAGTTTTCTTGTGAGGATACACAGTTATAAGACAAATTACACAAACTGAATAAGTTTAATATCACGAAAATATAATGCAATACACTGAAACTCCGATCAATCATTCCCGCATCCATCATTTTCCAGCATTCATTGTTTTATTTCTATGGTCCCTGCACAAATTGTGTTTAAATAATGTTAACAAAACCCACATATATCGTGCTTCAAAAAGTTGTTTTCCTGCATTCATTGTTGTAAAATTTTTCTACTGAAGGTCAAGCTGTTCCACAGGGCCTACAAACTGGAATTACTTCTTTCACCCTAAAATAACTCTTTTCCCCAATTCTATGGAGGATCAAAATTGTGATGTCATGTCTCTGGACTATCTATTCATTCTGTAATTTCAGCATGGCAGGAAGTAACTTCTTCAGTAATCCAGAAAATTGTTTCATGAAATGCAGTTATGTGCAAAAAAAAAAAAAAAATATGAATAACAAATAGAAGGGCAAGAAAATGATGATGATGATAATGTAGATGAAGAGTAGTTGCGTGTAGCAGAGAAAGGGCCAGGTAAAAAATTCAGTGATAATACTTGCATTAATCAAGATGTTATGATATGCAGTATCCTTAAGCATAAAAGAAATGTGTGATTTCAGAAAATAAAAATAATGGTGATGAAACAGAGGATAATTTCACGCTAATGACACAATTATGGCATTTGAAAGTACATGAATTTTCATATAAGCACATGAAATTACAGAAAAGGACAAGAAAAATGTTATAAATCTGGAAAAATTCCTGTTTAATTTATAAAAGGAAGAAAAAACCCAACATAAAAAAAAATTATTGATTTTTAAAAATAAATTTTACTAAATGTTCTACAACATTGATTTATTTCTTTGACAGTTTGGAAAGTAACAAATTAGTTTTTATTAATAGTATACTGTATACAGTGTGTGTATTAATTCATAAACACTGTTTTCTTTGTGTTTTGACTTTAATCTGCATTCATTGTTTTCCCGCTTTCATCGTTTTTTTTTTTTTTTTTTTTCCACACACCCCATGAAAAATGATGTATGGAGGTTTTACTGTATGACTAGCAGGGGCGGATCAAGGGGTGTGCGAAGTATGCGGTCGCATGGGGCGCTTGCTCGATACACAAATGAAAGGGTGCCAAATGCCAAAAATTTTCTCAGACTGTTTTATTTACAATTTCAAGAAACTTTTTTTTTGTTTTTGTTTTCTTTTAAGCAATACCAAATGTTTGCCTAGAAATCTTAATGAGAGCCTCCTCTCTATTTTCACCGCAAAGAGAAGATGAAACAGGAATAGCTACTATACCACCCTCTCCCAATTCCTTCTCTTTCTTCAAAATGCTCATGGATTTTCTTTTTGACAATAATATGATCTCTTCCAAGCATCTGAGATGACCACCATGAATTGGGACATTGGAAGGGCACAGACTACCGTCTTTTTGTCCCTTTCATTGCCGTGCTGATTCTTCCTAGAAGAGAATGCTGTAAAATATCATAAAAGCATCCCCCCCTCCCTGCAATCCATTAAACGACCCCTCTGAATTTTACATGAGTTTAGCTTGTTCAGAACAACCCTTCTGTTCAGCCTCGCAGGAAACAAGGAAACCAGCAAAAGACTCTATCCAAATAAGCGACAGTTTTTAGGTTATTTATTTCTTTGTTTAAGATCCGCCTTTATAAATATGAATGTTGATTTGTTTTATGATACATCGGACACTGATTATTTGAAAATGAAAATCGTAAGCTTCCTAAAATAATGGAAAATTTAAAAACAATGTTTTGGAAGTAAGAAAAAATAATGTCCTGAATTTTTCCATTTTTATGGCAGTTAACCAAAAGTTAACTGTATTTATTTATTTATTTATTTGTTTGTTTGTTTATTTTTTATTGTTGCAACTTTTAAAAAATATATATATATATATATATATTTTTTTTTTTTAATTATTTTTTATGCCAGTTAATTTTAGCAGGAAAATACATATTAATTTCCTGCTATACATCCTAATTTTTACCGCCTCAAGAAATATGTCCCGATTTTCTATGAAGAATGTAGGAGCGTTTGAACAGTATTTTGTGGTATTTTCTTAATTTTTGTATTAAAAAATAATTTACGTTCACTTTATAAATCATTTTACAAAGATGACAGATAAGCAAAAACAATCAGGGGCTTACAGGAGTAAAAGAAAAGGCCAGAAAAACGTGAAAATATAAAACAAGCTGCTGCATTTAAAAAAAAAAAAAAAAAAAAAAAAATCTAGCAGTGCAAGTCACAAAGAACTGAACATTTCTGCAAATTGACGATAAAATTAAAAAAATCATAAAAATCAATACTAAATATTATTTACTATTTTTGTTGTAATTTTTAAATTAGAAGTAGAAAAAAAAAAGTTAAAATAAAAAGCAAGCTGCTTTATTATAAAAGTTTTTTTTTTTTTTTTTCCTAACAGTGCAAGTAATGAGAAACTGAACAGTACTGTAATTTTAAAGAACGGGGAAAATAAAATACCAAAGGAAGAAGTAATAAATACTGTTTATTCTTCTTCTTCTATACCATTTGATTTATACCATTTCTAATTTTAATATTCTGCGATTCACAAACATGAAACATTAAAGTAATGAATTAGTGGCTCTGACTGCAGCAGGGAGATTGCCTGTTTCAATTCCAGGTCGCAGATCATGCTCGTTGGCCTTGTTTTTCGAAATTTTGTTTACTTCAAAACTTGAATGAATATGGGCTAGGGCAACTTAGAAACCCCCCCTCCCTCACACACCCACCCACCCACCCATCGAAGGGTATCCCACTGAAACCTAGGTCCCAAGTGTGGCCTTAATTTAAAACGCCAACACCAGCACTCACTGTGTGTTGGCTCGAAGCATATATCTTCCTTTTTTCTTCCCCATGTAATCAAAAGCGGATTTTACTGCTCCGTATTATTAGGATATTTCTTTCAAAAATAATATTTTTCAAATTATGTTTTTTGAATTCCACTCTTGGAATTGTCCATTGCATAGCACTAGCGCGACGTAAAACCCAACCAAGCAACCATCCATCCACTCTTGGAAGATTTCATCTTTTATTTTAGAAAGCAATTAAAAAATAATAATTAAATATTGCTTTTTGAAATTGAAAATTAGGCTCTTAAGTTTGCCTAATGAAATGAAATATTTAATTTTTTTTTTTTTTTTTAAATCTTACTAGGGGAAAAAAAAGTGATATATTCGAAGAGTGGAATTATAAAAAGCAGAATTTCAAAAACTTTATTTTTAAACGAGATATTTTGATAATACAAAACAGCAAAAATCCCTTTGAATTACATGGAGAAGGAGAAACGAAGAGTATCTGACTACGACTTCAGCCTGTCTGCTCTCTAACTCCCATTAATATTAATGAAATTCACTGAAACTGATATATGTTATTTAAATTCCCTATCAGATGCTCCCTATTGAAAATGAAGTAAATACCATTATTGGTTTATATACAGTGTCACTCAAAAGTATTTCAAAGCATTGCGTTTTCTGAGAGGTATTTCTATAAACAACATTTTAATAATATTACTTTGTATAAATAAATCTTTATGAATTTGAAATATTTTATTCAAGTTCATTATCAAATGTTTCCAATTGAAAATGTATTAAATAATCACCACTGGTTTGTGAGGCTCCGCACAACAGTTTCGTGTTCAGGAATACCACCAAAAAAGCCAATGCATTGTGTTGTATGAGAGACATTTTTATAAATCACATTTAAATAATTTTCTACTGCAAAACCCGAATAAAATTGACACTTACAGTTAATATGATGTATATATATATTGAAAAACTTTTCAATCATTGCACAATATAAAACCAACTATCACCAAAAAAATGAATGAAGTTGACGATAAGAAACATTTACAGCAAAATCATGAATTTTATTGAAATGTTAAAAGTTTTATGATGTACAAAAAAAAAAAAAAAAAAAAAAAAAAACAATGCAGGAAAAGGAAAATCAAATCAAATCATGAAGACAATAATTTTAGAATTAACAATAATAGAATGAAAGTTGCACAAAATGCATCATAACATATCAAGTATTAGTAAACTAAATTAATTAATTAGAAATTGCCAAACAAGGGCACACTAAAAATAACAGAAAATGCAGAATTTTGTATACAGAGAAATGAATAAAAAACATTCCAAATGATTTGCATATATATATATATATATAGTAATACAATATTATCATTGCAAAAATTTGAAATTTAAAGATGAATTAATTTTAGTATTAAAACAATTATTCAGATCGTAAGCGAAGACTACCCAAATCAAACCAAAAAAAGAAATAAAGTAAAATCGAAATGAATTATTGGAAGTTGGAATGAAAAAAAAAGCATTATTTATATATATATATATATATATATATACTAGCAGGCTTTGCCCGCTTCGCTGGTCATTATATTGAAATGAATCCCCAAAACAGCATATCATTGATAATAATAAAATATCTTAAAAAAAAAAATCATTGAAATCCATCAAAATCTAATTTTAAGTTGCCCAATGCCTTCAGCAGTCCCTTACCTGCTTTTTACTCCCCCTCCCTCGCGGTTACAGTTGAAAGTTTTACAAAATCTCATCAAAGTGCATATTTCGCACACTTAATTAACATCCACACACCAAAATTCGCCATTCTTAGGTAATTTGGACGGATTTAAGCTTCAAAATGTGGTTTTTTGCCCCGCCCGCCCCAAGAGGAAGGAGGGGGGGGGGGGGGGGATAAATTTCCAAAATTACTTTATATTTCATGTTGCATACACATACCTGACCGACACATAAAAAAATTGAGATCATGAAATTATTTAAAGCTGAGCTATGCTTTAAAACTTTTTTTTTTTTTTTTTAATCTCTCCTCCCGTTCTTAAAGGAGGGAAGGAGGAGTGAATTTCGCAAAATCTCTTCATACTATGAGTTAGATACATATAATCGTCCCTTACATAAAAAATGTCCAACCTTAGATAATTTAGTGCAGCGTTACGCATGAATACATGTTTCTGCCCCCCATTCTCCAAAGGGCGGTAGGGTGGAATTTCATAAAATCCCTTTGTAGTGTGTGTTCAGTTCGATTTCCTCGTGTGTTGAGTACCCTTCTTCCAAAATCTTTTCCCTTCCCTCCCCCCTTAAAAATCCAAAATTCCAAAATCGCAGAAAATAATTTTTTTGTACTGAAGTCTGGTTTTTCCATCTGCAATTTCTTCACCGTTAAGTAATTTGGAGCAGAGTTAAGCCTTCTGCCCCCCAAGGAGACGGGGGGGGGGGGGGGGGGGGTATTTTGCAAAATTCCGTCTTAGTTGGGGGTCAGGCTCCGAAATCCAACCTGGTCACTAAAATTTGTGACCCACTTTCCCACAGAATCGTCATGGCAGTGTTGAGTCAGTGAATCATTGAGTTTACTCCTTTATATGTACAGATTTGTTTATATTTTTTATGGACTACTTGGCTTAAGGTTGTTGTCACAAAAATAGAGTCCTTGGCGAAAAATGTCCTATCTACTTCAGTATTAAAATTAAAAATATACCCAGGTTTATCAATAAATAAAGCTCTTTACTAATAAAGCTCTTTAATACAGATCTGAATTAGCTTTCATTTTCTTATTATTTAATTTTGATAATGTCGTTATGTTGTCATGTGCCTAAGCAAATTTAATATGTATTATTTTTTTTATTATTATTCGCGTGAAATATTCTTTGGCAACAATTAAAAATTAAAATAAATTATTTTAAAGTTTTATTATAGAAGAAATATTTATATTATACAGAAGATTAATTAAAAATTTACATTTTTTCCGGTATAAATAGTAGCCTATGTCTTATTCCAGACTATTACCTATCTCTATACAAAATTTCACCCAGATCCGTTTAGCCGTTGTGGTGTGATTGAGTAACAAACATCCATCCAAACTTTCGCATTTATAATATTAGTATAGATTATAGTTATCATGTGCATGTGTTAGATTGAGTTATTTTGCTATCAAATTGACAAAATTTTAATTTTAAATTTCAAAACTCTGTCGTTCTTGGCGCTTATTGTATTTGGTGATCAAAAACGTAATACGAAAATATGTATGCCAGATGTATATTTTCGTAATATGCATTGTACGAAATATTGTTTCATATTATTCATTACTCTCTTAATATAAGTTGTTAAAATAACCATAATTTTTGAAAGGAATTAAATTATGTTCGCCAAATGATTTGTCGATTTTTTTTTTTTTTCTGCTAAGAATGACCGATATCAAATCTATTCCGCTGCAATATCGTATCTTATATCAGATACTTTATTTAGACATTTGGAAAGAAATCTGACTTCAAATTATGATAGAATATTTATCATTTTCCTTTTAATTAGTGTATTAGTTGGATATTTATTGTGTAAATATCATCCTTTGAAATGAAATGTTTGTGTTTTCAATCGAATATAGAAGTTTGCCATTTTTTTTCCCTAGAGTTTTGATATTAAAAATTCAAATTTTGTCAATTTTACAACAAAAATAACTTAATCTAACGCATGGACATGATAATTAATACATATCTATACCTAAATATGGGGATTAAAATCGGGAAATAATTTTCCTCGATTTTTAATAATTTTTTACAAAAAATCCATTGGGCGTTTAACATAGGACATATTTTTCTTGAATCCACAAACGGCCAGTGACGTCATCACTTCGCTTGCGTATTAGCACTTTATCAATGTGTAAAAGAAATTTTTAATTAAAAATGACGTTAATTTTTGTGAGATGCATAATTTTTTTTTTATAATTTTTTATCGTTCACTTTTAGATAAATGTATTTATTTTCCTGTTGAAAAAATTTAAATAAATTCATTTTTTTTTTTTTCTTTTTGGCAACAATTAAATTATGGATAAATTTAAATGGCTAATTTTTTGCTATTATTAGCTTACAAAATTGCTATTTTATGCATAAAAATCGCAAAAATAATTTTTTTTTTGGAATAAAAGGTAGCCAACTTTTTAAGTTAGGGTATAAGCTATCTCCATTACAAATTTCATCGAAATCCGTCGAGCAGTTTTGGCGTGAAACTCAGTCAAATAAATTCACGGACATTCACATTTATATATATATAAGATATATATATATATACAATCGGTAACAAAAGTGCCTGAACACTAGCAAAAATTCCTATATAAAACAAGCAGAGTTAATACTGTTTTGTTAAATAAATCCTTCTTGAATCATGTTCTTAAACTGACTAAGAACATGATATAACAAGGATTTATTTAACAAAACAGTATTAAATCTACTTTTTTTATATAGGAATTTTTGCTAGTGTTTGGACATTTTTGTTACCGACTGTATATATATAGAATATGATATGTTTAGCGTTCATATTTACAGTAAAATATTCAGATACATTAGTTTCCTCGGTCTTACTGTAAAAATCATTTGCAGTAATTTGCTTTCGGGGAATATATTCCTTGTTTGTGTGCTATGGATGAAGCGTGAATATAATTTTATCTGTGACTTTAATCCTTCTAGTTTTATTTATTGTATTTTTACAAAAATCAGAGCAAACTTAAAAAAGATAAAAGCTCAAACAAAAAAATTACAATTACCTATCGAAGTATGTAAAGGAACATTGAACGAGTAATCATACTCATTTGTATATTTGCGGAAAAGGAAAATTGGATTAGTGTCTGTTCCAGCACCATAATAATTTCCAACAATGCTTTCATCTTGTAATTCTTCTCCCCCACTGCATAGTAACACTTGATCTTCTACAGGTATTTGAAAAGTTCTTTCAATTTCTGCCTTCAGTTCTGAAACCCTAAATATACATCATATAAAAAAAGACTAATATTAATATTTTTACTTTTAGAGAAGAGAACCACAAACAAAGAGATATCAGAAACCACACACTACACATTTATTATAAAGATATATTCATAATGAAAAAAAAAAAAAAAATAACTATTAAAAAGTTCATATAAATATAAAGGAGTACAATAAACAATATTGAAATAATACAATCAACCCCCATAGCAGAAAATGCAAGACGCGAGACGTACGCCACAGATTTATTTTTAGTCTGCAGATTATTTCCAAAACAGTATTGTGCAGAGATTACAAGTCTCCCAATTTTGACAGAAAAGGTAATGATCTTCAGTCTTTCTCCATTCACAGAATAAATGTGAATATTCATTTTAATCACTCTGTATTAGACTCTACAAGCTGTAAAGAGGTAAAATTGTTTATCTTTCATTCATGTAATTTTATGTGAACCCCCTCCCCTTTCCTACCGCTAATGATCGGTGATTAAACGGATTGTGGCATCCTTACAATTTCCAATCTTTCTCCATCTGCAAAATAAATGTCAATATTCTTTTAAAACTTTTTAAAGGACACTTTTAAGATTTTAAGGGCAGTTTGGTATACTTAAGGCCATATTCAACATTTAAAATTTACATTTATTTCAAAATTCTATTATAAGAATTTATATTATAAATATAAATGAATATTTTTTTAATTTTAACTCTCTTTACTTTTGCTTGTTTCTAAAAAATAAATAAGTGTTGAAGGTCATATATAATAGTTTTACTTAAATATATATAATTTATTTAATTAAAAAGAAAATAATTAGAACAAATATATATTTATCTTCAATAAATCATTATTCTTCAGTTTAAAGGTTGTTTCAACCTAAATTTAAGTTCTAATACAAGGAGGCCATAAGGGGGCAATATTTTATTTTATTTTTTTAGATAAAGGGCATGAAGGGTGTTTTTTTTTTTTTTTTTTTTTTTGATTAGGGACAAGGGCGGCTCTGATTTTCTAACCTAAAACAGGTAGGGCAGATACTTAAATGTTACACTGTTTAACCTTCAAAGTATTTTACTTAAGCGATGATGCCCTAAAATACATTTTGTTTTTCATTATCACGGAAGAAAACTTTCAAAAACTATCTTCGTAGTTTTATTTTTAAAGAGTCTAAAAACAGTAAGGCTACAACATATATATATAATTTTATTTATGGAAGAATATATCTCACTAAAGCATCTTTATTGTTTTGTTTTCAAAGAGAAATTGAAAAGATTGTTTTTGTTTAAACTTGTATATTGTCATACACAATATAATGAACAACAACAATGAAAAAAAATTCTAATGGCATAAAAAAAATATCATTGAGCAATTTCCATCAATAATTCATAGTATCTATATGAAATCTGAAATTTATTAATAACTTTGTCGGGACCCTGCAAAATTATAAATTATGTTTAATCATGCTATAGTACCTACAGAAAATAATAATAACAAATAAATAAATAAAGATTTAAACTGGTATTTTTAAAAAGTTTTAAACTGGCGGGTGCTTTTAAAAAGTTCATAACCAATACTTTAGTTAACTGCAAATTTTATTAAAAATTTTATTTTATGATGATATATTTTGCTTTTGTTATATTATTTGTCTACAATGACTTATATTTATTTCACCAAAAAGTGTGCTCTCTTATATAGGAGGTAAAAGATTACAACTCAGGACACTATGCAGAATGTTGCCATCTTGGCTACTTTTAGAAAAATTGCCAAGAAGCACGCTGAATGAAGTTTTCCTCAAACTTGGTTTTCACATCAAATTTCGAATCACAAAATTATGTATATTGATTTTTAACAAATTTATAAAAATAGGACTCTGCGTGAAAAGTCAGAAAAAATCGCTGTATATATAACTAACGCATAAACATACTGGCTATCATACACATTTTTACAAGTTTATAAATAATACAAAATAAAATTTATTAATAAAATAAATGTAAAGGGTGCACATGCATTATCTAGTTGACATTTTTTGACAATCAAACCGTGGCTAAATGTCAATAAATTTTAATAATGAAAAAGAAAATATGATTACTTAAAATTCGGTGTGTTTTCTGTTGAATTAAATCGAATTCAAGTAATGAAATTAATTTAATTCAGCTATTTACATAAATAAATTTTGGTGAATATCTAAATATTAGATTATTCGAATCATTGAAATTAAATTTTAAATAAAATGTTTAAAATTGGAAGTATATACTACCATTGAAAATTTAGCTGTGACATAGAATTGCAATAATGATTATAGTAATATTGAAATATTATATTTGGCATGAAAGTGTTACCATTTTTATAATCTACTGAATAATACATGTCTATATGTTGTTATATTAAGTATGCATATAACTATTTAAGAAGAAAATAAGAGTAATATAAGTATAAAACAAAGTTAAGAAAGGTGAAAAATAGTAAAATTACATAAATAAATTTAAAAATAAGAAATCATAATCTTACTTTCTAACTGCAAGATTCATATCAAACTTGAGTATAGAACCTGAACTCACAATAAAAACGTACAACATCTTGCTGTCCTTTATAGTTCTCCTTTAAAATAAATTAACAGATCTGAAATTAAAGGATTAAATAAGTATAAAAAAAGGAATCAATTTTTTTTTTAATTGCAGCTAAAAATTCATCTTCAAAACATTATAATTATTAAAAACACAAATATTTACTTTATATCAAAATATGTGCAGCTACTAAGGTATTTCAGGGAAAAAATTAATTTATAGTTACTAATGGAAATTTATTAGTACATACTATTTTTTAAGAAATAAACTCTTTAAATGTAAAGATAAAGATTTCTTACTTTTTAAATAATTTTGAATAAAAACCCTTTAATGTCACATCTCTCTAAAATTTTGCAAATTCACTTTGCTGGTTAATGTTCGAAGAATCATTCCTAGAAGTTACACAATGACGTCTAACTTTAAAAACGAGATAAAAATAAATTTAATTAAGTATTAAAAGTGCTATAAACAATCATAAAAGAATAATTTAAATGTATATAACAAATATGTGGTAGGTAATATCTCTAAAAGTATACATTTCAGTGATTTCATCAACAAAGATTACACAACAACAGATTGATTCAATTTATGGCGAATCTCCAAAACCAAAACAATTCTAAACAACAGCTGACGCCATTTTATGTTTACCCAATAAGCAGGCGAGTATCAACTAAACATTACCGAAAAATAAAATATTTACATCCTCTTAACCATTTGTTTTTTATACAAAAAATACATTTTCAGACATTATGAAAATTAAGCAAATCTTTAGTAATCTGACAAATAAAACTGTACTAAAACTTGAAAATAAGTTTTAGAATCAATGAGGCCTATATAGATGGCGCTCGCTACAAATTATAAAAATAAGCACTGTCGGATACTAATCCAAATCTGCGTTACTACTTACTACTGATATGTTATTTAATTTTAGTGTGTTTTTGAAATTTAAACCTCTTTATGTTTATACACTTCTGTTCATTAAAATTGCAAGGCAAAGAAGGAATGTGAATACAAGAATTATGTTTATTGGGCACATATATTATAGTAGGAAGAACAATTGATTAAACTTTCAGAAAGTTCTTAGTAATGCATCCTGAGAAAACAGTACATAAAGCAAAGACCTCAGGGAGCAATAATTACACTTATCTACCTAGGCATTGAATCGAACAGCAATTGGATGACATATTTGTGTGCAGCACTTCATTACAGCACTTCAACAGGATGCCACAATTCACAGACCGTAGTTATTGGTGAGTGGTGGGGGCTAGTCGCTTTTCAACGATTAAACAGTCATTTTCATTGGTGCGAGATCAGGAGAACGCGCTGGCCGGAGCAACGGTTGAACACATTCTGTATCAAGGAAGGTCCGGACAATACAGACAATTTGCGGTCGTGCATTATCCTGCTTAAATGTTGCGCTACGCAGGTCTCGAATACAGGGCAGAGGGGCGGGCCTTAATTCATCAGAAATTTAATGGCCAGTAGGATCCCATACCATCACTGCAGATGATGGACAGTGTGACGAAGTCGAATCCCAGCTGGCAATGGGCATTATTCACAAAGTCGTTAAATATGGATAATGCAATTTTGATGCTGTAAATAGGATTGTGATTTGTCTGAAAGGCGACTTCACGCTATTCTTGCGTCCAGGTTCGTCGCTGATCACACATTAAAGGCGCCCATATCAGTTATGCAGTTTTGAGGGTAATCAAAATTTTGGTAGCCGCATACTGGGTCAGCACCTGGAGTGATGGTATGCAGTACAGTCGGTAACAAAAGTGTCCGAACACTAGCAAAAATTCCTATGTAAAAAAAGTACACTTCATACTTTTTTATTAAATAAATCCTTGTCGAATCCTGTTCTTAGTCAGTGTAAGAACATGATTCGGTAAGGATTTATTTAACAAAACCGTATGAAGTCTACTTTTTCTACATAGGAATTTTCGCTAGTGTTCGGACACTTTTGTTACCGACTGTACCATTGGATACGATACACATCTCGACCTTCTCTTGTTTGCATTCCCGCTACTCTGAATACCAACAATTACATTTCTAACGAGATAAGGCCTGTCGCTCTCCCTACATTCAAGGCCTCAGTAGCGCAATATTTAAGCAGGACAAATCACGACCGCAAGTTGTCCGTATTGTTCGGACTTTCCTTGATGCAGAATGTGTTCAACTGTTGCTCTGTCCAGCGTGTTCTCATGATCTCGCACCAATGAAATTAACTATTTAATCGTTGAAACGCGACTGCCCCCCCCCACCACCACCACCATTCACCAGTAGCTACTATCGACATATTATGGCATCGTATTGAAACTTCATGAAATGCAGGAAAATCAGGAAGTTTCGATTCAATGCCTAGGCAGATGAGAGAAGTACTGTTATTGCTCACAGAGGTCGCTGCTTTATGTACTGTTTTCTCAGGATGCATTACTCAAAACTTCCTGAAAATTTAATTAATTATTCTTCCTACTATAATGTATGTGCTCAATAAATATCATTCTTGTATTCGCATTCCTTCGTGGTTTTGCAATTTTAATGAACAGTGGTGTATATATACTAGCAGGCTATGGCCGCTCCACTGGTCATTATATTGAAATGAATTCTCAAAATCGTTAATAATAATAATCTCAAATATCATTAATAATAATAATAATAATAATAAAGAAAAGATATCAGCCAAAATGTAAGTTAAAGTTCCGGTTTTCTTGCTCGCCAAACGTCGAATCTGGTGCCCCAGTGCCTTACCGACTTTTCTCTCCCCCTCCCTCGCAAAAATGTTGAAAGTTTTGCGTGTTTTTGCGGTGGGTAATTTCGCAAAATCCCTTTATACTGCATCTTGCATACACATACCTAATCAGACAAAAAAATCGAGATCCTGAGATTATTTGAAGCAGAGTTATGTTTTAAAACGTATCCCCCCCCCCTCCTGCTCTTAAAGAAGGGACAGGGGTGGGATTTTACAAAATCTCTTTACACTGCGAGTTAGATACATATAACCGACCCACACATCAAAAATCTCCTTCCTAAGATAATTTAGTGCAGAATTACACGTTGATACAGGTTTTTTATCCTCACCTCCCAAGAACAGTAGGGTGGAATTTCACAAAATACCTTTCTAGTGTGTGTGATGAGTACGCGTAACCACAAGCATGCAACCCGTGAAGCTTGGCCGTGTCCAGGCAGGCAGGGGCTGTCCAAAGGTTTCTGAGTCTGAGTACGCGTAACCAACCTACATATAAAAAAAACGCTTTCCTGGGGTAATTTGGAGCAGAGTTACTCTTGAAAACGTTTTTTTGCCCCATCCTGCCCTTAAAGGAGGGAGGGAGAGGGAAATTTCGTAAAATCCCTTGATAATGCGTGATGTGAACGCATAACCAACCCATACATAAAAACTAATTTTACTGAGATAATTTTAAGCAAAGTTATGCTTGGAAACGTGTTTATTGCTTCGCTTTTCTTAAGAGGGAGAATTTCGCAAAATCCCGTTACAATGGGTGTTGGATACAAGTAAATAAAACACACACTAAAATTTGTGGCTTCAGCTAATATGGATTTCCCCGGACAAATTTTACCCGCTTAGCTGGTCACTATATCAATATTTAAAGGAAACTCTTTTCCATATCGCTTTATAGACAAAAAATAAAATCCATTGAAATTGCTCAAAAGCTCGCTTCGGGTGTGTGTCGCTATTGCATGCGACAATGTCATACCAGTGGGCGTTCACTTTTTGTGTTTATCAAATAACAATTTTGAAACTGACAGTACCCAAAAAATTGAAGTAGCCCTTTTATATTTAAATTTTAATTACATATGAACGACACTATACGTACTGTACATAATATTTACTTTACTATACGTTATTTCCTATATTTATTCGATTTTCCGGTCGACCATAAAATGACAGCAATTTCACGTCGAATATAGTATTGCAATATGCTATGAGACAACTAACGTTTTGGGGCTATATGTATTTCGCAGTTAGTTAATAGTGGTTGGTATGCAGAAAAAAAAAATAAATATTTAACCTGATCGTGCTACAGACTTATTATAGCTCCCCTTGGTGACTTTTGAATTTTTGTCACCATTCTAAACAAAAATACATAATTTATAAGATTACTGTTTCTGTTTCTTTTTTTTTTTTTTTTTTTTTTTTCCTCGATATTTTATAATTTATTTGTTTATAATTTTTATGGATTACTCGGCTTAAAGTGGCTGTCCCGAAAGTTCCTTGGCGAAAAATGTCCTATCTACTTCAGCATCAAAATTAAAAAAAATTCCCTGGATTATGAATAAGTAAAACTCTCTATAGTCCAGTCAAAATAGACAGAAAAATCTTCAAAGTTTGGAAAAATTCGCATAAAGCTGAAAATTAGTACAGACTTTATATACATAATTATAAATGAAATATCAAAAGTCCCCATTGATCCCACTAGTGCTAAAAATTTTATGCAAAGTCAAAGGTCAAAAATCGGTTTTTCACAAATATCTATCTTCACAGTACTTTAAAGTATCATTAATTAAAAAATGTATAAACTAGAATTTAGTAAAGACATGTCAAAAGTATTTAAAAGAATAGAACGTGTGTATCTCACTTTAATCTCACTACATGGCACTAGACTCCATTATAGCAGTTTTTGTTTATGAAAAATCTTTATAGAGTGCTCTCATTGCTTTTGCTTGGCATATTTTACGATCTTCACGTGTGTTATAATTAACTTCTATATTACCTTAAAAATCTACCGCCATTCTTAGAAAAAATATAAGGAACATAAAAAGTAATTTTTTTTAAAAACAATTTTAAAAGTTCTAATATCTTTTTCGATCTCTGTGTATCAATAGTACAATAAAGTATCATTCACAAAATCCTCGTTAATTATTATGAGGAGATGATATGCATATATATATATATATACATTTTTTTTTTTTTTTGCATATCTTTAAAATACATTGTTAAGTAAAAAAGTGTTAAGAAAAGAGTTATTTTTAAGAAAAAGAGATGGATGAGGTATCTCTTCATTGGTATCATAAGCATCATCATCTGTTGTATTTTTTTAACATTGGAGTAAGACCGGCCTTGGCAATTGCTGCATACATGTGAACAAAACAATCCCACTTTTTTACAGCCACAATAATAATTACAACCCTTCTTGCAATTACAAAAAATAGTATTGAGAAGTTTGTCTGGAGCAGGCAGAAATAGAGTCTGAATTGACTCCAAAACATTATCTTTTAAAACCCATCCCCAATCTTCAGTTCGTTACCAAGCCGTACTTGGACTTGATAGTAGACACGATGTACTATTGATAAGCAGCAGCAGATGTTGGAGGAAGACAGGAAAACTGTCCACGTTTATTGTTACAGTCGGTAACAAAAGTGTCCGAACACTAGCAAAAATTCCTGTGTAAAAAAAGTACACTTCATACGGTTTTGTTAAATAAATCCTTATCGAATCATGTTCTTACACTGACTAAGAACAGGATTCGACAAGGATTAATTTAACAAAACCATATGAAGTGTACTTTTTTACATAGGAATTTTTGCTAGTGTTCGTACACTTTTGTTACCGACTGTACGTGCATTTTTCACAAAACTTAAATATCTATATTTGTCAATGGAATCAACTTTTTTTGGATCTAAATACATAACAAGAAGAAAATGAATTTCGTTTGTAAGAATGATATCTGGAGAAGAGCTGATATTTGTAAATACTTCAGTGCAATCAATTAAATCAGGACGTTTTTCAAATAATTTAAATATTTTTGTTTTACCTCGCTTGAAAAACGCTGACGTAGAATCGCATACAGTTATTGCATGGAGAAATAATATATGAGCTTGACATTTTGGATATGAAGTTAAATTTTTGAAGAATACATTTCTGTTTGAATTTGTGCTTTTCTACGTTTTAAAAAGTAAATAATCCTATCAGTAGGAGTTCATGTAGTCAGTAATATTAACAAATCGACATCTTTACCAACAACAATAGTTATATTTTTATTTAACTTTTCTAAAGCTGTTTCATTCCTTATTATCTTGTTTTACAATAATATCTGCAACTTTTAATTTTTACTTTCCGAACATACATATGTAAGGAAAATATTGTAATCATGTCAAAAATCCGAATTAGAGATTTTGATGTTTCTATACGTTTTGAGGTTCCCCGAGTCTGTTTTCACTATTTTTATGATGATGTATGTATGTATGTGTGTGTGTGTGTGAGTGAACACGCTAGCGTCTAAACGCATTGCTCGAATGAGTTGAAAGTTGCTACGTATGTTGTAAGTCAGTCACCGTAGCACGAACCCTATTGATTTTGGTAAATCTAGCACTTATAGTTTTTTTACAAAGACACCAAGAAAAATTCTTTAACATTATGGCCTATGGGGCCAAATTTTTAAAAGTGCGATAGCGTCTAAACGCCTTATTAAACTGTCAAAAAAATTATATACATGTTATGGGTCATAGTTGCACGAACTGTATAGATTTTGGTGAATCTAGTACTTACAGTTTTTTAACAGGGACACAAAGAAAAAATAACAATAATAATTATTGAAATTTAAAAATTAAAATTATTCACCAATTTCTTAATAATAATGACTTTATAATCACTTGTTGGTCTTTTCTTCTGTTAGCTTAAGAATCTAAATTACACTCATGTCAATTGAACCTCTAATCGTACACTTTTTCTTACATCAATTAATAGTAACTTATTTTTTCCACGTTAGATGGCGCGCTCATACGTTGTGTCGAACGTATGCCATACAGTGACAATCGTATTGTTCTGCATTATACTTAAATTTCCCTCTAGAAAATTCTTTATTTGTGATTTCAGCTTTTAAATATTAAGCACAATAAATATCCCTTCATGCTTACATTTATTTCATTTCAGAAATTATTTCGATTAATCGATTCTCTACTTTTAAACATTTCTTTTCAGTTAGTTCGTTTGGCAACCGCCTGGACTTTTATTCGATTTGGATTTGAATTGCATGTGGCCCTCGTCTTTCACGAATATCATTTTTCATTTTGGTTAAGTTGTTTTATCAGCCATTTTCCTTTTATCTTTCTATTTTTTTTTTTTTTTTTATGCAAGATTGGAACAAGTATTGTATATTTGCTGAACTAGCTATACAATATTCGAAATCTTGCATCTCATGTTGACAGTACAGCTAGTTTCCTGATGAGAACTGTACTGGGTTTCAACATTTTTAACTCTATTTTTCCTTCATGCATTCCTTTTTATTTCAATAGTATTTTGGTTTATTTCTTGCAATTCTTATCTTGTGTTGCTGAATTTACTCGATAAATGGATTAAAAAAACTATCTCATTGTTTTAGGCATTAGTGATATCTACGTCATTTCTCTTCTGTGTAAGTATTTTAACATGATTTTACTAATCGGTGAATTTTACTTAAATGGTATTTGTGACAATAACTTTATAAGTAATCCTTCTAAATATTAATATCATTGTTGGTATTTTCATCTTTCTCTTATTTGCTGAGTATTGTAAAGGAATTAAATTATTTATTATATTTACATTTAAATTTAATCTGCTGCTTAAGCGCAAAATTTTTAAATGTATTTTAATTATATATTAACTTTATTTCAAAATTATTGCTTAATGTATATATTATTACATATATACACATAATGGCCTATTTTGGCATTAACACTATTTTTAAAAATTATATACACTTTGACTATAGCTGCTAATGCGCTTACGCAAATGTGTATTATTTCAATTATTTTTCCTGACATTGATTTTATGCAATTCATGAATATTTTCTTATAATATTAATATTTGCATATTATACTTGGCATTTAATTCGTTGTTTGAAATACCAACTCTTTACCTCTAAATTGTAAATAGTTAATGACTCCAATTAGTATGAATTAATTTACATTCATTAAGATGTCATAATCTTCCTTAAGGTAATATTAACTGATTCTTGAATTAATCATTACTTGTGATAGTCATCTTTATTGCTCATGATTTCGGACTATTAAAAATTATTGCATTTCTCATTTGGATTTCTTTGGGTTTTCTTGTTATCATTTTTTAGTTGGTGTTTTGATCGGCATAAGTTTTGCATTGAGCTTAGAAAGTTATACTTGGAAGTTTGTTGTACATATTGTAAAAATGTGAATGTGAATATACTAATATGAATTTAACCTAGAAAATTTGAAAGGATTAAAAAATTAAAAAAATAATTTTATTTTTTATTTTTTATATTGGTAATGCATCATTTAATCAAGAATTATTATTTTCAAAATGAATCATTGTTATTCTATCTTGTATTGTTAAGTTAATTTCTTTAACTAAAACTCATTATTTCATGATATGAATGTTCTAAGTAAGTTTAGCGTGCCTGGCAAGAAATACTTTGTTAATAAACAGTATTGTGCCCGGTACAGGAATGTTTATAGGGACATTCCTGGATCGTTATCAAGTTACCTATTGCCTCCTCCTTCCAAACTTGTTTTTAGGAAATGTGATTCGTCTCGCTGCAAGACTTGCCCTAATGCGCTGAAATCCCAACTTTGTGATAATATTAAACTGATTCCTTTTTGTCAGGCCTATAATGTAATTTATAGACTTAGTTGCGGCATATGCAAAATGCAATATATTGGTGAAACCTCTTCTCCTTTACATTTAAGAATAAATCAACACCGCTCAGACTCCAAAAAATTATCTTCTAATAGCATTTCTCTTAAATCTACTCTTGAGTTAAAACATTTTAATCAACACGATTTCTGTTCATGCACCATTGAAATTATAAAGATTCAAAAAAATAAAAGTGTAAGGTTATTCTATGAATCCCATTTTATGAAATTTTATAATACTATTTATCCTTATGGTCTGAATCATGAGTATTTCAATAAAGTTGTAAAGGTTTATTCCAATATTAATCCCCTCCATGATTATTCCCCTATTTACAATGAACTTAATCATAATATCAACCAGAAAACCACAAGATTCAAACGAGGTAAAAAATCTTCTGTTTTTGCAATATCAAAAAATGCCATTAATAAACAACTTCATGAAATGCAGTCAAATTATCTTGATAATTATGATTGGCTCTCTGTAAGAAAGTCTATATTTGCTATTAAAAAAAAGTTTTTAACTAATTATCTGCATGAATTTCAAAACCATAGTTATAATCAACACTTTTCTGATATTTTTTATGATATAATTTTATTTCGAATTAAACAATTCAATCTCAAAATTTCTAAAAAACCTCAAAAAATACAATCTAATTCTCAGTTAATTATTAATTTTTCAAATCAAATATTTAATAAAATCAACATCACTTCAATTATTAATGATAAATCTTGTATGTTTCCCATCAATGATTTACATATTTCTCGTACATTTAAATATCCTATTACTCTTGGTCGATTGTTATTCAATTATAATTCAGTGTCAAAATCTAACTTTACTTTTGATGTATCCTGTGGTTGTGATGATCCTTCTTATGCAAAATATGTAGACAAGAACCATGGACATATAATTACTGGAGATCTTGAATTTGTTAATAACCGCAATTTAAAAAAATTTATGCATTATGGCACAAAATTTAGACTTCCTTCAAAAACTAATATTCAACAGATTTTACAGCAATTAGCTTTTGATATTGACTTGTTTATCTATAAAATATCTATCTCCTATAATAAACCTATTGAATATTTTAATCAATGGAAAGTTTTAGTGATTTCGAAACTGAAAACTGAATTAATAAAATATAAAACACATTTAACATATTACAGTAAATCCGATCTATTTAATTCTATTAATGTACTCAAACAAAACTATGTTATTACTTATGTTGATAAATCTCCGAATAACTATGCCATAATATGTAAAAAATATTATCTTTCTCTACTTGAAAAAGCCATTTCTTCGAGTGCTAACTTTCATCCCACCTGTTGTGACATTAAAATTAATAACAGAAAAATTCATAACTTTTATAAATTATTAAAGCTTCCATTTAATAATTTCAATTATCCTTATATTGTCCTTATTCCTAAATTTCATAAAAATCCTATTAAATTTAGAACAGTTACTATTGGTTGTAATACATATAATAATAATGCTAATAAAATCCTCCTTGATATTCTTAAACAAATTTATAACTTAATTAGTAAATCCAACAATTTCTATTGTCTTAAAAATAGCTATCAACTCAAAGAAATTGTAAAAACTCTGAACAATGTTAATGAAATTATTACTTATGATTTTGCTGACTTGTTTAATAATATTAATTTAACCGATCTTCATCAAATTATTTACAACCTTTATTTGAGTTTTAAAAGTGAACTTTCTCTTCCTAAATACCTTTGTGCAGCTTCCTTTAAAACTCTTTTAAATTTTATCATTCACAATAATTTTATTCTACATAACAACACTATTTATATCCAAAAGGTCGGTATCCCACAAGGGGGCTGTAGCTCAAGTCTGTTAGCTGATTTATATTTATACCATTATGAACAAAGTTTCTGTAATGATAATGTCATTATGTATAGGTACATTGATGATATTATAATTTTTTATGTTAATAACTCTACTCCATCTTCATTAAAATTTCAATATCCCTCTCACCTTACACTAACACATAATTATATTAACAACAATTGTATTAGCTTTTTAGATTTACAACTTAAATTAAATGGTGGTAAAATATCTACTGATCTATATGATAAACGAAAAGATTTCTGTTTTAAAGTAAATTTATTTACACATTTTAATTCTTGTCTTCATTTATCTGTATACAGAAATATTATTCTTAATCATCTATTTCGAATAAACAGACTTTGTTCATCTCATTACAAAAACAAGAATATTAACAATTTAATTAAAACTGCTACTGCTATGGGTTATCCCAAGAGATTTATTTATTCGATTATTTATCAATAAATGTTCTTTGTCTCAAAAAAAAAAATGTATTTATGTATATATATATATATATATATATATATATATCTTTATATTAAAAAAAAAAAAAAAAAAAAAAAAAAAATTAAAATATGGCGGATGGGAGGGCAGATGTTTGATTAAGGAGGAAGGGTGGTGTTGTTTGGCTGGTTGGTTGGGTGGGTTGTTGAATTTAAATTATAAAAAAAAAAAAAAAAAAAAAAAATAGGAAGCCTGGTCTTATTGCGATTACGGGATACATCATCTCTTTCTGGTTGATATTGATTAAGTTTCAACAATTCATAATATATTTGCTTCATTTAAAAATAAAAAAAAATTAGATCTCATTCAAATTTGGAGTGTTCATACTAAACGTAAAATAAAAATACTATTCAATATTATTAACAATAACTAATAAAATATTAAACTTATTCACCATTTTTCTAATTAATAATAATAATAAAAATAATAACAATAATATATTAATACCATAATACTTAAAAAAAAAAAAAAAAAAAAAAAAAAAAAAAATTAAACCTATTCACCATTTTCCTACTTAATACTAATACTAATAATAATATTAATAACAATAATAATTATTGAAATTTAAAAATTAAAATTATTCACCAATTTCTTAATAATAATGACTTTATAATCACTTGTTGGTCTTTTCTTCTGTTAGCTTAAGAATCTAAATTACACTCATGTCAATTGAACCTCTAATCGTACACTTTTTCTTACATCAATTAATAGTAACTTATTTTTTCCACGTTAGATGGCGCGCTCATACGTTGTATCGAACGTATGCCATACAGTGACAATCGTATTGTTCTGCATTATACTTAAATTTCCCTCTAGAAAATTCTTTATTTGTGATTTCAGCTTTTAAATATTAAGCACAATAAATATCACTTCATGCTTACATTTATTTCATTTCAGAAATTATTTCGATTAATCGATTCTCTACTTTTAAACATTTCTTTTCAGTTAGTTCGTTTGGCAACCGCCTGGACTTTTATTCGATTTGGATTTGAATTGCATGTGGCCCTCGTCTTTCACGAATATCATTTTTCATTTTGGTTAAGTTGTTTTATCAGCCATTTTCCTTTTATCTTTCTATTTTTTTTTTTTTTTTATTATGCAAGATTGGAACTAGTATTGTATATTTGCTGAACTAGCTATACAATATTCGAAATCTTGCATCTCATGTTGACAGTACAGCTAGTTTCCTGATGAGAACTGTACTGGGTTTCAACATTTTTAACTCTATTTTTCCTTCATGCATTCCTTTTTATTTCAATAGTATTTTGGTTTATTTCTTGCAATTCTTATCTTGTGTTGCTGAATTTACTCGATAAATGGATTAAAAAAACTATCTCATTGTTTTAGGCATTAGTGATATCTACGTCATTTCTCTTCTGTGTAAGTATTTTAACATGATTTTACTAATCGGTGAATTTTACTTAAATGGTATTTGTGACAATAACTTTATAAGTAATCCTTCTAAATATTAATATCATTGTTGGTATTTTCATCTTTCTCTTATTTGCTGAGTATTGTAAAGGAATTAAATTATTTATTATATATATATATATATATATATATATATATATATATATACATATATACACATATTACTATAGGTCACAGTTTCACAATTTGTATAGGTTTTGGTGAATCTAGCACTTATAGTTTTTTTTACAGGGACACAACAAATAATTCTGTATCATTATGGCCTATAGTGTGAAATTATTTAAAGTGCGATAGCATCTAAATGCCTTATCAAAATGAGCTGAAAATTTATATACATGTTTTAGGTCACCATCACACAAACTGTGTTGATTTTAGAGACTCTAGCACTTGCAGAATTCAACAGAGATACGAATAAAAACTGCTTATCATTATGGCCTATAGGCTCAAATTACTTAAAGTGCGACAGCGACTAAACGCCTTATTCAAATGAACTGAAAATTTATATACATGTTACAGATCACCATCACACGAACTTAAGGAGCTTTAGAGAATCTAGCACTTATGGTTCTTTTTACAGGGACACAATGCATATTTCTTTCTCATTGTGGCATATGGGCTCAAACTTTAAAGTGCGATAGCGTCCGATAGAGCTGAAAAATAGAGCTTTATCCGATAGAGTTGAAAATTTTTATAAATATTATAAGTCACTGTTGCACTAACTATAAGCATTTTGGTGAATCTAGAATTTACAGGATATTACAGGGACATAACAAAAAGTTCTTTATCATTACGATCTATGGGCTCAAAGTACAATAACGTTAAATTAATCATCGTGTACTATATGGAAAAAATACTCAAACACCCTATTATAATTTTCTCGCTTTTGTTTATTTAACAGCTCCCCTTAATTTACTTTATATGAAAAACCGTTGATTATTCAATGTTCAGAAAGTCGAATGGAGCCACTCCAGATTTTTCAGATAGCATTGAAATGAAGTGAGATTTGTTATGAGTATTAGAAAGAGATTGCTGCTGGTTTGTTAGAAAAGTCATAAATCGATCAAAAAGGACACCAGATGAGGGAGATATTTTAGTAGTCCGACGACATTGTTCTACAGCTTTGATGTTCTTCGTATAATCAGATTAACCATCAAATACTATAATAAGGTTTTGACCAAAATGTCTATGTACATACAGTCGGTAACAAAAGTGTCCGAACACTAGCAAAAATTCCTATGTAAAAAAAGTACACTTCATACGGTTTTGTTTAATAAATCCTTGTCGAATCCTGTCCTTAGTCAGTGTAAGAACATGATTCGATAAGGATTTATTTAACACAACCGTATGAAGTGTACTTTTTTTACATAGGAATTTACGCTAGCGTTCGGACACTTTTGGTACCGACTGGGAACTGGGAACTGGGGCAAGCGTTGATGGTCTACCTAGTGACATTCCCTTTACGGCCAGTCTATGCATTGATGTCTCGCTATATGTATGAGCCCAGTAAAATAAAGTTTAGCTGCAGATGAGATCTGCGTGTACAGTAAAAAGAACCGTTAAAATAAAGGTCTAAAAGTCATAAAAGTTCTCAGATCCCGAAGATCATGGAAAGAGAGGTAGAAAAAATTGCCGGAAAGACTGTACCCCCCCCCCCCCCAAAAAAAAAAGGCGCTTTTAAGCGACCATACATTTTCTTTTCTTCTTCTTCTTTTTTTTTTTTTAATTCAATTTATATATATATATATATATATATAAATGATAGATAACGTAATAAAATTTAATCTTATAATTTAGCAATTAATAGATCTAAAACAATACCAACACACAAAAATATAGAACTGAATTTAATTTAGAGGAAAGACTGACACAAAATTGTTGCGATTTAGATATATATATATATTTATTTATTTATTAAGATATAGAGCCTGGAAAAGGTAATTTGAAGATGCACTGGAATGTAGGGGTCATACCTAGCGAAACGCCAGATGCTAATCCGACACCGCAGTACATGGGATAAGCAATTAGAATTTACATTGAGTGATTAGTTAAGTCAGTTTAAATATAATTAAAAGAGTGTTAGGGGTCTAATAAAAGAGAGAAGCGAGGACGCTTCCTATTGGAAGGAGACGAAAGCTCATAGTCATGTATTTCTGCGATAATTTTATTGGGTAAGTTGTTGATGGAGTCAAAGAAATTTTTGGAGAGATAAGTAACACGTTCTTTAAAAGAAACAGTACGAAGGTCTTTTCTGATTCGGATGCGACGAAGGGCTTTATTATGAGTGCGCGAAAGAAATTCCATAGAGGAGTCGCAGGCGCACCCCCAAATGGGGCAAGCGTAAGTCATAATAGGCAGAACACATGCTTTGTATAAGATAAGTTTGTTACGTATACTAAGGGTTTTACCCCTGAATAAAGGATCGAGTGCTTTAAGGACGCCAGAAGTTTTACCTCTGGTGCGAAGGATATGATTTTTAAAAGTTAGCTTACAGTCGAGATGAACTCCCAGGTATTTTGTCTCAACCTGTCATGGAAGGGCAGTCTTGTTCATAATAACCCAATTAGGATAAATTAATTTTCTAGAGAAGAAAACAGCAGAAGTCTTATTTTCATTAATAAGAACGCGCCATAGAGCAAACCAGCTCATGAGTTTGTCAAGATGTTCTTGTAAACGCTTATGCAAGGTGTAGGTGAAGTGACTTGATGTGTAAAGGACGGTGTCGTCCGCGTAGAGGGCTAACTTGGTATGTGGGTGTCTTGGAATGTCATTAAAGTATATATTAAAAAGTGTGGGGCTAATGACAGAGCTTTGAAAGATGCCAGCGGTGATGTGTTTGTTGTAAGAAATGTAGTTATTCACACGGACGACAAAGGTGCGATTGCTAAGGTAGCTGTGTATAAGATGTATAAGGTAGGCAGGAAAATTGAGCTTAATTAATTTGTAAATAAGGCCTTCATGCCATACCTTGTCAAAGGCCTTAGCAATATCAAAGAATATAGCAGCTGTTGGAATTTTGCATTGAAGTTTTCGCAGAGGAATTCAACAATACGAAGCAGCTGGTGTTGGGTTGAATGTTTGGATCTAAAACCAAACTGTTCTGGCATAAGCAGGTTATTGTTAAAGAGGTGTTTGGTGAGCTGGGCTCTAATGACGCGTTCCACAACTTTGCTAAGAGCAGGGAGGAGCGAAATGGGTCTAAAGTTGATGGGGTTGGAAAGATCACTGCCAGTTTTAGGAATTGGGGAAATCACGGAGGTTTTCCAAATTTTGGGAAGATATTGATACTTAAGAATATTGTTTGTAATATAAGTTAAGTGGAGAATAAAATTAATAGGGAGGTTTTTGATGGCAACATTGGAGATCTTGTCGATCCCAGGTGTCTTGCAGTTTTTCAGATTTTTTATGATGCGTAAAAATTTCATAAGATTGGATATTTAAATCAGGTGGAGGGGCAGGATTGGATAGAAAGGAGTTAACTTCATTATTAACAAGATCAAGATGAGACAAATTACCCTGGAAGTCATTCGGAGAAAATTGGATCTCATAAGATGAGGCGAGTGCGTTAGCTTTATCAACATCGGTATAGGAAGTACAATTGTTAAAGAAAAGTGGTGGAATATTGGTATGATTGTTGTTGAGTCGTTTTTTGATCTGCCAAAGAGAGATACCGGCTGTACGTACGAAGGAAATAAGGCAGTGCGTATTAGTATTTCCAAATTTTTAAACTGCGATATCTCACGAATAGTCATTCGTAATTGTAAGGAAAAGTATTGACCATTTTTGTAGAGAATCCCATAATCTTCAAATTTTATATGAGCTATTTTTACAATAAGCTTTACCGTTTAAGAGATATTCGTGATAATCCGATTTTTTACCTTTTTACCTTGCATGAACTACAGTCGGTAACAAAAGTGTCCGAACACTAGCGAAAATTCCTATGTAAAAAAAGTACACTTCATACGGTTTCGTTAAATAAATCCTTATCGAATCATGTTCTTACACTGACTAAGAACAGGATTCGACAAGGATTTATTAAACAAAACCGTAGGAAGTGTACTTTTTTTACATAGGAATTTTTGTTAGTGTTCGGACATTTTTGTTACCGACTGTATACCTACATACACTTTTTATGACTCTGCCAGGTTGATCCTCTACCTAATTATTATCTTTGTTTTATTATTTATTATTTTATTTTATTATTTGCAAATGGCAAGAGCTAAATATTCTATTCTTGTTCCTTTTTGTTTTAAGGAAATGGTCCCTCATTTTGGGTGACTTCAACCTTCATCATCCCTTCTGGGGTGCTCCCCATAGTTCTCGGTACAGTAGGGCAACCTGATTTTTTTTAATGCAAAATGAGGACAAATTATGCAATGTCCTCATTTCCATGAGAAAAATGAGGACAGTCTTTAAAAAGGAGGGCATTTTTGAGGAGATAAATTTTCATAAAATATAGCGCACAATTAGCTTATATTAACCCCACTTGCAGCCATTAATCGTCACAATGATAAATTTATACTACTTATGAACTTATACGATAAACATTATAAAAAAATATTTATATAAGTATTATTAAATTTATAATAAACATTATCATAAACTCGTACAGATTATGCTTCTCTTCCTATAATATAATGGTATGCTATGCTGTTTATTAATACTTTTATAAACTGATTTGATACAATTGTTACTGTTGTATAGTATAGTCCGAGTTTTTAGTGTAAACGAAATCATAACTTACTTCAAGAAGTGATCCAATAAATAACATTTTAAAAGGAAAAGGCAATCTGAAGAATGTCAAAAACTGGCTTGGCTAGGAATAAGAATTGATCTACAAACTGAGTTATTTTGATGACCTTCGAGTAGCACTATTTACTCACTTGAGAGCAAAAAATCATGAGATATTAACAAGGTAATCCGTGTTCAGCTCCTATCTCTGATTAGTCAGTTTTCAATCTTGCTAAAAAATGCTTTTCCATTTAAAATGTTACTTAAATTTAGTTAGTTATATAATCTAATTAGAAATAAAATAACTTCCAGCTTCATGTTAAATTTTTAAATACTTATTTATTTTTTATTTTTTTGAAATTTTTATATTTTAAAGTATAATGTTGCAAAGATTAATATCTCCCATTATCAAAATATATTCTGTGTAATAGGATTGGATTGGATGGGTTTTTACGTCGCACTAGTGCTGCGCAATGAGCAATTGGCAACGGTCTGAGACTCACCCTAAGAGGTGTTCCGGAGACATGCTATCACAATTTTGATCCTCTACGAGGGATGTAATAGTGTTGGAGATGATTTAAAAATAAATGTAATGAACCAAGAAATCGTGATTTTTTTTACGTTATGTTGAGATGTAAAATAAGTATTGCAAATTAATACGGTCAGCAACATCTCTAATGCTGAAATTTTAACTAAAGAAAGAAATCACTGAAAAATGAGGACAAATGAGAACAAATGTCCGAAAATGAGGACAAATGAGGATATGAGAACTTCTGAAAGCAACTGAGGACAGCACTTGAAAAATGAGAACTGTCCTCAGAAAATGAGGACATCTGGTCACCCAGTGAGACTTTTGTGGAGTGGCTTGCCGACAGTTCCTTTTCCTTGATCAATTCTTCTCGTAATACCCATATGTCACCCCATGGTTCTCTTTCCCTGTTGGATCTCTCTCTTTGTTCGGCTGACATTCTTCCTTGGATCTCTTTTCAAGTGATGGATGACCCTTTCGGCAGTGACCATTTTCCTGTGTCCCTTGTTGTTGAGTCGGCTCCAGTCTCTCAGCCCGCCGGTTTACGCTATTATTGGTCACGCATCGGCCATAAGGTTGATATTTCTCTGCTATTCACCCCCTCTGTAAGCTATGAGACTTTTTCGAATACCGTCCAGCAAGCAATGGCTAGAAACTCCCGGATTGTTAATCCTGTTAAGAAAGCTTTTCCTGCTTGGTGGTCTCTTCGTTGTTCGGCCCTCCTTTCCCAGAAAAATTTTTTCCTCGAAAAAAAAGCTACTCAGCTAGCCTCTGTTGACTTGTGGATCAAGTACAAAAAGTCCTCCGCTTTACTTTGCCAGGCCATCAAGAACACCAAAAGACGCTCCTGGGACTCTGCTTGCAGGTATGCTAGTGACCCCGTTTATTGTTCAAGGTGTTCCGTAAATTAAAGAATCGTCCTTCGTCCTCTCCTGACTCTAACTTTTGCCTCTCTCTCGACGGTTCCCTTGTCTCCGACGCCGGCGCTCAAGCTGAGATCTTCGCAGAATATTATAGAGGTGGGCTTGACCATCCTCCCCTCCCTGTTACTTATGGGACTGATCATGATGAGTATTTCAATAATCCCTTCTCTATTTCTGAACTGACTGCTGTTATTCGGTGTACAAAATCTACTAGTCCCTGGTGAGAACAGGATTCCTGCTTATTCCTTCAAGAATCTCTGTTCCCACTATCTTGAGCTGTTACTTGGTATCTATAACGACTCTCTTCTTACGGGGAATATTCTCCCTGACTGGACCTCTGCCCTGATTCTGCCCATTACAAAGCCTTACAAGCCTAAGTGCACGGCCTCTTCCTACGTCCTATTGCTCACACGCCTGTTATTTGTAAGATTGGTGAGCGTATGCTTGCCCATCGAATAAATGCCTTTCTCCTCAAAAACAAGTCTCTTGATTATAGACACTTGGGTTTTACTCCCTTTCGGGAGAGCCAAACGGTTGTCAAGATATTATGAATGCAAAAAGAAACAAGAAATTTATTCTTGGCATCGCCTTAAATCTGCAGTCTGCTTATAATTCCATCTACATAGATGGCCTTATTCAAAAGTGCGCTCAAATTGGTATCACGGGCAAATTGCTCCGTTGGATTCATAATTTTTTGTCTGACCGTTCCATCAAAGTTGTTTGGAGGGGGGGTAGTTTCGTCTCCTCACTCTTCTTGGCACGGGGTTCCGCAAGGCGCGGTCCTCAGCCCTATTTTGTTCACAATTTTTTAATCTGATTTTTTTGAAGTTTTGGATTATAATACCAGGTGTTTAGTCTACGCCGATGATACCTTTATTTATTGCCTGGGAGACTCTTTAAGTTATTGTCACGGGAAGCTACAAGCTGCCCTACAGAATGTTTCCCGTTGGTGCACTTACTGGAAGCTTTCCATTCGGCCGGATAAATGCCACGCTTTTAACTTTTCTCGCAGAAAGGGCGATTGTGATTTTCATTTTAACATTAACGGCGGCCTCATCAATTGGTCGGATAATGTGAAATTGCTTGGATTTATCTTCTCTCGTCGGGGCGGTTTTAAGAAGCATGTTGAATACCAGCGGCTGAAAGCCTTTAAAAGAATTAATTTCCTCAAGGCCTTCTCTCAGAGGAGTTATGGTGCTAGGTCACATCACCTAGTTACGCTTTTTACTTCATCTATCGGGAGCAAGGTAGATTAGGGTGCTGCTACTCTTTCCATGGCGAGTGCCTCTCTAATCAAGAGGCTTGAAGTTTTTCACAACTGTGGTCTTCGAACGGCTCTGGGTCTTCCCCTCTGGGTTTCCATAGCTCTCCTTCACAAACATGCTGATGTTTTGTCTATAGGCGATAAAATTCGGTTGCATTCGCTCAGATTCTGGATCCACCATCTTCGCCTCGGTACCTGGTCCCCTCTTCGGAGCTTTCTGAATAAAAACCGACGATTCTCACAAAAACCTTCAGATCGACTTCTCTCCGAATGGCATTGATGGGCTAGATGAGATCAGCTCCTGCTTAGAGAGTTTGGTAATTTTCCAGTTTCCTCAGCCCATTGCTCACGGGATAGTTTATTTTCACCTTTCCGACACCCCCTTCCAGAACACGACTTTGAATGATATTATCATCCAATCCTTTTTATCAGACTTTATCTCTGGATTCTCGTCCAGCCACGACATTTTTGCAACCGATGCGACTAAATCTTCCACTCTAACGGTCATTGCTGGCTGCTCCTCTGTCTCTCATTTTAAATATAGGATTTCTCATATAAATTCTATCTTCACAGCTGAAGCTCTTGCCATCGGAACAGAGTTTGATGAACTTGCTTCCTCATGCTCTTCCTTTATAATTCTTACGGATAGCCTGTCTGTCCTCACAAATCATTATACAGATAGGACACTCCCGTATATTCTTCGGTAACCAAAATTTGACAGCAACGACCCTATTGTCAACGGCTGTAAGTTTTTCGAGCTCTCCAGCTTACGCAATCGCTCGTCTTATTTTTATTGTATCTATGTTCATATCGTAATAATTAGTGCAACGTTAAACCCAACATCTAACCAACTAACCATTGTATTGATGTTTACGAACTTGATTGTCGAAAGCAGTTTATTTTAAGAAGCAAGTACTAAATATTAAGGAAATAAATTTCGAAAATATGCATAAACCAGAAACATTTTTTTTTTTTCTTTTTAAAGCATTTTGTATTATTTAAACTAAGCAATGTTAAATATTTAAGATTTCATACCATACTGCTATTTCAGCATTACAGTTTGTTATATTAATTTGTACACTTGAACACGAATGTGTCTGGCAAAATTTATTTTCAAACACCATAAAAATTAGTTTTATTTCTTTGAAAATAGCTGTGAATGTTATGATTTTGTGAATTTAAAAGTAGTAAAAAAAGTGAAGGAAAGAAAACTGCACATATGTTTTCGTTTGACAACTTTATTATTGTTTACAAACTTGATTGTCAAAAGTAATTTACTTTAAGAAGCAAGTGCTAAATATTAAGAAAATAAACTTTGAAAATATACATAAAATAAAAACATTTTTTCATTTTAAAGTATTTTGTATTATTTAAACCAAGCAACGTTAAATGTTTAATGATTTCATACTGCTATTTCATATGTTTGACAAAGAATATTTTTAAACATTATAAAAATTAATTCTTATTTCTTAGAAGAATAACTGTGAATGTTTTGAGGATAATTTTATGAATTCAAAAACAATAGAAAGTGAAGAAAAAGAAAACTTCCCATACTAACCTGCTACTAACTACTCGCGAAATAGAAAAACAATTTTCGATCAAAGATGCTATTCATGTAGACTTAACACAAGTAGTTCCCCTCTGTTGACACTAGTGGTGCTACTATATTTCCGGTTCGCGTTTTAGCTTCACTGTCCTATCTGTATGATAATCTGTGGTCTGTCCTAACCGCTCTCCAATCTGTTTCCATCAAATCTCCTCGAATCATACTTTGGCTTCACAATAAAATTTATCGGGCCTCATCCTTTGCTACTACTATTCGGCTGGTGTGAGTCCCTGATCACAGGGGCATCCCCCTCAATGACAAAGCTGATAGAATTGCAAAAGATACTGGCCCCTCGGACGTTCTTATGGACTGGATCTCTCCTGACGACCTTATCAACTACTTTACAAGACATTTCAAAGAGTCTATTCCGCATAATTTTCGTCAGAGTAAATATGTGCTTTCACATGGAGAAATTCCCTCGTTCAAAACTACTAGTTTCTTGTCTACCAATAGACGGGATGATGTGCTGTTCTCCCGACTTCTTTGTAAGATGATTGTAACCCCAGCTCTGTTGCATCGCTTTCATCTTACTGACACTGGCATTTGTGATCGCTGTCGTGTGTTGGATTCCATTAAATACATTATCTTATCTTGCGATCGATATCGGCAGAATCGCACTCATCATTTCGGTGCTTTGATAAATAGTGATAACTTTAGTTCTTTCCCTGTCTTTATGCAAAAGTTTTGCTTATCAAGTACAGTCGGTAACAAAAGTGTCCGAACACTAGCAAAAATTCCTATGTAAAAAAAGTACACTTCATACGGTTTTGTTTAATAAATCCTTGTCGAATCCTGTCCTTAGTCAGTGTAAGAACATGATTCGATAAGGATTTATTTAACACAACCGTATGAAGTGTACTTTTTTAACATAGGAATTTGCGCTAGTGTTCGGACACTTTTGTTACCGACTGTAACTTTCGTCAATCCACCCTCGAGTTCCTGCATTCCATCAACCGCTTTTGAAAAATCTGAGAATTTAACCACTCTGTTATTTTCTGGTAAACTATGGAACAATTGAGACAACAGCCCCAGCAACTATAAGTCTCAATGCATACCCCTACAACAACAACAACATCAAAGGAAATGGCAACAGTTGAGTATTTTGGTTTTGTTCTTGCGTATGTGACAAAAACAATGGCTTAGAGTTGCTTTTCATGTGTTTTAGAGAGTGAATAAGAATTTTTTATGCCATTTATATTTTTGTGAGTACTGATTGAGATGTCAAAACCCAAGAGAATATTTATTAAGAACTGTAAATAATCTCTAATTAAACTGTTTGTGTGTCATAAGAAATTTCATTGAGTAACATATACATCAGATTTGTATGCTTGACTCGTAGTCCGCTTGAAAATCTTCGTCAGATAATTACAGATAGCAAATGACAGAATTACAATACGAAGAAATGGAAAAACACCCAGGGCCAGCGCGGGAATCGGACCCGCTCTCCTACGCTCGAAGGCGTTTAGCAATGTGGTGACATAACTACTCGCCGACGGCGGGGCCCTTCATTGTGTAATGGATTTACAGTCGGTAACAAAAGTGTCCGAACACTAGCAAAAATTCCTATGTAAAAAAAGTACACTTCATACGGTTTTGTTTAATATATCCTTGTCGAATCCTGTTCTTAGTCAGTGTAAGAACATGATTCGATAAGGATTTATTTAACGAAACCGTATGAAGTGTACTTTTTTTACATAGGAATTTTCGCTAGTGTTCGGACACTTTTGTTACCGACTGTACACTGCGTACACAGTTGATTCTTCATCTTCTGATTTCGAAACTACAACGGAACATTTGGCGTCCGTGACAAAGATACGGCTGCTTTTTATGAGTGAAAGAAATAATTTTACGTATTTTGTTTTATTCATTATGGAAACTGTATTGAAAGATAGAAAACAGCTTAGAAGGCTGCTTACTCGTGCATGTAACTCTTTTAATGAGGAAATTCAGCTGAATTGTGCTGATAAAATTAATAAATTAAGGCTTATTGAAGAGAAAGCTTTATTAATGATAGCATGTGAAGATAAGTGTAAACAATTGTTGTATTCTGAGAAAAATCCGATGCAGATGTTGGGAAACAGGTAGATGAGTCAGAAACATACAATCGGTAACAAAAGCGTCCGAACAGTAGCAAAAATTCTTATGTAAAAAAAGTAAAGTTAATACTGTTTTGTTAAATAAATCCTAGTCGAATCATGTTCTTAGTCAGTTTAAGAACATGATTCGACAAGGATTTATTTAACAAAACAGTAGTAACCCTACTTTTTTTACATAAAATTTTTTGCTAGTGTTAGGACACTTTTGTTACCGACTGTACAAAAACTTATGCATAGTTTTTATGTTGACAATTGTGTTAAAAAGGAAAAAAGAACTTAATCTTTTTATTAAAGTATCCACTGACGTAATGGCTGATAGAAAATTTGACCTTAGAGGGTGGGAGTTCAGTGATGTTAATGTTGATGCCTCTGAGGGTACGAATGTGCTCGGTTTGAAATGGAATAAAAAATACGACACTCTGCGGATAAATACTGGAAGTATAAAAGAGTTATGTTTTGAAAAAGTAACGAAGCGAACAATCTTGTATACTGATCATATATTCTTTGATCCCCTTGGTATATGTTGTCCTATCATCTTTATCCCCAAATTATTGCTTCAAGAAACGTGGAAGGAGAAAATAACATGGGATGAATAAATTGATACAAATACGAGAACTACATTTTTAGAATGGCTAAGAGATATTGACTATCTAGATGAAATCCATTTTCCCAGATATTTGGTTCAAAGAATACGAGTGCAAATACTTCAGTACATATTCTGCGATGCCAGTAATCGTGCTTATGTCGTAGCTGCTTCCATTCAAATAGAAATCTTCGGTTCTATTAAAGTAGAGCTGATACAAGCCAGGAGTAGAATTACACCAACGGGAAAGGAATAAATCACTATTGCGAGACTTGAATTATTTGCGGCTACTATAGCATCACGACTTTCATCCTCAATTTTGTCAGAAATACCGACTGATGAAGTTTATTTCTGGACTGATTCTTCCACTGTCTTAGCATGGATAACAAGAAAAGAAGCCTGGAATGTCTTTGTTCAAAATAGAGTGAAAGAAATAAGAAGCCTAACAAATAAAAGTCTTGGAGACATGTTCCTGGTTCTAAGAATACTGCTGATCTCCCGAGTAGAGGTTGTTCAGCTCTAAATCTATTGAACTCTAATTGGTGGTTAGGCCCAAATTGGCTTTACTTACCTGAAGAAGACTGGCCAAAGGGTGACTTAAATTTAGATGAAAGTGAGATTGTTAGAGAAAAGAAAAGGAGTATAATTTCATCTCTAACGAAATGTTTAATTTATGCATGCTTGGTTACCAAGAGAGATTGGTATTACAGATACTTTTCCAAGTACAAAAAAAAATTGTTAATCTTAGACACTTATTGCCATTAGACACTTCATAACCTAAGAAATTTATTTTAGATTTTACAGAATTACATTTAGATAACTGTAATTTAGCACATCTTGGACGTGAAATTCTGAGTGAGTGGTGAGAGACATAAATGATAATAAAGTCATAATTAGTCCCAAGTATTTATTAAAATTTCTATAATGGGACACATCACAGATGAATTACATAATGAATTTTATGATATTTACAATGCCATATGTACAAAGAGTAAACTCTGGCTTATATATCGTTCATAACTACTATACTCGCTGACACCAGCACACATCATAGTTCTACCTTCAACCCCCGAACCCGTCTGCCGAGAACTGCTTCTCGTTCCGAGAGTTGGGTTGCCATACTTATTTGTGGCGGCGCAGGTTTGCCAGATTTGGCGCACCTTACACGCCCCACCTAAACATAAAATTAGCCCACAGTGGCTGATTTTATCACTTTTAAAAACAAAAAACACACATATATATAAATGCTATTACAAAACATACACTTTCAAAATACTACATATATATAAATGCTATTACAAAACATATACTTTCAAAATACTATATAAATGCTATTACAAAACATATACTTTCAAAATATTAATCAATACACTATTATAATTTCAATTTTAATATATATAGAATATTAAAAAAAAATAATAAATAATGCAAGTAAACTTCTATTCCAGCCTAGACAGAGCGTCTGCACCTCTGTGCTGGACACCTGGTCTATGAGAGATGGAATGATTCCATCTTTGAAGAGCTAGAGCCCAACGGGTTAACTTAGGACTCTTAGGAGTGGTATGAGTTAAATACTTAAGTGGATTATGATCAGAAATGATCTCTACCTTAGCCCCATAAATCCACTTATCGAATTTGTTCAGTCCGAATAAAACTGCCCATGCTTCTTTTCCGATGCTTGCCCAATTTTTCTGCGTCGCATTGAATTTTTTCTGGCGAACGCTATTGGGCGATAAGATCCATCAGCATCTTGTTGGGTTAAACAACATCCTACACCATAGTCAGATGCATCGCAATGAACTTGGAATGGCAAGTTGGCATCAGGGGTAGCCAGGCTAGTTACCTCACACAATAACTCTTTTAATTTGTCAAAAGATTTTAGTTCAGCCTCACCCCAACTGACTATGTTTGATTTATTTTTCTTGGTCAGCTCCGTGAGTGGAGAAGATATTTCCGCATAATTCGGTATATAAGTGCGATAAAAACCCATCAGTCCCAAAACAGACCTGACATCCTTTTTAGTGACAGGCTTAGCTAACTTTCTAATAGCTGATATCTTATCTTCTTCAGGACCATGCCTACCTCCCCCTATCACGTGACCCAAATATTTTATTTTCCGTGCAGCAAAGGAACATTTATCCAATCTCACCGAGAAACCTAACTTATGTAACTCGGTTAGAATCAACTCTAAATGGGCCAAATGTTCTTCAAAAGACCTAGAGAAAATGACTACATCATCCATGTATGCCTGTGCATAATCTGAATGAGCTTTTAAGATACGGTTCATTTCTCGTTGAAAAGTACCCGATGCCCCTGCTAGGCCAAAAGGCATTGTCTTCCACTGGTACACGGCATTGTGAGTGGTAAATGCTGTTAATGGTTTACTTTCCTCATCCATTTTAATTTGCCAGTACCCCTTTAAAAGATCTAAACTGGTTAACCAGTGGGCTGATCCTGCAGTGAAAATTAACTCTTGCATATCTTTCATGAGAAAAACCGGAACTTTAGTTACCGCATTTAAAGCCCTGAAATCGATACACATTCTTACGGAAGAATCTTTTTTCGCAACGCAAACAATTGGATGAGCTATTTCAGATTCTGATGGTTCTATTAAATCTAGATCTAACAATTCTTGAACCTGACGTTCAACTTCCTTTCTATATGCCATGGGAACACTGTAACAATGGGGTTTTTTCCGAATTGCATTTGGTAATAATTCAATTTTATGAGTGCCCACCGAGGTAGGTTGAACAGGTTTAGTAAAGATATGTTTAAATTTTACGATTAAATTTCTAAGAGTTTTCCACTCAGAAGCATTTAAATGTTCAAATTTAAGACTATCAAGAATTTCAAAGAATTTAGATTCCTTTGTAGCGGTAGGTAAAGTTTCAACATGACCGAATTCTTTTTCTTCCTCAAAAACAACATTTACTGAATTTGAACTAGCTATATAATGTTTTAATTTATTTTGATGAACATGTTTGGTCGCACCATCTGGTAATTTCACTATAAAAGAATGAGGATTACGTTTTTCAACAACAGTTGCGGGACCCTGCCATCTGACAAATAATTTATTTGTTGAATCGGGTATTAAAACTATCACCTGATCCCCAACTTTGAATACTTTGTTAGACGATCTTAAATTGTGGTAGTAAGCTGTTTTTTCCTGTTGTACTGCCGAAAAAAGTTTGGCTTGCTCCGCAGCCTTCTCAAGTTTTAATTTTAAATCTTCTAAATATTTAGCAACAGGAGTAGTACCTAACTGTATATTATTATGCCTCCCGGTCCAAGTAGATTTTAAGATTGACAAAGGACCTTGTGGTTGTCTACCATACAGTAACTGAAATGGAGACACACCTGTAGTTGAATGGGGTATTTCTCTGTACGCCCACAACACATAAGGAATTTGCAGATGCCACCCTCTACCTTCTTCCCTTATTACATTATGTAACATGTTTTTCAGTGTTCTATTAAATCTCTGCACCAATCCGTTCGATTGTGGATATCCTGGGGTAGAGAATTTTGGACTGCTCCCTATACGTTTCTCGAACTCTTTTGTCAGTTCAGCTATGAAGTTTGTCCCGTTATCAGACGCGATACCATTCGGTATTCGGGTTCTCGAAAAAATGCTTAGCAACGCCTCACAAGTTGTTTTTGCATTTAGACTAGTCAACGGTATGGCCTCGCCCCACCTAGTATGTTGGTCGACCATACACAATATATATTTATGTCCCTTCGAACTTGGAGGATCGATCGGACCTATCAAATCTATATTCACTACTTGAAATGGTAATTCCGGTCTCGTCACCGGCGTGATTGGCGTTCGGTCATTTGTTCTAACTGCTTGAGTGAGTTGACACTCTTTACATGATCTACAATATTTTTTTACGTCAGCCCTCATACCTTCCCAGAAGAATGAGTATTTGATCCTCTCTAGAGCTTTTCTAGGACCCATATGGCTGCTAAACACTGAGGTATGAGCAAGTTTCAGTACCTCCTTTCGCCTACATTCTGGAAGTACAAGTTGCCCAATGCTTTCCCCGAGTATTTTGTCCCTGTGAAATAAGTAACCATCTACCTCATAGTAATTACTCTTACCTTCCTTAGCATGCTTCCAAGCAACTGCTGAATCGGTACACTGCTCTTGCTCAGAGTGAAAAGTATCAGCTACCATACTTTTCTTATTTGGCTCAGTGATTGCCTCACCATCCTTAGCGTTTACCGTTCCCACTTCATTTCCACATGAAGTAATTTCCCTTTGAGATTCCTCAAAAATAAAATTGTCCTGTGCTTTTCCTGACAGTGTCCCAGATGAAACTTCCGTTGTTCCATCTAAATTTCCTGAGACCCCCCTCAGGTCCTGAGAGTTCCGAGCCAGTGAAATTCCTTCACTCCGGGCTCCTCCCAACATGTTCAAAACATCCGGTGGAAGTAACACGTCTTCCACCAAAACATCTGCCAAAGCACACAACACTTGCTGATGCACCACATTAATCTGGCCACCAGTAGCAAGACCTAACGGAACGTAAACTAAAGGACATTTCACCGCCGGACCAAAAATACTCTTCAAGAAAATTGTAGAAGCCCCTTCGACCGAAATTCCCGGAACTAGTTCTTTTTTGACAACCGTAATTTCTGTTCCCGAATCCACCAATGCGTCAACTAATTTACCATCTACACTGATAGATGTCTTTTTTAGTTTGCTTAATTTATCCTCAATAGCTCGCCTAGGGATGACTTCCCCTAGTAAGTCTACCCTAGCAGATACAGTTTCTTCCTTTGAGTCTGTGCCCTCTGCAGAAACTTTGTTAATATTAAGCCTCCTAGTATCTGACCCTTTATTTTTTGGACAATCCCGTCTGAAATGTTTGTCGGACCCACATGTGAAACACGTTGGTTTTTTAATTTCTGAGAGCTTTGATTTTTCGAAATTTTTCTTGGGGAAAAAATTGTTAAAATCGGACCTTTTTTCACTAAACTGCGGTTTACCCAAATTAGATTGATACCCCTTTTTATCAAAATCCATCCCTTTGGCTCTTACTGACCCATCATAGGACTTACCCTTAGATGCATAAAATACATCACAATGCTTACCTAAATCCTTTGGCTTGAACCAATCTTCTCCTTGAAGAACTCCTATGTGGGTTGCAGTTTCTGCATCTAATGTTTGAAAGATTTTATCCGAAACAATGAGCTGATTCAGCGACTCAAAATCACTTACCTTCCTGGCCTTGCAGTAATACAGCCACATAGAGGTTAATCTGGACGCGAACTGAGAAAAATTCTCATCAGGATTACGTTTTGCTCTACGAAAATTTTCTAAACATAATTTTGGAGAAGCTTCATACTCTTGTAACACTAATTTTTTCAAGGTTTCATAATTACTTAATTCCTTTTCTTCAATATTAGCTAACGGATTAGTTACTTTTTCCCCTAATAAGCAAAGCAAAACTTTAGGTTTAAATTCGTCGTTGACATTTTCATTTACAAACGCTTTCTCTAAACTCGAGAAAAAATAGTCCCATCCATCTGATTTACTAGGAACCTTAACTGTTAAGAGTCTAACCATCCTAACTATTTCATCTAAAGATTTTATACGCGTGGTTTGATCACTATTTTGAACCAAATTTTTATTACTCTTAGATAATTCTACTTCCAAACGAAGTTTTTCCAATTCAAATTTCTCCCTTTCTCTCTCTGTCTGTAACATAAATTCCCGCTCTAGTTTTAACTTATTTTCATTTTCCAGTTTTTGTTCCCGTTCTATTCTTTCAGCTATGATAGAATCTAAATATTCTTTTGCCTCTTCTTCTTTATATCGCTTATTAGCTAAAATTAATTCCTTTAATTCCGATTTAGATAACTTTTCATCAACCTTTTCCCCATAATCTTGTGCCAGACAAATTAAATCTGCTTTTTTACTTTTGATTGGAAAAGACATTTTTTTCTATTTATCTATTTTTCTGGGCCACCCTAATGCCAAATTACCTTACAATAAAATGAGAATAAAAAGCAAAATATATCCAAAATATTAAAGAAATATCAAAAGAAACATTAATCTTCTTATACGAGAACAACAACAAAAGATATAAAACATTTATCAGAAATAAACCAGAGCTATTTAATTATACCTACTCATGCATTTGTCATCAAATAAACAAATAAAATACATATATTTATTCATTCATCCTTTTTTGTTTTTACCCTTCCTTTTATTAAAAAAAAACAATAATAATAATTACTTAGGAAGTGAATAATGATGCAATAAATCTATCTATAATTATTCAGTCACAATGAACTACAGAAAAAAAAAAAATACTTTTAACTGTCTTCTCAAAAACAAAATAAAATAAATAAAATTATCATTTAAGTACTTCATAACCCACAGCAATATATATTATATCTTATTTATATATATACTGAGACAGGAAATAGATTTATTTTTCTAACTTTTACTAAGCAATAATAAAATAAGAAAGAGAAAAACTCTTTTTTCCAACATTGATGATCAAACAAAAAAAAAAGAAAGAAATATCATTACGATCTACCGAAGATGACTCAAACTCAATTGGCGCCATTCAGACCAAGAACAATACATGTCTGTCTGGCCACCTGTCTTACTTTTGTTTTCAGGGTAAAAAGAAACAAATCTATGTGATTATTATACATTTCACATGTACTAAAATATGTTTAATAGACTAAATATATTCCTTTTTCTTTACTTTTTATGAAAATAAAAAATATATATATAATAATTGCACTAATTAAAAATTATTACCCCTTTATATTTCACATTAGAAATCAAATAACCATAATAATAATAAAAATATATATATATAAAAAATATTTCACATGATTCGATAATCAACTAAATTTAATACACTCTTTTTAAACTTGCTGATATTCCTTAACGATTAAAATTCTAATTGAAGAAAAAAATATATAGTACTTACAGTACCTTAGTGCGAAGGTAAAAGAAATAATGGAAAGAACGATTATACTTGAAAACTATAGATGCAGTCATTCATACATGTCACTGTCCTGAAACACTCAGTTTAAGAGTTCTCACGACAAGGATAAATTCCGTGCAGATGTACGGACGTATGGATCTTGCAAAAGGAACACTTTCTAAAAGAACGCTTTAAAATCAGTGATGATGTGTGCATATTGCACCTTGAAAACACAAAATTTTCTTCTCTCCCAAATTTCCACTACCGGGAGTATTCAAAAATTATCATCTGACGCTATCGAACACGTAGGTGCACTACATACACACCAAATACTGTTGATACAGTTATATACGTTAGGCTATAATTAGCCCGTCAAACACTTGAAACTTTAAAGACTTTAAAAACAACACATATGCTTTGGTTAGCACATAAGCTTGGGTTACCTCGTCGAACACTGAAGATTTCGAAAACTTAAGAACAGCATGTACCAATTCCGTCATCTTATATCGATGACCAGATGACCACCGGCTATTGTGGCCGTTCCGCTGTGACACCACAATCATTTTTTCGTCTCTCTTCACCATCCCTTATTCTGACACCAATGTAATTTAGCACATCTTGGACGTGAAATTCTGAGTGAGTGGTGAGAGACATAAATGATAATAAAGTCATAATTAGTCCCAAGTATTTATTAAAATTTCTATAATGGGACACATCACAGATGAATTACATAATGAATTTTATGATATTTACAATGCCATATGTACAAAGAGTAAACTCTGGCTTATATATCCTTCATAACTACTATACTCGCTGACACCAGCACACATCATAGTTCTACCTTCAACCCCCGACCCCGTCTCCCGAGAACTGCTTCTCGTTCCGAGAGTTGGGTTGCCATACTTATTTGTGGCGGCGCAGGTTTGCCAGATTTGGCGCACCTTACAATAACATTAAATTTTCATTGACACAAATTTGAAATATGGTTTCTAAATGCTTTAAATGTTTTCTTCTGTTTCAGAAAAAATGGTAATGTCATCAAAATAATTACAAGCAAAATCAATTTTATACTTGTGTAAGATTCTTCTAATAGTGCGATTAAATATTGCAGGGGCATTTTTAAGGCCAAATGGTAATACGAGCCATTCATACAATCTAAATGTGGTAGCAAATGCTAATTTTTCTGTATCTTTTGGGTAGAATATATGCCAATATCCACTAGCTAAATCCAATGTGGAAAAAAATTTTGCCTGAGCCAATTTATCTAGGAGAGTATCAATTCTGGGTAATGGTTCTGCATCTGTTTTTGTAATAGAATTTAATTTACGAAAGTCAACACAGAGTCGTGTCTTCTTTCCTTCTTCTCATTTATACACTAATGTTACAGGGGATGAATACGGAGATTGGCTCTCTTTAATGATTTTAGCTTGTAATAGATTTTGTATTTGATCTTTAATTTCAACTTCATCTTTAGGAGAGGTGCGGTATGCTCTAAGGGAAACAGGTAAGTCTGAAGTTAGGTGAATTCTCTGAGGCTCCATTTTGATACGACTAACATCATATTTCGAGTTTGCGAAAAATTTCTCATATTTATTTAACAAGGTAGATAAATCATTATTATTTTCAGCTGACAATACCGTAAGTCTAGACGAGCTTTGTACAACACTCTGTAAATGGTGCACCTGGTTTACAGTATGTGTATTTACTCTGGCATTAGTACCCTCTTTACGTTCAAAAATATGCAAAGATTGATAATAATGATTCACCTGATTTAGTAATGGGATGTTATGACCATTTTGAGTTACAGTAAAATTTGCTAAATTAAGATTTAAGTTAAATAATGCACAATGAGGTAACCCAATAAGAAGATATGGTAACCGATTAGAAATAACATAAAATTCTATATTTTTCCAATGTTACCAATCCTTAGAGATATTTCCCATTTTGCTTTAATTTTAATTGTGCCATGAGTTTGTCTAGCTATTATTGGTTCATCAATGGGAGTCTTTTTTAATTTTAACTTCTTTACTAAAGTACATGAAATAACAGAAATTGAACTTTCCGTATCGAGGAGACAAGACAGGTTTTTGTCAGGGAGAGCACTTAAGTTAGCTGGTTGACGTGTTTTTTGCGATCGCTGAAGCTTTTGTGTTAGGTGTCCGGACACTAGTAATTGTCAACAGCCACTCATTGTACCTTCACTGGTCATTTCCTGACTGACCACCTCTTCAGGAGGATTTGTACTTCTAGTTGAATTTTGAGTGAGAGGTGCTCTAGGCATTGAAAAGTTATTACATTGTTCAAACTTAAAAAGACATGTTCGCCCCCAGTGGTAAGCGTTAGTAATTCCTCGATTTAAGCAAAGACGACAAGGGGATGGAGGCAGCCTCTCTTGGAAATTTACATTATTTGGGACACGACGTGGTCTGAATGGTCGTGGGTTGCTAGGATTAGGAGCTGCATACGCTTGTTGAGGTTGGTTGTGATAAGGGTATCTATAAGTCCAAGGTCTATTTATAGGGGTCGACAAATATTCAGGTCTAGGCCGATTTACTCTCCATTGTGGAGTAAAGCTAGGAGCATGGGTATTAAATTTAATGTTGCTTTCTTTTTTCTGTTCGGTTGATTGCATTTTACTTAATTTATGGACAATTTCACGCCATTCATTTGTATCTTTAGGGGAATTCACCAATACTAGTTCCCAGCAAAACTTATATTGATGGGCTCATTATGGCCTACAGCCGGCATCCTGCACTTGCCATCAGTTGCCGGTTGCCCCACATAACTCCACCAGTGGGCCATTTATGGCTGCCTGCAGTATTGGAGGCCTAAAGAAAAATGGTCGGTTGTCTAGAAGTGGCATAAACACAGTTGGCCTTATGCAGGCTATCACCACAAGGCCAACATAATATTTTTCATGTTGTGGCCACAAATTATTAGGCCACAACCAATTTGTATGCCTAGAGAGCGCTGTGATTTATTTTCTGTTGATTTGAAATTCGCTCGCCATCTGCCATTTCATACGAAGTTTGTTCGTTGTTTTAGTCTGCGGATGTAGGTTCTAGACTGAAAGATGTTAAATCACGAAAAAGTAATATATTATATGAGTAAGTAATTCAATTATTAATTTGATTTTCTATTATTTTTTAAATACTATTTTTTAAAGGTGTTTGAATCTAAAGTCATTATTATAATAAAAGGATTTCTAGAAAGCGAATATTCAGTTGATCCGTTTTAAGTAAGTTATGATAGTCGTTAACGTTCTAGTTACATTTGTTATTTTTATTATTAATTTAATAAATTTAATAAAATAAAAATTATGAATCTCAATTTATATATTTATATTATATGGACGGGGGAATGTTATTAGAATATATATAAATATTTATAGTTAATGTTTTATTTTTATTTTTTCTTCCTTCAGTGTATTTAAGAAGAAAGCATTAGGTTCGGGAAATTTTCGGCATCCGGTTTTCGACAGATTTTGCACTTTTTGGGTCGTTTTGATGAACTTAATTTGAGAAATTGTCTGTCTGTCCCTCGGTGTGAGCTCAAAAATTTTTTAAAGTGATAGAAATCCAAAAAGTTTACTTCTACTTTTTTTTTTTTTTTTTTTTTGTAAATGTACAAACGTTGCTTCCCCACCCCTGAGGGAGAAATATACCAGATAAAGTATATTTCCAATATGAGTATCCTTGAAAAGATTTCGCCAGTATTTTTAAAACGAAAGGTTGATTTATATATCTGTGATATTTTAAGGAAAATTTATTTATTTATTTATTTATTTATTTATTTATTTTTTAATTTTTGACAAAAACTAGTATGTTGTAGCACCACAAAACCTTCTTCTATATTTTTTATTATGCAAATTTGCGCAAAGCAGATAATTTGTTAAGATTATTTCCCCGAATGCATGCAAACGATTTTCATCTTAGGAAAGTGTTTCTCAATTAAAAAAAAAAAAAAATCAATTTTGTGCCAACATCTGAAAAAATGCTTTTTTTTTACTTAAAATGTACTGACGAGTTCTTTTGAAAAATACCAGCATTGAAAATTTACTCCATCACGGGGAAGGGCGAGCGATTTCTCAACTTATACAAAAAAAAAAAAAAAAAAAAAAAAAGAAATCCTCCTTGATTGTTAGTTACTTAAATATTTATTTTTTTAATTCATTTAAAAAAAAATATATATATATATATAATATAATTAGTACATTTATATAAAATTTCTTCCTACACTGTGTCATACTGAAAATTACGAAGAAGTAGAAATATAGAGCTATGTGTTGAGTGAATGATCCACAAATGTAATCGGGAACGATTTTAATCATGGTCTGACAATCAAGTTTGGTTAATTTCGTCCATTGGTTCATGAGATACAGCGTCTACAAATTTTTTTATGCACACTCACAGAGAGAAACTTTCTAAAAATGGTCAAATCGTGTTCAGGAATCTCAAAACATGGAAATACATCGAAAACTGGAAGTCGAAAATTTTCTTCTTATATATATATATATATATATATATATATATATATATATATATATATATACACATATATATATATATACATATAAGAAAGTAAAATACTTAAAAAATTTCTCGGATATTGGTAAAAAATTGATTTTTTTTCGAAATTTAATATGTTATACTTCTTTGAAATGAAAATCAAATCGCCTGCCTTCATCGCAGAAAATAAATTTAATAAATAATAATTTTAATATGTAATTTCTATAAACTATTATTGAAAAAAAAAAAAAAAAAGTGGTAACCATAACAAACTATTTTATTTTATTTTATTTATAATAATAATAGTTATTATTTCAATGCAAGTAAGAAAAATAATTTCGCTTTTACGAAACTGAAATAGTTCCCCCATCAATTTCCCGTAAAGGATAAGAATGTTTTTGTGCATCGCTAATAAATGAAACGCAAATATTTATTTTGTTATTTTTGATTGGAAAATTTTTTTTATTGCATCTTTAAAACCTATGTTTATCTATATTATTAACGTTGTGCAAAAATTTTTGCGTGCGCTGATAAGAAACTTCTCTTAGACTGTAATGTATCAAAATTATTTTATGAATTTTTATACTCAAACCATTTGTGCTACCTCTACAAATTTTTGTGACAAGCTTCCTACAATAAATCTGGAAATTCTGTAATGACATATATGAGTTTTATGGGATTCTAAAAACATTTTTAAAGAAGGAAATTAGCGGATAGGTGGACAGAAGTCTAAGCAATTTCCTATTTTGTTGAAAAATGTAAATAAACATACTCAAAAATATATTTGAAGTAAAATTATACATTATATTAACAAGTGAAATTCTTTTTCTTGAATTTTTGCATGCTTCACACGCTCCCACACTTATATCTCTGACTACTCATTAAATCAGAAAACCAGCTGTACTTAAAAACAACAAACTTTAACTGAGAGTTGTCGCATCAGCGTTATTTTTGTTGGTCTATTGGGCAGGAAGGAAATTTGTTTATCAAGATGACGAGCAACAGTGTTCACAAAATAAAAGAGAAGAAAAGTCAATTCATCAATTATTTTTAAATGAAAATTATTGTAAGTATACAGCTAAAAGTTTGTCGGTGTAATATATGTCATCATTGCATGAATAGTATAAAGATTCATGAAGTGACCTCTATTTTGGAAACTCTCGTATTTTAAATGTATAAATAGAGGGGGGGGGGTGGATGCTAAAAATGCATAGATTTAGCATGGGATGAAAACGAAAAGTACGCGCAATGTTAAGTGTGTAAAAGAAAAAAAGTTTCACACCGGAAGTAATAAAAGGACAAAATTGACTAGAAATTACAACGAAGAGCGGGAATATGGGACCTCTATTTTTTAAGGAACTATAAAGGAGGATATTTATTTATTAACAGCGTATAGATTAAATTATTTAAAGTACAAATACTTCAATAAAATAACAATTTCTATCTGAAATTATGCCAGGATTTGTGTCAACTAATCTATATAAATAAAGAGAAGTATCTATGCGTCTGTCTGTGTTCTGATGCTCACACTACTACTACTATGCGGATGGAAAAAGAGTTGCCGTAGGTAGCGGGTACCCGAAGCGAGGTTTAGAGCAATTTCAATAAAATAATTTTAGTTTTCTCTTTTTTTTTTTTTTCTTTTAATAATGTGATGTAAAACATAAATACTGGTCCAATTATTTTGAAAATTCATTTAAACATAGTGACCAGCCAAGTGGGCGTAGCCTACTAGTTATTATTATTATTAGTAGTAGTAGTATTAGTAACCATAATCAGAGTACTGTAGATAATGGAAGCATTGTATTTGATCAAAAATTTCGACATCGAGTTTTCACCTAATTTACATATTTTAAGGTCTCCTGAGTCAAAAAAGTGGTTTTTGGCAAGTGGTCTGTGTGTCTGTGTGTCTGTACTGCATATATGTCAGTACATTTCTGGAATTTTTCTGACTTGATCATCTGCCTGCTGTTTTAAAAAGAAGGGAAAAAAATTATCAATTGGGTACCATTTGATGTAGGGGAAAAGAAAAATATTCAAGATTTTCTGGACACTTAAGAATTATAATAAAAAAGCACCACAGAATTGGTGTTTAAAAGTAATAAGAGTAAACACCATAAAATGTAAGAGCTCGCGACAATCGTTTCGGATGGAAAGAAAACATGATCCTTCATCAGGCAAACGAAGTAGGCACGAGTGCGGCAAACAAAGCGCAAGCGTTGCTGCCTGCGTTTTGTTTGCAAAATTTTATGGTGTTTATTCAAAGTATTGTACATGTTACTTGAGAGTATACTCCAATTTCTTAAGAAATCGCACCCTCGGGCGGCGTAAGCTAGTTATTAACTAAAAGGGCGTTCGGAATGGAAATGTCCGTTTTTTTATTGCCGTAAATCAGAAAGTGACCTAAAATCCGGAAAAGTCCGAAAACCGGAAAGGCCATGGTCCGGATGATTCCGGATTTCAGATTTTGTACTGTATTAATAAATAGAAAAATTTGTAAATAAACATAAACATTGCCCTCCCCCCCGCCCCCCCCAAAAAAAGAAAAAAAATGCATCAGTTCTTTTAGGTTGAAATAATAACACATCCTTTCGTGAGTTTAACAAAAAGCACGATTGCAGCAAATTACTTTTGCTGCACTCGTGCCCACTTTGTTTCGCCTGATGAAGGGTCTTCGTGCTATTTCAACCGGAAACAATTGCTGCATTTTTTAATTATTTATTTATTTTTAGTTTATGGTGTTTTTTACAATGCTCTCTTTATAACAATTTTTGTTTCAATATTCTATAATTTTCACATGTAAAGTTACATTTATTTATATCAAATAGCGTAACAAAGATAAACATATTGAAATTTGAACACTTAAAAAAAAAAAAAAAAAAAAAAAAAAAACATAATCTCCTTTATTCCAAAAAATGTTATACAGAGAAACATTTGCACTGAAAGCAACAAATTAAACTTTTATCATAAGGAAAATGGATCAACTGAATATTTCCTATATGCTGCACTAGAAATCCTGAATTTACAACCATAGTGTATGAATCAAATACTTGTAAATAGTATTTAAAAATGAATATGTACAAAATCAAATTAAATATTGGATGCAGGGAAAAAACTGGCTGCTACTTCATCAAAAAAAAAGAGAGAGGAAAAAAAAAAAAAAAAGAAAGAAAGAAAGAAAGAAAGAAAAAGAAAAAAGCACTAATAAAATTAATGGTATCAACAATAAAATAAATATACTAGCTATAACTAAATCACTGCTGGCCTATTAACGGCCCTCTTCACTTACCGTCTCCGGAAGTCCAAGGCAATGTTATTCTATGGGAAATTTTCTTTACAAATAACTTAATAACTAATACCTATTTTTAAATTCTGTTTTCACATTCAGAAAATTCCCAACTGTTAAATTGATGGACCTTTTTTGAAAATGTATTTTTTTTTTAATTTTTAATATTTTATTTTGAATTTGCAAAATGAAAAATGTCACATATTGAAAAATCGTATTTTGCAGCTTCAAAATAAAATATAAAAAAATATTTTTTTAAAAAAGGTCCGTCAATTTAACAGTTGGGAATTTTCAGAATATGAAAACAGAATTTAAAAATATGTATTAGTTAATAAGTTATTTGCAAAGAAAATTTCCCATAGAATAACATTGGCTTCGGCTTCCGGCGACAGTGAGTGAAGTGGACCTTTAATGGGAAAATATAAAGGACCAATGAAGACTGCTGGCAGTAATATAATTTTTTATGTTTGCCACAGCTGGCCCACTGCAAGCTGCCAGCAATAACATAGAAAAATTATGTTTGCCACCAGGTAGTCCAACACTGGCCCACTAACAATTTCCAACCTAATGTCGGTTACCGACAGTGGCCCATTACCTATTTTCATCATACTGCTAGCTGCCAGCAGCGATCCATTCACTGGCCCACTAACTTATTTTTAACTTACTGCAGGCTGCCAACAGTGGATCGATTGAATATGGCCTACTGACGGCCGGCGTAACATATTCCCTGCGGCACCGTAACTTTTGCCACCGACGGCCCAGCTGCAGCTACTGTTGGCAACCAGCACTTGGCCTCGTGTTGGCCGTCATCTGTGGTTTTGCTGGGTTGCCTTAGTGAGATTGGGAGACCATTGGATAATCCCTCTTGTATGAATTTGGAGTCAAGTTCTAGTCTGCGACCCATTTGGATTTTACTATTGTAATAACTATTAGCATCATCACCTAAATTAAATGTAATATTAGAAAATATCAGCCAATGGGTTAGTATCAGGAACAGTAAACTCCTCTCTAAATAATTGGAGAAATTCCTCCCAGTGGAGAACATGTAAGCAATTATTTATATACACAGTAAGGGCTTTTCCTTTCAAGTAATTTTGAATATGAGTGATTTTCCATAGTTCATTTTTATTTTTTTTCGTGACAAATACTATTAAAATAGCTTAACCAGGCCTCGAACTCGATTCCCGCGTCGGGATTAAACTCGATAATATTTAACTTGTCGTCACTAGCACCTGCATTTCCTGACCCGTTATCAGGAATCTGGTTCTCGGACTCTTTAAGCATGGTGAATTAAAGTTAATAAAAATATAAAATACCAATTAAAAAAAATCCCTTTTTACTAGAAACACATTAAAAAAAATTAATTTCTCAAAACTCTTCAAATTACTTAAATACAAAATAAATTGAAATATAAAATCATCAAAAATTTACTTTGTATCTTTAAATTAATTAAATAAAACAGAAATTAAAATATATTATATACTTATACAATCACAACAATTTTCATAAGCTCTAAAATATAATACAATAACAGATATGACTTATTTTTCAAAGAAAAACAAAAATTATTTACGACTTCGGATTTTTTTTTCTTTTTCTTTTATTGCATACCCTTAGCATAGCGTAGGAATTTTTTTTTAAAAGTTACTATTACGATCCGCAATCGCGAAATTCAAATCAATTTCAATAAAAATCTAAGACTTTCTATAAATTTAAATTTATAAATAACACTTTGCTACGATATGATCAACGATCTTTTTTTTTTTTTTTTTTTTTTCAAAGCTATTTAGAATAAAACAAAAATAACTTCTTTACTTAAAAGAGTCTATTGAAATAGTAAAAAAAAAGTCTTGATAAACCTTTAAAGTCATTTAAAAAAAAAAGTTTTTGGAGTTCTGTCTTTTTTTTTTTCCTAATGTTTATATAAATCGACACTTACCTCCGTTCATATTTAAATAAAAAAAAATAACTTTACTCATACTCCTTTAATCCACTCCATTAACGTCACGTCACGTCACGCGAAATTTTCCCTCAAAGAGCAGCAGGTTGACGAATGTTTCAGGATCAGTTCTTTCACGGAGCTTTTTGGCGTTCACTGGGGAATCTCTACAAATACTTGCCGTCATCGTACGTTCCCCTTTCGGCATTCGAACTTTCTCCTTTCCCGTCGAAATCTATCGGCGCAAAATGGACGTGTCCTCGATCAAGGAGAGGAGAAGATCTTCATCACGTTCTGGGCACCATCGGGCGTGGCTGGATCCAGAGGAGAAGAATTTCTCTTTTTGGGAAGCTCGGAGCTGACAGGCATCAATCAACAAAATGAAGCGCTCTTCTCTTACTCATAGTTCCTTATAAGAATATTCGAAATTGCGTTAATTTGATTATTAAGCTGATTTTTTTTTCCGATGATTAATTTAGAAAAGCAAAGTGTCCAACTTTTGAAATTTTTAAAGTCTTTCTTTATTTTTTGCTGTTTCAATTCTGCCCGATTATTTTGAGGTTTAGAAGTTTTTCTTTATGTTTGTTATTTTGCTGATTTTTCTATCGTTAAGATATTTGATCCTTTCCCCTTACTTTTACGCAAGTCTACAAATACCAGTCTTTTTTCCCAGCACAGTATATCCAGTCGGCTTTTCGATGTGACGCATTAATTACTGGATGAAAGAGAGATGACAGACACAGCACACAATGACGACTAAGCTTTCTTTCAGGAAACGTCTTTATTGCTTCATCATTTCAAAGTCGGGACAGTACAAGACGAATGGAGTCTGAATCCGGCGCTCTGCCGATCCGCAGGCGGCTCCATCGGCGCCCTGGGCCGCAGAATCTGTTGGGGAGGCTTGTCGGACTTACGTAATTTCAGCAAAAGATTGCAGCGTGGAATTGTTTAACAAGGTGGGGGGGGGGGGGAGGCGAGACTCCTACATACACAATTTTTTTTCTCCAATTGGCCATCTCTATTACAAATAATTCTTTTAAATTTCATAATGATTATTAAAAAATAATTCTCTTTAAGCGCATTTATACAAAATTTTGTCATGTTAAAGTAACTTTTTTATGATACGCCCTTTATCAAATCAGATAGTGTGGTGTATTTCGTCATTGTGTTCCTGATTCAATGTATTGGTCTTCTAGTAAGTGACGTCACATAAATGTACAGGTACCTGTGAACTGTATTGCCCAATCAGTGATCTGTTAATTCCCCTTTACTTTTACTAATACTAGAAAAGATCAGTCTTCAATATGTTATCGTTTATGTAACATGTGTATGTCAGCTGTAATTGTCTTAGTCATTTATTAAATTCTATGTGTTAAAAATGTAGAAACCTCGTCATATCATAGTTATGGATTAATTATAAATGCTCTTCCTGCCAAACAAATACCACAGATAGAATGAGCAAAAATGAAAATAATTTATTACATTTGATGATAATACATGGTTAAAAAAAAAAGAAAAAAATTAAGTTGTCGTCATATTTGTAATATATTGACTAAAGTTTGATAAACGTCTTTCTTTCTTTTGATACATTTTGCCTTCCACTAAGAAGTCATTTTTCCTAGATCGTCATATTATTGAATTAAATTTATTGAAAACAAACACACACATAAAAAAAAGGAAAAGATATATGTCGAAAAAATAATTATACAACGAATAAGTGGATGATAAAATAACAATAATTACTAAACAAATTCGTTCAGATAACAGACAGGCTAGCTGCTTTGGTGACTAGTATTTCAAATAATCAGTTTCTGGACGTAATAGGCTTTCACTTGTTACAATATATTTTCCCAAAGCAGCATCACATCGGTGCAGTGTTTTATCATCTTAATTTTTTCATTCATTCGTCTGTTTTGACATTTTGTAAACACTTCCTTCCAGCCACCGGTTAATCCTTTCCGGATAAAATTAATTTTCTTTTTATCTTTTAATGACCGCATTGCGATATAGGTAAGAATATGCTTTCTTCCTTTGGGTACAATTGGGTCGCACAGCATGTTGTCCGCATTTTCGTACAAGCTAGTCAGGACGTTGTTTATGAATTTCATTTCTTCCATACTACAGTTGTGAACTATCTCGTTTAAAATGTCTGGATTTTCTCTCAAATATTGGGCTTCACCTTTTTGAAGAAATTCAGCCACTTTCAGAACAACGTTTCTTAAATCATGTTTCATTTCTTCGTACGTAATAAAAAACACATTCGGTCTGTCTCTCTGATTGTACCAAGATAGTAAGTGAGTAAAATAGTCACCGAATTCAATTTTTCCAGAAATAAAAAACTCGAAAAATTCGTCGAATGTAATGTCTGGAAACTGATAGGTCGGTATCTCCCGCACATGATGGTAGAATGAAAGGCAACAGTCTTTTGGATTTCTTGCTACGTAAATGTATTTCGCTCTTTCGGACCATGGAATCTGTGTAAAATAAACAAAAATTAATAATTAAATAAGTAGCGTGAGATTTTTAGTAGTAGTAATATTCATTTATAAATTTCATTAATAAATAAGAAAATAGAATTACTCTATTAGGTATTTTTCCATTAAGAGGTAAGCAATGGACAGCGCATACATCTTATAGTTAAAAATGAATTATCTAATCCAGCGGTCGTCAACCGGTGTGGTCCACGAGAAAAGCTTGGTGGTCGCAGTAAAGTCTGAATATATTTTTTTTTCCTTTTTAATCGGCAACTAGCGAGGTACAATTGCGTGATTGGTCACCATATTTAAATATATTATCAAAGTTTCATACGACTTAGTAATGTAAATTCTCAATAATTTAAGAAAAAAAAAAGCTTTTAAATCAGTCAAAATTTTCGTTTGAGTACCTGTTACTTTCGGCAGCGTCTTTTCCAACCCCACCATTCTGGGTTTGGGTTCCCCATTACCTGTGTCATCATTTTACCTGAGCGCTCTACATGCACGCAAAACAGACAGTATTAGCACGTGAATTCTGATTAGTGTTCCCATTCCTTGAGGCAGCGCTCTCCTCTGTCTCTCTTAAAAGTAGGTTCAATAGAATTCCAATCCCTCGGAAACTTAGAAACTCAGTTTTATGACCCTTAGGTCTATTTTAAATTTTACAATACTTGCTTCTTATCTCCCCACATACTATTTCCAACTTCAAAGCATACGCAATCGATTCCTCAAATTAAAGAACCTAGAAACATGGATGGGTTTTCTTATCACCAGTTACATTTTAGGATGGTTAAATACCTGTGCCCCATACACCCCGAATAATTTTTTAGTTTTGAAAAAATATGCACAATCGTTTCCTGACCCCTGAAAGCCTATAAACGATATTTCTTAAGGCCCTAGCTTCAATTTAAAATATTTAAATTATCTGCTTTCCTACCCCCTAATAATTTAACCGCTTCAAATGCATGCGCAGTCGATCCCTGACCCCAAATAGCTATTCATATGTTTTTGAAGCCTTTAGCTCTAAAAAAAAAAAAAAAAAAAAAATCTGTCCTTATGTTCTTTTTAATAATTTTACGGATTAGAAAAGATACGCAATCGATTCTTTAAACCTAGTCAGACAAATCAATTCTGCCAAGTCTCTGAAATTACGCAGAATGAATTATTCAACTCCACAAAACAAGAAAAAGTTGTTTTAGTCCCTAACACTATTTATAAACCTTATTATTACTTTTTTCAATACATTTTAATTTAACTTAAAATTTAATATTTCTTTATATATTACGACACAGTGGCGGATTTAAGGGGGGGGGGCTAGGGGGCTGAAGCCCCCCCCCCCAAAACACTGACATTCACTATTGAATATTGCATTTGTAAATTTTTTATTGGTCTAGAATAACACTTTGAAAAATCTTAGCCCCCCCCAAAAGTCAAGTTCTGGATCCGCCACTGTTACGACATAGAATTATTTTCAACATACGTGTATAATATTTAACGTATTGCAGGTATGTATGCAAACAGGTGGCATTGCTCTTCTGAAATATTCCCTGTTTATGGGAAAGCTATATCTCAATTTTTATAGAATATAATAAGTATATCAAACTTGATAGGCGAAACGGGCGTTATATAATACTGTAGGCATAGTGAGCAAGACTAATTACTACTACACTGTTAATTTAGGATTTTCTGAATATACATACTCACAACATTAGAGAATTTTCTCTATGGAGGAGAAAATAAGTGGAATATTACGTTATTTTACCCATAAGGTAGAAAAAGTATTATTTTAGGGTCAAATTTTCGAATGTGAGTTTTTGTTATATTTACACGTTTTCAGGTCCCCTGAATCCAAAAATCGTGTTTTTAGTGGTTGGTCTGTGTGTGTGTCTGTGTCTGTGTGTGTTTGTGTGTGTCTGTCTGTTATCAGCATATCTCAAGAAACTATAGTAGAAGAAAGTCCAAACTTCGTATTCTAAATGTGTATGATATGGGGATGCTACACTAAGCTTTTCGTTGAGATGAAGCAAATGGTTCGTGTACAGGGACACTCAAGAAAATTCAAATACATTGCGCCTATGGGTGAAATTGCAGGTAAGTAGAGTTTAAATCTATAGACTGCACTAAACCAAATGGAATGAATATATATTTTTTATATACATAAAACATGTCTCATGTAGAATATGGTAGCGAAATCCTTCACTGTTCATTTACAGGGCTACACAAAAGAACTAGATTTATAGTGCGACAATAATTGAAAATTAATGGGAGTGTATTTCAGGTTGTGCCGTGTATTATTACAATAGGATTATATTTAGGTGCACCATATGGTCTGTACATAATCTTCAAATCATATACAGGGCTGCAAATGTTTAAGCGATAACCTTCTTTTTTACTGTTAGTTTAAGATCTTTAGTACAATATTTTACCACTTCCAGGAAAGCTGCTCAGGAATTGAAATGAATTCCTCATAGACATATGGTAAATAATGTATGTTTTTGAGCTAAATATTCATCGCTTGTCTTTTGTATATTTACACGTTTTGAGGCTTCCTGATTACCGAAGTCAAGTTTTTTAACATTTGATCTTTGTCTGTGTCTCTTAGAGGAGCTTAAAACGAACAATTTTAGGAAATCCAAAAGATGTATTTTTGAGTTAATATAAGTTTATTGCTGGAAAAGTTTGGTCAAAATTGAAAAGTTTTAAGGAATGTTGCGTGTGAAAGTTGTCTGTATAATTTTAAGTGAACTTTTAATTTTAATAACAGATTTAAAGTCTATATAAATATAGGTGCAGTAATGAAACAGGGGGTTAATGGGAGCGGCAGCCCCCCCCACCCCCACCCTCACACAGGACTAATTATCATATAAAACTCTTTCGAAGCCTAATATGAATTGTTTTAACACAGGTTTACGTAACAGTACTCATTGTCTTACCTCTTAATCTCCAACCTGTATTTTTGGCATTAAATTTCAGGGTAAAAGAAAGTCGTGTGAGTGACACACCAGATTATTTTTTAATTTTGTATCACAAAATTTTAATAGCATCAGGCATAAAAATAGCTTTGAATTTCTGATCTTCATTTGATATTTAGCTACAATTGTTCTAATTTCATATTTGATCGTCGTGCATTGTCCTGCTTAAATGTTGCACTTCGGAGGCCTTGAACATAGGGCAGAGCGATGGGCCTTAACTCGTCAGAAATGTAATGGCTGGTATTCAGAGTGGTGGGAATGAAAACAAGAGGGGACCGGGACGTGTATCCAATGGTACAACATACCATCAATCCATTACATTATTAACATTATCATTATCATTTTTACATTATCATTTCATAGGGTTTTCCAGAGAAGTCCTGCAAACATCGATGAATTAAAACAGATATAACTGCAGAAATCTCGTCAATAACATCAACAATGCTGCGAAGTGTGGCAAAAAACTTAGTTCGACGCGTTGATGCTTGCATTCAAAATGGTGGCGAACATTTTCAACATTTTATGTAAGGAATGATAATGTAAAAAATTTGAATTAAATTATGTTTTTCAAAAATAAAATTATCACAGGATTAAATAACACTGTGCGTCTCCATTTCTGTTTTACCTTACAAATAAAGTTGTAACAGTCCAACAGTGTTAGAAATTGTCTCCCACACTTAAACAAGGTTCGAACAATACAATTATACTTCAGCGTTAGAATAGTTGCCATATCCGTCAGATTTAAGGGTAAAAAGAAAAAACCAACGGGTACTCTTTTAAACTGATCGCCCTGTATATATTAACTCGATGGATATTCATTAATATAAAATTATACATATTCATTAAAAAAAAAAAAAAAAAAAAAATCGAAAAATTGTCACATTAGCGTTTTGTTTCATCTATTTAGCGATGGAAAAAACAGTTTGCAACGGTTAAAGGGTTGAAAATGTGGATTTTGGATTCATGAGATCTCAAAACGAGAAAACATAGCAAAATCTCAATTTAGTAAATATGACACAGAAGTAATAGTTTGTCAATTTCTAACATACATTAGGTACGAAAAAGTAGAAAAAAGAAGAAGAAACGAAAGAAATTAGACAAAACAGATCCAAAGAGAGACGGGAACAACAACGAAAAAAATTCTTCAAAAATGTATTAAAATTTACCCATGGAATGGAAAATTGCTTCATTGAGGGTCCTCCCTTCTTCTTACAATTTCTCCGTCTCCGGTCACGAAATTCCATATAACTTCATCGGGAAATTTCTTTATAAGAATGACTCATTTCCAAATGTATTATTATTATTATTTTAATTCCGTTTTCACATTCGGAATATTCCCAACCATTAAATTTGTACTCGTTTTAGAAAAATGGATTTTTCAAAATCTTAATATTTTAATTTTGATTTAGTAAAAAATACGAGAAAATAATTAATTGCACATTTCTCATTTTTTTAACAGTAAAATGGAATGCTAAAAATTTTTGAAAATAATTTTTAGAAAATGTGTACCAATTTAATGGTTGAGAATTTTCCGAATGTGAAAACAGAATTATAATAATAACAATAATAATAATAAAAACATTAGGTAATGAGTTATTCTATAAACACATTTTTATACTGAGTTAGATGGTATTTCATGGCTAGAGATGAGGAACTTGTAAAATGGAGAGGAAAGCTTTCTTAAAAAATACATATATCCCTTCTCCCTTTAAACATACGTCTGGACTGGTTAAATCTTTTGAATAGAACCAAACATACATTATTGTACGAAAATAGTTGAAAATGATTTTGACTGTGAGTACAGGATAAAACGGAAAAGGTCCAAATAGTCTTTAACTGACATGCCTTTCATTTTGCGTGATCCTGTTTCAAGTCTCAGGTAAGCATGCAGCGGTAGCTTCATATAAAATTTCCCAAAGAACTGTCAGATCGCATTAGCGCTATCATGCGTGAAAAAAGTGGTCGAATTCATCTGGATGCAAAATAACAAAGGGTACCCGCACAAAGCCTTTTTTTAAAAATTAATTTTAGATAACCATTGCTATTTTACTTAGCATGCATATATACATACTTCTTATAAGGAAAAAAATCTGATGTGGGCACCACATGACTTCCTTATACACTTTTAGAAATGTACATAATGTTAAAAAACATTGTCATTAGACCCGAAACAGCTGGCTAAAAATATTTAAAAAAATAAATTATCACCGTGTGCCGTTCAGCTTTTCTCAAAGTTAGTTAAAAACTGATGCAAGATTTGTACTGGTAACGCTGACGAAGGCAGCAGGGACCCGAAAAAATTGGCTAAAAATATTAAAAAAATGCATTTTCACCGTGTTCTGAACTATTCTGAAAGCTTCAAATGTCTAGCTACTCGGGAAGTTAGAAAAATACATTTTCTGTTGAACCATATAAACGCTGTCGAAGGCAGCAGTCACCTGAAACAATTGGCTAGAAATATTTAAAAAATGCATTGCCACCGTGTTCTGAGTTCTTCCAGAAGTTTTAAATGTCTAGCTAGTCGGGAAGTTAGTTAAAAATAGATTGCAAGATTTGTACTCGTAACGCTGCCGAAGACAGCAGGGACCCTAAACAGTTGGCTAAAAGTATTTAAAAAAAATGCATTTTCACCGTGTTCTGATCTAGTCTGAAAGTTTCAAATGTCTAGCTAGTCGAAAAGTTAGTTAAATAAATTTTCTGTTGAATCACATAAACGCTGCTGAAGGCAGCAGGTATTAGAAACAGTTGGCTAAAAAATTTTTAAAAATGCATTGTCAACGTGTTCTGAACTTTTCTGAAAGTTTCAAATGTCTAGATAGTCGTGAAGTCAGTTAAATTGCAAGATTTGTCCAAACCGTTTTTGAGTTATTACCGTTTTTTGATACATTTTGGCCATTATGAGCCCAATTTTCCTAAATATCTCCAAAACGGAAAATCATACAAAGTCCAAAAAGGGAGGTGCACAACTAGATGTTATAACAAACGTATGTACCAATTCGCAACTTTCTACGTCCAACCGTTTTTGAGTTATGCGACATACTCACACACACACACACAGACAGACACACATACATACAGACGTCACGAAAAATCGTGTAAAGTCCCTTATATCTCTAAAACGAGAGATCGTGTTAAGACGACACTTGCAGGTGTACAACTAGACATCATGACAGTCACATGTATAAATTGGCAACATTCAGCGATCATTCGTTTTCGAGCAATGTGAAATGCAAAATCCATTTCGCAAATCGGGATTACTATACTTCCTTATACTTTGTATAAGGAAGTAAAAAAATCTGGTGTCAAACAACCACACGACTTCCATTACCCACTATTACACGCGTATTATATGCACTTTTTGGAGATAATGTGGTCAGAAGACATAGAATTGACCTAATGAAATAGACAACTAAAAATTTTCCGTTAAGAAAAAATTAATACACCCGTAAAGACATATAAAACAGAATTTACACAGCGAGTAAAAAAAAAGGGGAAAAAAAAAAAAAAAAAAAAAAAAAAAAAGGTGGGGGGTGGGGCGAGTAGAGTTTTTTTTTTTTTTTTTTTTTTTTTTAAATACCAATTTCCGAGATCTAAAACTGATCTATCTCATCATGGTGACTATTAATTTTCCTGTAATACCCACGTAAAGCACGAGAAAGGATAACTAAAATGGGTTTATATAACAATTTTCAAGAAAATCGTTAGAGCCGTTTTTGAGATACCGACTTTTACCAAAACTTGGCATATTCAATTATTGACCGGAAAACAACAATTACATACAAAAGGATATTTAAAAGAGGGTTAATATTGAAAGTTCGAAAAAAAAGAAAAGAAGGAAAAAAAAAAAAAAACATACAGCCGTTTTGAAAGGAACGCACTTGCAGTACCTGAAATTCAGCTATTTATACAGGACGCCTACCAATTTTCTTGAACTAACCAACTATATAATTCGAAAGGGCATCTAATAGAGTGTTTATACAGTAATATTGAAGAAAAGTGTTAGAGCCGTTTTTGAGATACGGTTTTCCAATTTCCACCAAAATTTAGAAAATTATCTGTACACTGGACTTTCCTGAATTCTGAAGTTTCGTATTTTTATCTTTATTAGTTTCGGAGATATAATAGTCAGAAGATCCCCCCCCCCCCCCCCACACACACGTAAACACACACACACAGACAAAAATCACTTTTTTGGACTCAGGAGACCTTAAAAAATGTAAATCAGGTGAAATCTCGATATCGAATTGTTTGACCGGATACATTACGTACGTAGTCGGGTAACGGAAATAAAAAAGCTATATTTCTATGCCATATGCAAAAACATTTATTTACAAATTATGTTTTGGAACAAATGTGTCTATGTGTACGTAAACACACACACATACTTGGAAAATAAAATGCACGGGAGTGGTAGGGTAAATATCGATGCATTATTAACTAAACTATCCAAGAAGTGTGTGTAATATTTGCATATAATATATTTATTTATGTGAGTGTGTGTAACTCCAATTATATATAATGTGTTTGTTTGTGTAATGTGATGTTGTAGATTTTTGCTTTATCAACTAAACAAGTCAATGTAGGATGAGCAATTTAAGTCGTTGGTGGGCAAAACTTGCGAGAAGACCAATAACCAACGTTAAAATTTATTTTTAATAACGTGAATTTCAGGTAATACTTGAGCTGAGCTCTAATACACTCCTCAAAAGTGAAATTGCAAAACCAAGAAATAAGGCACGTAGCGTCATGCGAATTTCAGGAGCGATATTAGTAAGATAGATATGCAAATGGTTAAATTTGTGCACGCATCTGATCACGTGATACTCATATTCGGGCTATAAAGGCCAGCAACTTTCCCTTCTCATAAACAGTATCTGGTTTTGCGTAAAAACACCTTTATAAGCATAACTCTGTTCCATATTACTTTATGGTGAAGAAATTGCAGAGGGGAGACTAGACTTGAGTAAAAAAAAAGTATATATATCATTTTCTGCGATTTTGGATTTTTAGGGGGGGGGGGGGGTAAAAACGATTTTTGAAGGCAAATTTAGCAAAATACGGATTTTAACTTAAATTTTGACATTTAAATGTTTTTTTTTTTTTTTAAAGATTTTATTATTATTATTAATGATATGGTATTTTGAGAATTAATTTCAATGTAATGACCAGCGAAGCGGGTAAAGCCTGCTAGTATATACAGTCGGTAACAAAAGTGTCCGAACACTAGCAAAAATTCCTATATAAAAAAAGTACACTTAATACAGTTTTGTTAAATGAATCCTTGTCGAATCACGTTCTTAGTCAGTCTTAGAACAGGATTCGATAAGGATTTATTTAGCAAAACTGTATTAAGCGTACTTTTTTTACATAGGAATTTTTGCTAGTGTTCGGACACTTTTGTTATCGACTGTATAATATACCTTATATTGCATTTGTTAATATGGATCTTTTTTAAACTAATGTAAATATTTTATGATCAGTATCTTTGCTAGTCAGAAGAATATTTAGAAAAGGAACATAGATATATTCTAATTAAGATAACAGAAAAATAGTGTTGTCCGCATGAATTATAAAGCATTTTCCCATTGTACTAATCAGTTATCTCGTTTCACTTTCAAGGTACTTTACGCATGATACAACTGGAAATTCATTTCGAGCCATTTTCACTTATAACTCCTAATGTACCGAAACAGTATTTTTCACCACCCGAACATACATTTGTAAGGAAAATATTTTAATCACGACAAAAATTCAACTTTCAGATTTTGATGTATCTATACGTTTTGAGAACCCTGACTTCATTCTTGCTATTTTTACGATGATGTGTATGAGTGAATAAGATAGCGTCTAAACGCTTTTTTCAAATGAGCTGAAAGTCGATACATATGTTATAGGTCACTATAGCACGAACTGTATAGATTTTGAAGAATTTAGCATTTACTGATTTTTATAGAGATACAAAGAAAATTTCTTTATCATTATCAATTATGGCCTCAAATTATTTGAAGTACAATAGCGTCAAATGAAACAACATAATATTTGAGGAAAAATCTGAAACTATAATTCTCTTTTTTGTTTATTTAACGACGCTTCTTACTTTATTTTATTTAAGCAACAATTAATTACTTAATGTTCGAAAAGGCGAGTGGAATCACTCCAGGTTTTTTTTTTTTTTTTTTTTTTTTTATGCTAATCATGCCCTACTCTATAAAAAGCATGCTTTTGGGTATTTAAATAATTTGTAAGACGTTTATAATAAAACTTCTATTATGAAACGCACCCTGCAGCTAAAAAGGACAGGCGAACAAAATAAACACGAGAGCAACAAACAAAGCGACAACGCACCTTTGCAGCTTTGTATGCTACACCTTTGTGTTGCCGCTTTGTTTGCTGCACTCATGTCTACTTTATTCGCCTGACGAAGGATCGTGCTACTATTTAAACCCAAAACAATTGTTTACGATATTTTTGAAATTTATGGTATTTACACATAAGGTTTTATTTTTTAATACCAGTCCTTCGGTACATTTTTTTAACTGCTAGTTTCTAATTGCTTTTCGTTTGATGTTATCGTAAAAAAATCGGTGTCAACAGTTACACGACTTCCATTATCTACTATACTTTAAGCTCTAAATGAAGATAATGTTGTCAGAACGCATAAAATTCAAATAATCAATCAAGACGCCTAACAATTTTCCTGTAAGCGTAAACTAATAGATACGCCGTAAAGATATGGACAACTGACCATAGTCAGGTTAGTTGCCTTATCAGGTGGCCTGTCGTTGTAAAAGCACATAAAAGAGAATTTATAGAGCAAGTTTATAGAGATTTATAGAGCGAAAAAAAAAAAAGAATATGCGGAGCCGTTTTTTAAAACACCAACTTCCTTGACCTACTCAAACTGACCTACCTAAAATAAAACCCAAAATTTTATACTGGGTGGCTGCAATAAACATTCGCTAAACAACACCCTTTATTTAAAATGGACGAGCCGATTGTTACCAAATGTGGCACGTAGATGATTCACAAGAAACTCAAAGAATTATTATTATTATTATTATTATTATTATAAGTTAAAGTGTATACCAAGAGCGCTTTAAATGGGAATATGAAAAATTTAACATATTGAATAACACACGCGAGATTAACCCCTTGAACTGAAATGACGAGTCCAGCTCGTCATGAATTTCCCGACACTAATTATGTTCTTATATGTATGTATAACAATAAACATTCATATAAATGTGTGAAACAAATATTATTTTTAATAATAACAAATTATTTGAGCAAAAAAAAAAAAAAAAAAACCGTAAGTTTCTATATCAATCCCTCCTCTTAAAACTAAGAATATTAAATTGTCTGTATGAGCAGTGCTGACTGAAAACAAATTGCAGTTCAAGGGGTTAAAAACTAATCCAGAAATATTCGATGCATTTCGTATTGATCCGCCACTTTGTTATATATTGCGTTTTTCCATACAAAATACAGCCTACTGAGCGTTTTTGAAAAAAAAAAAAAATAATAATAATAATAATAATAATTAAAAAAAAAAAAAAATTAATTCTTTGAGCGCAATCTCATAAACCGTCCATACACCACATTGGGTGTCAATTCGCTCGTCTGTTTTAAATGTAGGATGCTGTTTTGCAGATGTTTATTGTAGCCATCCTGTATATAATTTTAGTTTTATATTAGGTAAGTCAGTTTTAGGTCTAGTAAATTGGTGTTTTAACCCTTTCAGGGGCGGTGGCTAGAGGGTCTATCCACCTACTTTAGAAATTTTTATCTAAGTGTGCAGTGGGTTAGGGCCGTGCCTACACTTTTAGCCGCCCTGGGCGAAAGATTTTAGCCGCCCTCCTAGGCAAAAGATTTTAGCCACCATACTAGGCACTAAAATTATTTCTCTCCTTCTGCTTCTGAAAACTATCCTTTAAAGCCAAAAACTGCCAGGTTGCCACAGATGAAAATTTATCAAGTTTTTTTTTTTTTCCCCTCTGTTTTAAAAATAAGCCTCCGGCGGCTGAGTGGTTATGCACTCAAAGCTGGTAGACATGAGGTGCCGGGTTCAATCCAAGTTGCGCTTGTTGGCCTAGCCGATCGTTGTTTTCCATGGTTTTCTCCGAAACTTGCGTAAATACGAGCTAGGACCCCTTAGAAAGACCCACATGGAGGGCACTCCCCCTCATATATAGGACCTACAGCAGTCAATCGGCCTTATTCCCAAATCCAATCCAATCCTGTTTTTAAAAAAATCTAACAATTTTAGTAAACCTAATTTTTAGCTGAAATTTTGTCATTTTTAGCCGCCCCTAGCTGTTAGCCGCCCTGGGCGACCGCCCCGGTCGCCCCCCCCTAAGCACGGCCCTGAGGGTATTTTTTTTATCCACTTTTATGAAAAGTTAATGTGTACTTCTAAAATTGAAATAGAGATGGCAGAACTACAGTAACTTTAAGCAGGATGTGCCTATGACTTTTTTAAATGGACAAGTTGCGGGAAAATTTTTTGAAGTTTCTTTTACATATTTTTATGAAAAATAATTTTTTATTCAAAAGTATTTGGTAGTGTAAATATACTGTAATGCACCTTTTAAATACAACAGATTTACATATTATCTTAGATCATTAATTTTAGTTTGATTTTTAAAAGCATCTTTTAGGTTTATAGACACAGTGGCTAGAACGCCTAGCCACCACCCACAAAAAAATCCCCACATGCTGAATTTTTTTCTTCATCAAATATGACTTGTAGGGGATGTTTACTTTATGATATATATATATTTAAAAGGAAATTCAATCATTTTTACTTAGTGCCCCTGAAAGGGTTAAAATACGGCTCTGCCACCCCCCCTTTTTTTTTTAACTTGTTCTAATATAAATTCTCTTTAAAACTTTTATGTGTCTTTTTAACTTCTCTTTTATATATCTCAAATCTGGTATTACCTGATAAGGCAATTAACTTCCGGCATGGTCTGGTGTCCCTGTCTTTACGGCGACATACGTATTACAGTAAAACACCGTTCATACGTCTTTCGTTTATGTGTCTTTTACGTTTATACGTCCTTTTAGTGAAGTCCCTATTCATTCCTATTCATTGCAAAAATTCTTCGTTTATACGCCGCTCAGTCAAAGAATTGGCTCAGTATCGGTATACGTTATGTTACGCGTCTTTTCCACTTTTCTACACTTCACAAAATTTCATAACCAGTCATTATCCAGTCCCATTATATATATTATTATTTTTCCGTTCTAAGCAAGGGGAGTTTTTCCTAGAAAGCATCCCAAACGGAAAAACAGGAATGATACTCTATGTAAAAAATATATGACCAGCCACTGTTTGGAGTTCTCTCATCTGTATGTGTATGTGTATGTCTGTTTGCGCTCTGGTGCTCACATTACTCATCGCACAGCTACAAAACTTGGCAGATGGGTGGTTGGGACCCTGCAAGTATGCACCTCATCGAGTTTTTTTCTTTTTCTTTTTTTTAATTTCGAATTTAAATTTTTTAAATTATTGGGTTGTTCGGAAAGTCATTTCGTTTTTTTCAGCAGAGGACTTAATTGTATTTTTTTCACACCTTCTTCACATTTAAGTTGCATTGCCATTACATATTATGACAGCTGATACAGCAAGGCTTGCTTGTGAAAAAGGTCGTTTTATTCTGCTCAATAGTTTTTGATTGGTGCCCTATCAAATAAAGAAAATCAGAAGCGACATTTTCGGCATATTTTGTTTTTGCTATCAAAAATGCGAAAATACTATTCAAACAAGGAAAAAAAGTATACGATGTGTGCACAGAAAATTTATTTAAAGAACGCTATTGTCAAAACTGGTTTACCAAATTTTGTTCTGGCAATTTTGAGTTGAAGATGCATAACGTTCTAGAAAACCAGTTTGTGCTAATGAAGACAAAAAAAAGTATTGATTTGTGAAAAACTGCCAAATAACAACTCGTGAGATCGCTAAGAAACCGATCAAAGTGGAGAATATATAATTCATTAAAATATTTATACAATATAAGAAAATCGTCTTTCATTTTCAAAGGAAAAAAAGAAATTACTTTCCGAACAACCCAATATATTTTTTTTATTCATTGACATTTTTGTTTCATTTTCTAAACTTTATTTTTTCATTTTAATCATCTGCGTATCTTAGAAACGGCTATTACGATATTTATTTTTTATTTATTTATTTAATTCACTCATTTAAAGGCGAATTTTCTTTCTTTCTTTTTTTTTTTTTTTAGTTTAGTATATTTATTGAAAACCAAATAGCAATGCAGTAGAAAAAATTAAGTACATTAAATTTTAAATTATAAAAAAATATTTATGATAGTTATGTTTATTTATAATTTTTATAGTATAACAACATTTTGTTTTTCCTTTTTGTGTTAATTAATTCCTTTGAAAGAGAAACTTTTTTTTTTTTTTTTCTCCATTTTAAATTATTGTATTTATCGGGAAAAAATAGTAATACGTAATAGAAAGGATTAAATTTATTAAAATCTAATTAAGATTTATTTGTTTTTTATTTATTTAATTTCTTTTTAAAAAAAAATCTTTTTTTTTTTTTTTTTTTTTTTTTTTTTTTTTTATATTATATTGGTCGGAATCGTATGATAATATAGTGTAAAGAGTGATGGCTATAAAATACATGGTTCAAAAACTAAAATATTTAACAGATCTTGAGCAGCTTTACCTGTCGTCGATAAATACCCAAATTGAAGTGCCCAGGAAAGACCTTTCCGCAGGCAATGGGAATGTAGACCCGATGAAGTGAGGGCGGAAAAAGAGATGCCGTAAGCAGCGAGTTTAGAATGTTTTTTTTTTTTTTTTTTTTTTTTTTTTTTTTTTTAAATGTGATATATATATATATATATATTTATATACACCGTGTCCCAAAAGTTTAGACAATCAATAAAATTTGCATTAACATAAAAGTAATAAGGTGCAATTAAAATTCGTGAGATAGGTAATAAATAAAAACAGTTTTGCTGATATACACATATAAATTATGATCAAAGGTTTGCAATTATAAAATGTACATGAAGTTATATAAAAATAAGCTGTTCCAAAAGTATAGACACAATACAGCATTACATGTTTTTTACATTTTTGTTATTATTTTAACCCTAAATAACTGTCGTGAGTTTTTTTTTGTAATTTGTGGTGTTTATGAAATATACATAATAAGCATAAAAAATTTTATTTATTAAAGGTTGAAATTACTTTAATGAATTATAATTGTTCTAACTATTAACTATTAGAATTACAAATAGCTCAAATTTATTAATATAATTTATTATTTTAAATTAATATGATCATTTTAGTTATGTTTTTAGGGTTTCTCCATCGTTAAATATGTCATCGTAAGACGCATGGTAGTCGCTATAACAAGAAAATACTAAAATTATCATAACATACAATTAGTTCTGCTTAATGTTTAATTTAACTATACAATCTATTTCTTAGTAAAAATCATAGATAATTAGTATGTAGATTATGTAAATTATTAGTATGATTTTTTTCCCACCTAATGTTTAAAATATTAAATAAAATAAAACTATTCCTGCCACTTTTATCCCCATTTTTTTTTTTTTTTTTTCATTGGGGAAGGGGAGGAGGTTCGATACTTCGGGCAAATATTCGAAAACAGTATTTTAAATGTTATATATTACAACTGTGTCACGATACATGTCAGCTATATCTCAGAAATATTTGTATAACGTAATAGTATGTTATGATAAAAATATTTATAAATATAAATATTTTTATATTTATAAAATATTTAATATTTATATATATAAATAAATATTTATGACTATCAATAGATGGCAGCACCATAAATGCTAAATTTAATTTCTTCAAGTAAAATGCAGACGATACATGAGTAAAATCGAAGTATCCTCCATGGGGGAGCTTTTTTTTAGGAATCCTAACCCTAATTCACATAAATTTTGGAGAAAACCACACAAAACTGTATACGGCTAGGCTGATTTTCGTTTGCAGGGCGTTGACCAATCGAGTACATGTGAGTCCTAAGCTAGGCCTGGAAAAAATGCCATCCATGGTGGTCTTTTTAAGGAGTCTTAAACCATATTTACGCAAATATCGGTGAAAACCACGGAAAACTCCGAATGTATAGACTGGTGAGTGTGACTTGGGATCGAACCTGGCACATTCTCCGACTTTGGTTCGAACCTAGCATTCCCATCTACCAGCCTTCAGAGCAGAATCTCTCAGCCACTGATGGAACAGAGTAAAGTTTTAAATTATGCAGAAATTCTTGAACTTGTACAGTTTTGCTTTATTTCCAATATATATATAAATATGAGCAGAAAAGCTTATAACCAGCTTGATGGCATGGCAATGAGATCTCCTAATGCTATTGCCAACCCCAGATTGCTTTAACCCTTTAACGTTCATTGGTTTCTCAGCGAAAACAAACATTTGATACCATTTAACAATTTTTATTCAGCCTTTTTTTAAAACATTTCCCCCTTGTTTTAATCAATTTTTAAACTTTTGTTCCTTCTCTGTTCGGTAGGTAGCAGCACTATTCCAAAATTTAACAAATAATGCTTCAAAGGAAGTTAAATACGCAAGTCACTTGAAGTTTCTTAGTGGACGCGAGTGCGAATTGCTAATTTGATGATGCACTCATGTCTAGTTTTTTCCTTTAATGAAGAGCTGGACTATTATTTTCACCTGAAACAACTTTTACGAGTTTTTGTAGTCGATAATGTTTAATTAATAATGTTTAATAAGTGTTTTATTTATTAAATTAAATATTGTTTGAATTTTATAAGGTTAGCTTATAAATGTTTCAAATTAAAAATTTCTCGAAAAGGAACAATGCTATTTTTCTATTTTTTAAATATGTATGGTCAGCTATGGGTCTAAAAGAAATTTTTAAAATTAGTTTAGTAATTTTTAAAATAAATTAAGTAGTGAACGCTAAAGGGTTAAAAAATTATCTTGAAAATTTAAACCAAAATACCTCCACCCCCAACCCTCTTCCTGAGAACAGAGCTTCGGTTTATGGTATTTCATTCAAAAATTGGAACTTTGTTTACATTGATGAAACTGATCGTTCTTGCAATATTTGTCTTCAAGAGGTCTTTATTTGTCTTATTCTTTAGGTCAGTTGACCTCGGTTTGAAATTAGTATGCATACTGTCAAAAATCTTAAATCGAATTAATTACTATAATAGAATTTTCGAAAGGCTGGTTCACAAAAATGCATAATTGCGGATTGTTTGTACCATCAATAAGGCATGTTCAGTTTTTACTGAAAATGCGGTCTTATTGGGACTTAATTTGGTTATAAGATCCACGATTTAGTTTTGTTGTTGTTATACTGATGAGAGGTTTGTTAAGGACATGAAACGACAAGCTTTAATATTTTAAATGTTTTATGCTCTTAATAAAGTGTCTATATTTTATTTTATTATTATTATTACTTTTTTTTTTTTTTTTTAATGAATTAAAAAAAAAAAAAAAGAAAGAATGAAAGAAAAAGAAAAAGAAAAATGTTTAATTATTTTAAAACTATTTTAATATTTTCGTACATCACAGAACATAACACAAAGATTTAACATATACAGCCGGTAACAAAAGTCTCCGAACACTAGCAAAAATTCCTATGTAAAAAAAGTACACTTAATACTGTTTTGTTAAATAAATCCTTGTCGAATCCTGTTTTTAGACTTACTAAAAACAGGATTCGACAAGGATTTGTTCAACAAAACTGTATTAAGTGTACTTTTTTTACATAGGAATTTTTCCTAGTGTTCGGAGACTTTTGTTACCGACTGTACATTAACTCAGATGTACAAAAGCATGTCTATATTCTAATTTGTGATTGCCATCAATGTTTGTTTTACAGGGACACACAAATATATTGTATTACATTAACGAATAAAAGAGAAAAAAGTCTCAAAGTGCATTTTCGTTTGCGCGTCATGGATTATTTTATTATTATTATTATTATTATTATTATTTAGTTATTTATTTTTTATCTATTATTATGCCAACATTTTATCACACTTTATGGTGGATATTAAGTAATATACAGGGCTTATTCAAAATAGGATATTTTATATTTTCTGTTTTAAAATAGAAGTATAAAGATAGTTTTTAAGAAATTTCTTTTGCAAAAATTGAAAGCAAAACATCGAGGAGGTAAAATACTTTGAAAGTTAAATGGTGCAATGGGAAAGCATTTTATTATCAAAAAGTGCTTTACAACAAGGTGAAGTTAACGATTTTTTTTTTTTTTTTTAAGTACTATCTTAAAACAAAAATATTTCTTTTTCTCTTTGCTGATATAGAAATATTTACAAATATTTATCATTTTTGACAACAAAGGCTGCTGCTACCAGAATGTTATAAAAGCGTCGTTAACAGCAACTCGGAATGGCATAAGATGAAGCATTTTCTTGCATTACGGAAAACAGTTATATGTGCTATTCGTTGAAAGTGAAGCTTTTTTTTTTTTTTTTTTTAAATGTATATTTACACGTGTAGAATAGAAATTCGTATTAGAGTAAAAATAATAAGGCATCCTTTATAAGTTATGGATACACTTTCCCATATTACGGGATATAGTTGTAGGAGTAGCGTAAGAGGAAGGAATGATTGGATATATATATATATATATGTATATGTATATATATATATATATATATATATATTAATGTTAAATATAAGTAATAATATACCAAGAACTTAAAATAATGTCAAGCAGAGATGATGAAAGATTTTTCAACAATTCCATAGAGAAAAGAAATAACTATTGTAGGCGAAACTATTAAAATTTGTAGAACATAGATTTCGATTTATTCGTTTACCCATACACACACATATTTTAATGTATCATATACACATTTTAATATTACTACATAAATGTTGTATACACCCAATTTTAAATACCCACACCCAGATTATATGTTATATATACATTTTAATATTATACAAGCATACTAATATTCGTACGCATACATAATATACATTACCTTAATGTAAATGACCAGATACTTTCGACGCCAGGCGTTTTGTTAAATATCTCAAAAAATACTTGACAAGTGATCTTGAAACTTCAGGAGTGTAAAGAGCATGCTGTCCCTTATATATTTCAGCGAAAGTTTTGGTTTGAAAGTAAAAACGGGACCATAAAAAAATAATGTTTGGAATGTCCCTGTAAAATGTCATGTTTGAAATGCATCGTATAACCGTGTTATATGATCATAATGCGTCTTTTAATTATCTGTATTCATTTGTGTTAGAATTGAACGTATATTCATCAAGATACAAAGTTTGCTTTTTTTTTTTAAATTGAATATTTTTTCGAATGTTTGTTCGTTATAACACACTGACTTTTCAAATCAGTGAAATGCCTTTTTTAAAAAATTTCAAATACTAGAGTAGACACAACCTACTGCAATCAGAATAACAAAAAAAAAAAAAAAAAAAAAAAATTAAATATCTGATGAAATGTGAATATATTTACTAAATAATTTTTAACTACGAATGCGTAAAAGCATTAACAAAATTTCCTAGGTGTAATTTATTAGTTAAATGAGCTATATGCATATGAAAATATACCCAAACAAATATCGTGAAAATTCGAAAAGTTATCATTGTTAGAATGGATTGAATTTCAGTGATACGAATATGATACAACAGAATATTATATGACGAACTAAATTTAAGTTCATCTGGAAAAAAGAAAAAAAAAAAAAAAAAAAAAGAAAAACATAAGGAGTTCTACAAATAAACATGGATTGTTAAATTGTTTTCATTTTTTTTTTTTTTTTTTACTGAGGGTAACTAAAATTCAGTTAGTTCGTTCTAACGATAATAATCTGTCGAATTTTCACGATATTTGCTTGGGGTTTTCATATAAGTTGCTCAATGCATTAACCTGATGAATTATGCAACTGAATTTTTTTTTCACGCTTGCGCATGCGAAGTTAAAAATTATTTGGTAAAAATACTCCTATTTCATCAAATGTTTAATATTTTCGTAATCTGATTGCAGTGCGTTGCTTCTACTGCAGTATGTCAAGTTTTTAACAAATGAAATTTCATCAGTTTGAAAATCATGCATGTCATAAGGGAAAAAAAAAAAAAAACGAAAAATTTCTTCGAAATTTAAGAAAAGAAAAAAAAAAAAAAAAAACTTATACCTTAATGAGTATGCGCTCTATTTTCATACAAATGTACGCAGATTATTAAAAGAAGCATTATTATCATATGACACTCCTGACTCAAACGCATGGCAATATTACTTTTTACAGGGTGATCTCAAACGTTATATTTTTCGTTTATTTTTTTACTGATCCCTTTTTAGCTTTAGAAGCAAACTTTTTCTGAAATATATGAAGTATAATATGTTCTTTACATTTCTGTAGTTTCAAGATAGTTCGTTTATTACATTTTGAGACAGTTGACAAAACGTTTGGAACCAAATTTGTCCGGTCATTTATGGAAAGGTAGTGTACGTAGACAATACTTACACAAAATTTATAACACACATACTGTTATATATTACATACACACATAATTTAACTTTAAGAGACACACACTATGCATAAATACTACACACACAATATGCATACATATTGCACGCACACAATTTAAAATATAAATACACACTTTGAAAAATACACCCAATATTTAATTTTACCTCTATTTTTACCTTTTCAAATGTTAGGTGTGTCTTATAAGCTCCAGGGCAGATCATTAGTCTTTCCGAATCTTCTGCTCCTAGTTGGTCAAGAAAAGGACTGGCGAGAAAGAAATCTCCCGGTTTCTCCAGTGGTCGTCCCCTTCTTAATATATTCAAAACTACATACTGCATCCAAGTAGTGCCACATTTAGGATAAGTTGCAATGAAAATATCTCCTGGCTTCGGCTGAAATCGAAGTGCTGACTTAAAACATTCCTTCGAAAAAAATTTTGGAATCTTTACGCCTTCGATTTCACAGTATTCAACCTTTCTTGTTGCCATTATAATAATCAAGTACTGACAGTAACAAGATTTTTAGTGTCAGTCAACTAAAATGTCACGTTTTCAATTTTCTTGTCTTACATGAAGATGCTTTTATATTATCGGTATGTTTGTTGACCCATTTGGAAGAGAGAAAATAGCAAGTTGAAATAACGAAACTTTTTCCTGTTATCGCTTGAGATATGAATCATTTGAGATAAGTTATCCCAGATTTTTTCCTTTTTATTTCCTTATACAATATGCAGAGAAGTATTATGAAGCATATTTACAAAATGGATTTTGTCTCACATAGCTCAATAACGAACGGTCGAAGAATATTGCAAATTTATAGTATGATTTGTAACTTTTAGTTTGAGTTATTTTGCATATTTAGTCAGCAAACTATGACAAAAAAGAGAGAGAGAGAAATTTTATCGTTCGCACATTTGTAGTTAAACAATTTTCGCACAAATGTCTATATATCATACACTCATGTTTGTGAAAATTGCAACACCAAGAAGGAATGCGAATATAAGAATGATATTTATTCGACACATACATTATAGTAGAAAGAACAATTGATTAAATTTTCAGGAAGTTTTAAGTAATATATCCTGAGAAAACAGTACATAAAACAGCGACCTTTAGGAGCAATAACTACAGTTATCTGCCTAGGCATTGAATCGAACAGCGATTGGATGACATATATTCGGGTACAGCACTTCATGAAGCTTCAACACGATGCCCCAATTCATCGATTGCAGTTGTTGGTGAGTGGTGGTGGGCCACCCGCTTTTCAACGATTAAACAGTCATTTTCATTGGTGCGAGATCAGGAGAATACGCTGGCCGGAGCAACGGTTGAACACATTCTGTATCAAGGAAGGCCTAGACAATACATACAACTTGCGGTCATGCATTATCCTGCTTAAATATTACGCTACGGAAGCCTTGAATATAGAGCAGATAGGTGAGCCTCAACTCACCAGAAATTTAATGGCCGCTATTCAGAGTGCCGGGAATGCGAACAAGAAGTAATCGAGACGTGTATCCAATGGGACCCCATACCATCACTGTAAGTGATGGACAGTGTGACGATGTCGAATCCCAGATGGTAATGTGAATTATTCACAATGCCATTAAATACGGATAAGGCAATCCTGATGCTGTAAACAGGATTGTGATTTGTCTGAAAGGCGATTTTACGCCATTTTTACGTCCAGGTTTGTTGCTGATCACACATTAAACGCGCCTATATCAGTGATGCAGTTTTGAGGGTAATCAAAATTTTGGTAGCCGCATACTGGGTCACTACCTGGAGTCATGGTATGCGATGCCATTGGATACAGGTCTCGATCACTTATTGTTTTCATTCCTGACACTCTGAATACCAACCATTACATTTCTGACGAGCGAAGGCCCGTCGCTCTGCCCTATATTCAAGGCCTCCGTTTCGAAGCACAATACTTAAGCAGGACAATGCATGACCGCAAGTACTCCGTATTGTCCGGACCTTCTTTGATTCAGAATGTGTTCGACTGCTGCTCTGGACAGCGCACCAATGCTGCGGACAGCGCCTGATCTCGCACCAATGAAAATGACTGTTTAATCGTTGAAAAGCGACTGCTCAACCCCCCCACCACTCACAATTGACTACGATCGATGAATTGGGGTTGTGGTACCCTGTTGAAGCTTCATGAAGTGCTGTACCCGTACATGTCATCCAATTGCTGTTTGATTCAATTCCTGGGCAGATAAGTGCTGTCATTGCTCACAGAGGTCGCTGCTTTATGTACTGTTTTGTCAATACATATTAATCCAAATTTCTTGAAATTTTAAGCAATTGTTTTTTTTATAATAATGTATGTGCCCAATAAATATCATTCTGATATTCCCATTCCGTTTTGGTGTTGCAATTTTCACAAACATGAGTGTAAAATATTTAATACATTTGTTATTTCTATTTGATTTCTATGTTTGTCTGTGTCAGGATAACTCTAAAATAATAATAATAATAATAATAATAATAATAATTTTATCAGGAAATTCAAATTTGGTATTTCAAATCTATCATAAGGTGATATTACTTGAAATTTTTTCCTGAGATTGGATAAATTGTACATTCACAGAGTCACGCAAATAATTCAAATACATTACAGTCTGAGAAGAAAATTCTCGTTGGTGCATTTTAACATCTTTTGACTGCCCTGTAAGGAAATTAATATGTATTTTTTCATATTCCCAAAAGCATGTTCCCTATAGAATATGGTATGAAATGCATTAATCATTTGTTTATTTTTGCAAACAAAATAATTCGGATATATTAGAGGCTATAGTGTAAAAGATTGGAAAGACATTTTACTCTGGCCCATACTTTCTTTTCCTTACTGTTGTGAATTTAAGAACATTAAGTGGTGCTTGTACATTTACAGTTGACAGGCGGTATGCAGGGCTACCCAAAAAATGACAAATATATATATATATATATATATATATACATATATGTATAATTAGATATTAAATGACATGATATTTGGGGGAAACTATCATGCCAAAAAATTCTGTGGTCACAGTAATGTTTAAATATGAGTGGAAGATTGCTAACAAAATTTTCTTCTTTAAGCAGCGTAAGAAAATATAGCGTGTGTGCACTCCAGAGTATTTTAGATAAAAACATCAGTGTTTTGAATACATTATTATGTATTGTTTCCGTAAAATGTCCAAAACTGCCAAGAAATTTGGATATCGTGAGTGCCACACTATACTATTAACTTAAACAAGTTTGGAATTTCCGAGTCCCCGTCTTTTAGACTTTTTATCTCAATGTCAAGATGCTTATTTTTTAAAGGGATAAGGGTGTTTCGCAAAACATGCAAAACGAACGATGTTATACATTTCAAGGATTTTGTGCGAACAAAAATCAGCTGGCCGAAAAATAATAGAAAATTTCATTGAAATAAAGCCATCCATTTTTTATTTTTCAGAACAATCTTGAGTAAGCAATTTGAGCGGGAATGGATTTCCAACAATGGGACTTTTTGTCACGCACTTTCACGATGGCAATAAAGCCCGTTGATGCTTGAAATTCGGATACAAGGTCCTCCTCAAATTTATAGGCCGTGCATAATTATGTACCGGGGGTCTCTGAGAACGACAGTGGCAATGAAACATCATTTTCTTATTTGAGCGGCGCCGGATCATCGAGGGGACAAGTAAGTCATTCTTTCATTCTTTTTAAAATGATAATACTCAAATTGTAAATATTCTAAAGCAAGTCATATTTTCTGTCTCATAGACAGACATTTTGTTTGTAATAGGTTATTAATTATTTATAGGTTATTAAATTGTTTATCCCTTTGATTCGCCTACATATTTGTCTATATCAACCTTTCCATTTCTGTTAATATTTTTAGACCGCCTTAAAACTAATATGTTTTACTAAGGTTCATTTAATTTCTATGCTGTTGAAAGTGGTATAAAAAACATTATTGGTTTGTTTATAAGCAAAGCCGTAACAAGACATTTTTTTCGGAGAGCGTTAAAAATGAAGTATAAATTCAAAACAGTTCGACAAATCTGCATATTTCAGGGGGTGTTTGAACTCCCCAAATCCCCCTTGAATACGGCTTTGTTTATAAGGGTCCACAGTTATGTGTTTTTAACAATTTTCAAAATCTTGAAAAGGGCTTCATCTCGCCTACCTGTTTGTCGCTTCGTCTTATCAAATACTTCATTTTAGTAAACAATTTTATAATACCTTGAAACTGACATATATTATTCCGGTTTACTAAAAAATTTTTTTGACTGAAAGTCTTACGTTAAGCACAACCGATTTATGTGCAGGTACTCAAAAAAAATGTGTGATACATTGTATTGTATGATTCTAAGAGAGATAATTTTTTAAAGCATATTTCAACATTTTTGCTCTAAACATGATGATATTAGAATACATTTTTTAAGTCTTTTAGATAATTATATGATTAGCTTTAGTAATTCGTTTACAGAACAAAAAAAAAAAAAGTATTTGGATTTATTAGAGGATATAAATGAAAATTGTTCATACTACATTTTCATTTGTGGTATGAACTTCTTTTATTTGCATTTTTCAATAAAGCTGAAAGTTATTGATGATTTCAGTATGACTATCTGTATCAGTCTGTCTGTCTATCTTTGCCTGTATGTACTGGCATTCATTTGCGCAAGTGATTCTAGAGTACCTCGGTACTAATGTATATCTAATTAAAAACAAATTGTATTTTAAAATATTATCACAGAGATAGAAAACATTAAAGATTCAGCAATTTAATGGATTACAGTTAGGATTTTTCATTTTTTATTTTATTTATTTATTTATTTTTTACCTGGGTGGCCGATATATATTTAAAACACAGAAATTTCTGGTTGAAATATTTAGATTTGATGGCCCATAGCAGGGACACAAATACAAATATAATTTACCAGAACGATATTAATGAGAATTTTTTTTTTAACCTTTTTTGTAAAGTACATATACACTAAGCGACAAGAAAAAAAAAAAAAAAAAAAAAGCCTCACTGCAGAAAAAATGACTTATACCTTTTCTATTTGTAATAACTTTAAAATTAATGTTTGAAACAAATAAAATTGTCTTGTTTGCATAATACCAAAGGAATGAAATGATACCTATGTACATTTTCGATTTAATAATTCGCTTTACTGCACTCTACGAAGTACTTTTTAAAAATCTGCATAAAACTTTCTTTTTGAACATGATGCAATAACCATATACTTTATATTCTATTATGATTTATTATATGAAATAAACAAGTTACATCTTAATATATGAAATAAAACTATTTATTTGTTATATCTAAGCAATTTTTTATTAAAAATATGTTTTCTGCATTGGGTTAATTCCACCTTTATATGGAATTACTGCTTTAATGCGCAATGGCATAGTTTTATACATTGTTTTAATATAAATCTCAAAAATTTCAATGTTCCAAATATCCCAAATATTTTTTTCTAGTTCTGGCAAAGTTATAGGCTGCAAATTTCGAATCCTCTCCCCTCTCCCCCGCCTTTTTATAGACGAAACATTTTCGAGTGGATCGAGATTGGGACTATTTCCATGTCTGGTAAAGAAGAAATTCTACTCTATCCTTTGTGGGATTTAACTTAAAGTGAAAAAAGTTATGATTACTTACAGAGTTATAGGTTCTCATGGGAATGGATAGGAAATTTTGACAATCTGAAGTGAATAAACTTATCACAGACGCCGTGTAGTAAGGTGCTTTTATAATCTTGAAATGCTATTCGTGGAAATGTCCAAGATACCTCCAAAATAGTCGGTCAGGCACCACTTTTATGAAGATTGTGTTTTATTTCGAGTTAATTGATCCCTTGAGCATAAAAAATTTGTCCGACTGTTTGAAAAGTTATGCACCTCCGTACCATAATGTACGGAGAATGTGTCACTGTTTTAAAAGTGCGATTTTCATTCATTTTCATTCATTTGAATCAATTTTCTGTCATTTGAACCTGCTTTGTTTCATAGTTGCTGTACTGTATTTAAAGAAATTATGCTGCTAAACACTTTTTCTGAATCTCTTTTATGTTCTAAATGTAATACAAACCGATTTTATAAGCAATGGCTTTTTAACTTACGGTCATCTCGCTTGGATGAGTAACGTGGCCGCCTAAAACCAAATTTCCAGTTTAAACGGCCAAAAAATTTTATATCTTGCTGAAAACCCTTTTACCAATATTTCGTTAACATTTAATTACTTTGCCATCTCACGTATTAAAATATTTTTTGATTTTCATTCAAAAATTAATACTTTTTGTGGCATCGTTAACTGCCTTATTCTTACCATTTTTGAAATAAATTCTAAAATTACAATTTTCCTGACAATTGCATTTTGTTTTTAACACTGGACTCAAAGCTAAAGTGTATGTGGAGGACAACATAATAAAATATTTTCGAAAACTTGCTTTTTAAACGACAAAATTCGCGGTTGTAGAAGGCGAAAAGGAAAATATCCAAGTGCGGCTTTTTTTTTTTTTTTTTTTTTTTGTCGCTTAGTGTGTGTGTGTGTATATATATATATATATATATTGATAAACAAATGAAAGGTAATCCCAAAATGCATGGAGGGTCTTCGTCAGGGAAGACCCTCCCTCCCCCCCCCATGCAGGTAAAGAAAAATGCGATGTTTCTGAAAGGACGTGTGCTTTAAGCTAAAAAATACGTCCCCAGCCCCCAACAGCTCCTTTTGCCGCCTTTTGTGCATTGGTTTTAAATACTTTATTTCAGATTTTTATAAAAAATCCATTTTTCATAATTGGTTTTCAGTTTTTAATTTCATATATATATATATATATAAGGTCTATCGAAAGCTTTCTCCTTTTGAATTAAAATACTGATATCGGAAATTTATCTTGGATAATATTTAAAATATTCTTGGGTAACTTTTAAGATAATAATTGGCAAAGTACCATATAAATGTTGTTAAACAAAAACTTCCGGTATCATGTTATTAATTCAAAGGATAAAACTTTCTGGTAGATCTAATATATATTGAATTTGGAGTCAACATGACATGTGGATAATTCTTATATATATATATATATATATTTATCTTGATTAATTACAGGTTTGTGTTAATAATTTATTTCATTCCTCTTTAAATCTGGTTTTGTCGCAAGATTGGAACATGAACTGTATTTTTGTCTTGAATTAGCTCTACGGTTTTCCGAAATCTTGCGATTTCTCTACTCGTAGAAGTACATGTTTCTTGAAGAACGAATATTTCCATTTTTGAGCATTTCTTTTTCCAATTCTCATTTCCAGTTATCCCTTTTTCAAAAATTTTAACCCAATTCTCATTTCCAGTTATCTTTTTTTCATATTTTTTTTAAATAAAATTAATGCTTTACGTAAGACAACTTTCATGAATTTTGCTTACAAATCAATCTATGTTAGTCGTCCTATATGTTCACATTAGCGTAAGTAATTAAAAATATATTTATCTACCAGTGGATCTGCAGATCAGGAGCCTCAACGTCCTGTTTGCATCACGTACTATTCAACAGATCATTTGTTTAAATTCCTTATTATGTTGTATGTATTCCTAATAACTGATTGTCTTGTATTAATTTTATGCAATTTATAAATACTTGTACCAAATTTCATGCAAAATGATTACATAACATATCGGAATTATTTTGTGTAACCCTGTAAATGAATTACCAAGTCTATGCCCACACTTCTCTAATGAAAAACATTCTTTTAAAATTCTAATAAAAATTCATTATATTTAACGAGATGTAAGCATGTCAAAATACACTTTTAATAAATACCAACTATAGACCGTAATAGTACGAAATTCTTTTATGTATCCCAGAAAAAGAGTGACAGTAATTATACACACACACACACACACACAAGAAAAAAATACACCAATTTAATTAATTATAACTCATTAATATTTCAACCTAATTTGACATCATTTGGATGAATACATTACGTCATCGGAGTTCTTTTGTGAGGTCCCTAAATATACAGTCTATATATATCCTTTTTATAGAGAAAACATGCTTTTAAGAATCTTTATAATGTATGTTAATTTCCTTATGCTGAATGCAGCATAAATGCATTAAAGTGCGCTTAAATAAAAATTTGACCATGAGCTCTAATGTCACGAAATTCTTTTGTGTGTCTCCGTAAACGAACCATGAACATTGTATACACCAGTAAAAACTATTCAGCTTATTATGTGTTTTTCATGAATAATTGTTCGAAATTTGACATAATTTGGCTGATTACGTTACATTCTCAGAACACTTTTTTTTTTTTGTATGGTCCTGTAATTATGAAGCCTAAGAGCACATATTTTCTGCAAAAAACATAAGTTTAAGCATCTCAGTAATGTACGCTAATTTCATTTTGTTGATAGCAAAGTAATGATGTCAAAATGCGTTTAAACGAAATTCACCCCATATGCTGTAACGATAAAAATTCTGACGTGTCCTGTACACAATCCATAAAAAACATAGACATAAAAAATTATATAGCTATTTCTATACAGAGCCTGAATTGTGTGCCAATTTGCAAGTCAATCGGAGGATTTTTGCGGCCGCTATTGCGGTACATACAAATTCTGCCCATAGGCCATAATGATAAGAAAAACTTTGGTGTGTCCCTGTACATGAACAAAAAATGGAATGCACCCAAAACTATACAGCTAAAATTATGTGTGGTTCATAAATATGCGTACCAAATTGCAAGTCAATAGCTTGATTTTTCTGGTGGCTATCGCAGTGCATACATATTCTTCCCATAGGCCGTAATGATAAAAAAAAAAATGGCATGTCCCTATACACGAACTACAAGTGGAACACACACCCAAAGCTATACAGCTAATTCTGTGGAGCTCATGAACATGTGTACCAAATTTCAAGTCAATAGCGTTATTTTTGCGGCCGCTATCGCTCGACAGACTGACAGACAGACGGAACACAAAATCTTTTTGGGTCTCAACAAAGGGCCTCCACTGACATTTCGGCAAAAATTGCAAGTCAAAAATTGCAAGATTTTTGCTGCCGCTATTGTGGTACATAGAAATTTTGCTCATAGGCCGTAATGATAATAAAAACTTTGGTGTGCGTGTCCCTGTACACAAACTACAAATGGATTATACACCTAAAACTATGCAGCTAATTCCGTTGGGCTCATGAATATGTGTACTAAATTGCAAGTCAACAGCGTAATTTTTGCGGCTGCTATCGCGGTACATACAGATTCTTCCTATAGGCCGTAATGATAAGAAAAACTTTGGCGTGTCCCTGTACACGAACTACAAATGTATTATACACCTAAATCTATACAGCTAATTCCGTTGGGCTCATGAATATGTGTACCAAATTGCAAGTCAACAGCGAGATTTTTACAGCCGCTATCGCGCGACAGACATGCAAACAAACAAACAAACACACAGAGAGAACCCTAAACGCGCTGTGAGTCTCAACAGAGGTCCTCCACTGACGTTTCTGCAATTAATTGGTACTGTAAATGAATCATAAAAAATATCTGCTTACATTTAAATTGAATTATAATCACTTTGATGTGTGCGTTGTTGGTATTATCATGTAACTATTAATTATTAAATTTTATAATGGTATTAAATTCTTCAATATATATATATATATATGCTAGAATACACTACAGTGTCCGGATACAAAAATCGTCAAATCTTTGTGCGGTAAATTTTAACCTTGTTGTAAATAAATGCTCTATTGTATTTTTAAGGAGAGCATTGTAAAGATCTTGTGGAATTTTACAGCATAAATTGTTCTAAATTTCCCCAAAAATATATACGATAAATAAAACAGTTACGTTTTACCAACTGAGAAACCACAACTGTCCACGTAAGAGGCGAGAACATGAGCAATAGCCCACTGATCCATATGTTACACTCTTACGCAGTAATTCTTTTGATACACTATGATTAATATTATTCAAAAATCCCTGCTAATTACTAAATAACAATATGACGTGTGGATCGGTGGCTTATTGGGAAAGTTCTCGCTTCCTGTACGGATGGCTCTAGTTCAGTACACAAACAGTCAGACGGGATTATTTTATTTAATGTGTGTTTTTTGAGCAAATTCACAGCACTTTACACTGTAAAACTGTATGATTTTTCTTTTCAGTGATCCTTAAAAAATCATTTATACGTTTATTTACAACATGCAATGAAATTTACCATAGAAAGAGTTGGAGATACTGTTTTTCTCACAGTGTGGTTATCATAGAACTTCTTTTGCTTTTTAGTGTAATTTCTATGCATTAATAAATTTTATAAAGCGTATGTTTTATAAAAGTTGTGGCCCAGTATTAGTTAGAAAAAGAAAAATCTCACAAATACAATAGTAACTAGTATGTTGTGGCCACCACATGACTTTCTTCTATCTTTTCCTATACAAATTCACTCAGCAACAATAATAAAAAAAAAAAAAAAAAAAAAAAAAAAAGTGGGACTTTGACAAAATTTTGGGTAAAATATGAAAAATATTCTAAGTTTGTCAAAACACGGAAACCGTGGGACTTTGACAAAATTAGGGGAAAAAAGCAAAAATTAGTTTAAGTTTGTCAGAACACGGAAACCGTGGGAGTTTGATAGAATTAAGGGGAGAGGAAAAAAAAAGTGGTACTTTAACAATTTTTCACATTTTACCCAAAATTTTGTCAAAGTCCCACTTTTTTTTTTTTTTTTTTTTTTTTTCCTCTCCCTTTAATTCTATCAAACTCCCACGGTTTCCGTGTTCTGACAAACTTAAACTAATTTTTGCTTTTTTCCCCTAATTTTGTCAAAGTCCCACGGTTTCCGTGTTTTGACAAATTTAGAATAATTTTCACATTTTACCCAAAATTTTGTCAAAGTTTGTCAAAACACGGAAACCGTGGAACTTTGACAAAATTAGGGGAAAAATGCAAGAATATGTTAAAGTTTGTCAAGACACGGAAACCGTAGGACTTTGACAAAATTACGGGAAAAAAGCAAAAATTAGTTTAAGTTTGTCAGAACACGGAAACCGTGGGAGTTTGATAAAATTAAGGAGAGAGGAAAAAAAAAAAGATTTTTTTTCTAAGTTTTTTTTTCGTAAAAAGTAAAAAAAATCGATAACTTTGTTTTAAATTATCATAGATTTATAGTTCAACCATTCGTTTTAAAGGTACTGACGAGACCTTTCGAAAGATACCCATCTTGAAAATTTTTGCCTTTATCACCCTGTTAAAAATTTAGAAAAAGCGGGATGGCAACGCAACCTGTAAGACGATTTTTACCAAAAGTTGATAGGCACTAATTTATGTCAAGGTGCAACTACATACCAATTTGTATGAAATTCTGTGCAGTAGTTCCAGAGATACAGTTGCCACAAAATTTTGTCACACACACACACAGACAGACAGACAGACAGACATTTTCTAAAAATGGTAAAATCGTGTTCTACATCTCTCAAAACGTGTAAATCCATCAAAAACCCGAAATCGAAAATTTTTACGAATCCAATACTTTCTTCTATTGAAGATAGAAGAAAGTAAAAATTAGTATATTGTTACTATTGTATTTGTGAGATTACTGTCTGTTTATTTTAAATTATCGCAGATGGATGGTTCAACCATTCGTTTTAAAGGTATTGGCGAGCTCTTTTGAAAAATACACATTATGGACATTTACTCCCCTCGGGGAGGCGAGGCTCCTACATACACAATTTTTTCCCAGTTGTCTATTACAAATAATTCTTTTCAATTTCATAATGATTATTAAAAAATAATTTTCTTTATGCACATTTACGCAAAATTTTGTCCTATATCACCATGTTAAAATTTTAGAAAAGGCGAGATGGCAACGAAAGCTGTTGGACAATTTTTACTAAAAGTTGATAGGCACTAATTTAGGTCAATGTGTAACTACATACCAATTTGTATGAAATTCTGTGCAGTAGTACCTGAGATACAGTCGCCACAAAATTTTGTCACTCACACACACAGAGACAGACAGACATTTTCTAAAAATAGTGAAATCGTGTTCTACAGCTCTCAAAATGTGTAAATCCATCAAAAACCCGAAGTCAGAAAATTTTTACGAATCCAATACTTTCTTCTATTGAATATAGAAGAAAGTAATAATAATGAATTAAATCTTTGAACATCTTTGAATATTTTTTACTTTCTTCTATATGTAATACAGAGAAAGTATTGGATTCGTGAAACTTTTCGACCTCCGTTTTTTGATGGATTTACACGTTTTGGGGTGTCCTGAACACGAATTGATAGTTTTTAGAAAATGTCTGTGTGTCTGTCTGTGTGTATCACGATTTTTGTGGACACTGTATTTTACGAACCAATGAATTAAATTTAACCAAACTTGGTATCTAGTTGCACCCTGACATAAACTGGTGCTGATCAACAGGTGGCGCTGTGATCGCATTCTTTCTAAATTTTTAACATGGCAGTATAGGACAAAATTTCTTATAAATGTATATAATGAGAGATATTTTTAACTTGTGCTTGTAAAATTAATATAAATTATTGATAATAGTAGTAGTTAAATAGGAAAAAAATTCTATGCATGTGGAGGCATCGTTCCTCCCCGGGGGGGGGGGGGTAAGTTTTGAAGATGGGTATCTTTCGAAAGGTCTCGTTAATACCTTTAAAACGAGTGGTTGAACTATAAATCTGCGATAATTTAAAACAAAGTTATCGTTTTTTTTTACTTTTAACAATTTTTTTTTTTTAATATTGTTACTGAGTGAATTTGTATAGGAAAATATAGAAGAAAGTCTTGTAGTGGCCACAGCATACTAGTTTTTTTTTTTTTTTTTTTTTTAAGTTTTGTATGATTGAAAACAATAACGAGCTAAATGTGTGTAAGTGCATTGCAATTTTGCAAAATTGTTCTCTTCGTGTATTCGTATAATCTATACAATTTTTTTCCCGTCTTTTACAGCTGTTTATATATATACTAGCAGGCAACGCCCGCTTTGCTGGTCCCTATTTTTAAAAGAATTACTATAATTACTGAATTCTCAAAATTGCATTAATTTTTATCACGTGAAAAAAAGAGAGAAACAAAATCTGATTAGAAAATATGTCGCACCGGGTTCTCCCTGCCTTCGGAAAAAATTCCCAAAATGCTCTAACTCTTATTTCTATTATTTTCCCTTCGCCCCCCCCCCCCCTCCGGTCTATTTTAATAATTTTATAAATTCGAAAATATCCGCAATCGATTTGTAAGTATCAAAAACCTCTATGCACCAGTTTTGAACGATCTATCTCTGTTTTTATTTTTTGGCCCCTCCGCTACCGCCCCCTTCCCGCCCCTCCCAATAATTTTAAAAATTCGAAAATATCCACAATCGATTTGTAAGTATCGGAAACCTCTATGTACCTATTTTGAATGATATAACTCTATTTTATTTTTCTGCCCCTCTGCCCCCCCCTTCCCGGCCCTCCTAATAACTTTACACTTTCGAAAATATCCCCATTCGACTTGCAGGCCTCTAAAACCTATCTGTACCAATTTTGAACGGCCAAACTGTATTTCTATTTGTTTTTGCCCACAGCCACCCTTCCCGCCCCACCCCTTCCCGCCCCTCCAATAATTTTACAAATTCGAAAATATCCGCAATAGATTTGTAAGTATCGAAAACCTCTATGTACCAATTTTGAACCATCTACTAACTCTATTTTTATTTTTTTGCCTCCCTCTCCCTCCCCCTTCCCTGCCCTCCTAATGACTTTACACTTTCTAAAATATCCCCATTCGACTTGCAGGCCTCTAAAACCTATCTGTACCAATTTTCAACGGCCTAACTGTATTTCTATTTGTTTTTGCCCTATAGCCCCCCCCCTTCCCGCCCCCCTTCCCGTCCCTCCTAATAATATTACAAATTCGAAAATATCCGCAATTGATTTGTAAGTATCGAAAACCTCTATGTACCAATTTTGAACGATCTGACACTATTTTTATTTTTTTTACCCCCCTCTCCCCTCCCCCCTTCCTGCCCTCCTAATAACTTTACACAATCGAAGATATCCCCATTCGACTTGCAGGCCTCTAAAACCTATCTGTACCAATTTTGAACGCCCTAACTGTATTTCTATTTGTTTTTGCCCCATAGCCCCCCCCCCCCCTGCTGCCCCACCTGGGGGCTGAATTTCTAAAATTCCAGAAATTGGTTTTTAGATAGTTGCATTAGCTATATTTTAGAGCAAAAATTTCACGTATATCAATTTTTTTGTTTGAGATATATAGGATTATGCGAAATCGCGTTTTACGCATGTGAAATCACGTTTTGCCCCCCCCCCCCCCGCGGGGACCGAATTATGAAAATTACAGAAATTAGTTTTTAGACATTTGTATTAGCTACATTTTAAAGCAAAAATTTTATGGATATCTGTTTTTTTGTTTGAGATGTGAAGGATTTTGTGAAATCACGTTTTGCCCTGGGGGGGGGGGGGCGAATTTTGTAAAATCGCTTCTTAGTGGATGCCTACGTCATAGAAAGAACATTGTCACAAAATTTCATGCTTCTAGGTCCAGACGTTTGGCCTGGGCGATGATGAATCACCCCCTCACTCACTCAGTCAGGAAGAACGATTTTATATATATAGATAAGCACCGCAGAACTGTTGTGTAAAAAAAAAAATCTGGTGTGAAACAACCATACGACTTCCATTACCCACTATTACACGTATTATAGGCATTTTTGAGAGATAATGTGATCAGAAAACATAAAAGTGACTTAAAGAGAAAATCGTTAGAGCCGTTTTTGAGATACCAATTTTTACAAAAAATCAATTATTGACCAGAAAACAATAATTACATACAAAAGTATATTTAAAAGTGAGTTAATAGGGCGAGTTAAAAAAAAAAAAAAAATCCGTACAGCCGTTTTTAAAGGAACGCGCTTAAAAGACCTGAAATTGAACTACTTATACAGGAAGCCTATCAATTTTCCAGAACTAACCAACTATATCATTCGAAAGGACATCTAATAGAGTGTTTATATAGCAAATTTGAAGAAAATCGTTAGAGCCGTTTTTGAGATACGGACTTACGGTCCCACTTCCGGTTTCCGATGTTCCACTTCCGCTTAAACTCAATTATAGACAGGAAAACAATAATTACATACAAAAGCATATTTAAAAGTGAGTTAAAATGGTGAGTTTGAAAAAAATCCGGACAACCGTTTTTAAAGGAACGCCTTTGCGAGGCCTGAAATTGAGCTATTTATACAGGACGCCTATCAATTTTCCTGAACTAACCAACTATATCATTCGAAAGGACATCTAATAGAGTGTTTATATAGCAAGTTTGAAGAAAATCGTTAGAGCCGTTTTTGAGATACGGATTTACGGTCCCACTTCCGGTTTCCGATGTCCCACTTCCGGTTTTTCAATTTTCACTAAAATTTGGAAATTTCATCTGTACACCAGACATATTTCAATTCTAAAATTTCGTAGCTCTATCTTTATTAGTTTCTGAGCTATAATAGCCAGAAGATTCTCCACGTACACACACACACACACACACACACACATACATACACACTGACCAATTGCCAAAAACCACTTTTTTGGACTCAGGGGACCTTAAAACGTGTAAATCAGGTGAAAACCCGATATCGAATTTTCAGACCGAATACAATACTTCCATTACCTACGGTAGTAGGGTAATGGAAGTAATAAGTACAAAACTTTGATTAAATAACATGAAATGCACTTCTTGCATCTATGGTATTTATTCAAAGTTTTGTACTTATTTATTTAGTACAATAACTATTTTAAAAACACTGGTAGATTGGTTTTAGACAATATACAGGGATACACAAATGCTATCTTTTTTTTCCCCCTTCTTCAGAAATAAATCTACAAAAGTACTTTTGTGAAATTATTTCCTCCATAGTTGAAAAAATAATATATTTTTGTAAGCTCGCTTATTTTGGACAACTACAGGACTACATAAAAGCAGTCTGTTGTATAGTTTTTCTTGTAAAATTAAACCATAAAGATATTTTTTAAAGTTTTCTTAAAATATATATATATATATAATATATATATTTAAATCATAAAGTTTTATTATAATTAAAATGCATTTATGTATAAAACGATATAATGAATGATCTTAGTGCTGTTTGAAAAAGTTTTTAATTAATGAAAATGACATGGTTTTTCTTTCTTATTTCCTATTAACTCTGATTTAAAATGTTATTGTTTCAATCATGATTTAGACAAAAAATGCATCTCCATCTCCACAAATATATTTATACTCTGTTTAGAATAATGCTTAGTAAAATCACTGAAAATGTATTCCCTTTTCACTTATCATATCGATTTGATCTATTATTTCATTTTCAACGATAAGGGTTGTAACTTGCCAATAAACTAAACTACCTCTGTTTCTTTTTATAGGTCAACAACCTTTATTTAAACAGATAAAATGAGTTAAAAAAAAAAAAAAATTCGAACAATTAAGCTCTATTTTCTACATTATCTTTTCGTGATGAGTAAAGCGTGGCAAATAATATCAGTAGAGTTTGGCAAAAAATCAAATAATATTTTATTAATTTTTCCGGTGTCACACACTGTTTCCTTCCCGCATTTGTGACTCTCTCTCACTCCCCCCTCCCCCTATCTCTTTCTTTTACTTTCTGTTTAGGACCAGAGTCTATTATGTTTAGACAGGGAAAAAAAAAAAAAAAAAAATCTGTCACCATTTGCGGTGGATCACTTTGAATTTTACATAATAAGAAATAGTCTATTCCAAGCATCTAATAGTTTACAAATTCGTAAAGAGGAGTTGTGAAAAAGGGCTCGGATATTAAAAGATTCGGGTATAATACTAAATCAAATTCTGTTTCAGAAAGATTTTTTTAAACATTGTTGCAACGGATTAAGTCTTTTTCCTGCCTCAGTCGTTCTGTTGAAGTGAAAGTAGTTCTACAGGCAAAGTAAAATAAAGCGGCAGTTCATTCAACTTTAGTGAGGTAAGCCTTGGCGACTTGGTAACCAAATTTGGCGCAAAATTGTATTTTAGGGTTCCCGAAGTTTCGAAGCTGTGCGATGCACGGAGACCATTATTAAAACAATCCAGAATCTAGATAGAATTACCACCAAACGATATAAATAGGAGTGAGTTGACTGCTGAGAGAGAGTGAAGCCACTGCGATTCACAACTGTTTATAGACTTATGCTGAGTGATTGCCCTTTGGAGCTTGTGCTCTAAGCGACTAAACTTTGTTCGTGAGCTAGCGAAGATATCTCCTCTGTAGTATTTGACGTTATTTGCTTTACTCCTGTTAAACAAATGACTGTTTTTTTTTAGACTGTTTCATAATATTCGTTTGCATAGTGACTTTTGCGGTACAAGTGACAGTTTCATTGGACTGTTTCCAGAATAACAGAAAAATTAACAGTACTATTGAACGGCTTTCGATAATATTCGTTGTAATAACAGTTTTGCTGTACGATTTGAGAAGATTCGTTGAATAAAGAGCATTCATCGACTAGAACCTGCCTGTTTCTTTACGAACTTTTTTCTCACTCAAGAAAGTCGATAAGTTTTGCATAACTTATATATATATATATATATATATATATATATATATATATATATATATACACACAGTCTTCTTCATAATAAAAGCTCAAGGTTCCCCCCCCCCCTCCAAAAAAAAAAAAAAAAAAAACACTCGAAACTGAAGTTATTGCTACAAAAATGTATTTAAAAATATTCTATGTTTGGAAGAATAAATAAAATAATAAGTAAAGGACGATTTAGGATGGAAAAAAATGCGTCGAAATTACAACAACATGTTGAAAAATAAAGTATTTGAACATGATTTTAAAAATGATAAAAATAAACATGGAATTGTATTTATTTTTTTAAATTATCATTTAAAAGAAAAAATGCAATTCTATGTAAGAACCGTCATTGCTTTTGCGATACCGCTTTGTTAAATTAGAGAGAAAAACGAAAAAAAAAAAAAAAAAAAGGTTTATTGATTATAACAAATAATAATAATCTGGTGTGTCCCTCACACGATTTTCTGTTGCCCTGAAATTTAATGCTATGAATACAGGTTGGAGATTAAGAGGTAACATAACGAGTACTGTTATGTGAACCTATGTTTAAACAATTCAAATCAGGCTTCGGAACTGTTTTATATGATAATTAGTTCAGTGTGAGAAGGGGCTACCGCCCCCTCAACCCCCCCCCCCGTTTCATTACTGCACCTGTATTTATATATAATTTAAATCTGTTATTAAAATTAAAAGTTCACTTAAAATTACTCAGACAACTTTCACACGCATCATTCCTTGAAACTTATCAGTCTTGATCAAACTTTTTCAACAACAAACTTATATTAATTTGAAAATACAATTTTTGGATCTCATGAAATTATTCGTTTTTAAGTTACTCTAAGAGACACAGACAAAGATCAATCTTTAAAAAACTTGACTTCGGTAATCAGGAAGCCTCAAAACGTGTAAATACACAATCTAGCTATGAATATTTAGCTTAAAAACATACATTATTTATCATATGTCTATGAGGAATTCATTTTCACTCCTGAGCAGCTTCCCTGGACAAGGTAATATATTATAGTAAAGCACTTCTACTAACAATAAAGAATAATGTTATCGTTTAAATATTTGCAGCCCTGTATATATTTTGAAGATTATGTACAAACCACATAGTGCATCTAAATAAAATCCTATAGTAATAATATACGGCACAACTTGAAATGCACTTCCATCATTTTTCAGCTATTGTCGCACTATAATCTAGTTCTTTTGTGTAGCCATGTAAATGAACAGTGAATGATTTCCCGGTCATATTCTACATGAGGCATGTTTTTAGCATATAAAAAATATATATTCATTTCATTTGGTTTAGTGCAGTCCATAGATGTTAAACTCTGCTTATCTGCAATTTCTCCCATACACGTAATGTATTTGAATATTCTTGAGTGTCCCTGTACACGAACCATTTACTTCATCTCAACGAAAAGCTTAGTATAGCATCCCTATATGATACACATTTAGAATACCAAGTTTAGACTTTCTGCTGCAATTTGTTCTTGAGATATGCTGATAACAGACAGACAGACACACACACACACACACACACGCACACACATACATACATACACACACAGACCAACCGCTAAAAACATAATCTGGTGTGTCACTCACACGACTTTCTCTTACCCTGAAATTTAATACTATAAATACAGGTTGCAGATTAATAGGTAAGATAACGAGTACTGTTATGTAAACCTATGTTAAACAATTCATATTAGGCTTCTGAAGAGTTTTATATGTGTCCGTGTGTGTGTGTCTGTGTGTCTGTTTGTTATCAGCATATCTCAAAAACAAATTATGGAAGAAAGTTCAAACTTGGTATTCTAAATGTGTATCATATAGGGATGCTACAGTAAGCTTTTCGTTAATATCAAGCAAATGGTTCGTGTACAGGGACAATCAAGAGAATTCTAATATATTACGCCTATGGGGGAAATTACAGGAAAGTAGAGTTTAACGTCCATAGACTGCACTAAACCAAATGAAACGAATATATATTTTTTGTTATAGAGATAGTTAACTGGAAAAATTTTTTTTGTGTATGTAAAGGGGATTAAATTTTCATGATGGATATCTTTCAAAAGAGCTCGCCAATACCTGCAAAACGAGTGGTTGAACCATCGATCTGCGATAATTTATAACAAAGTTATCGATTTTTTTTTACTTTTAACGAAAAAAAAAAAAAAATCGTACTTTTTTTTTTTTTTAAATATTGAGAATAAATTGGATTTTTTTTATATATATTTTATATTTGGTTTTATACTACTTCTCTTATATGGAAATCGTCTGCCTTATCATAAAAGATAATTTTTTTAGATAATAATTTTAATAAATTATTTTTTAAAAAGAGAATTATTTTTTAATAACCGAATTAAATTCTATATAAATGTAGGTGCATCAATGAAACGGGGGGTTGAGGGGTGCGGTAGCCCCCCTCACACAGAACTAATTATCATATAAAACTCTTCAGAAGTCTAATATGAATTGTTTAACATAGGTTTACATAACAGTACTCGTTATCTTACCTATTAATCTGCAACCTGTATTTATAGTATTAAATTTCAGGGTAAGAGCAAGTCGTGTGAGTGACACACCAGATTATTTGAAGGGTGAAAAAAAGCACATTTTTCATTTTTTTTTTTTTTTTTTTTTTTTTTTTTTGAAGTTTAAGCAAATTTTCAAGGTGAAGGACCAACAGTACCAGCTAATTTTTTTTTTACATATAGTATTTATATGTATGTGCAACAGGAAAAAAAATTAGTTTGTTACTTCAAGTCCTTAATTGTTTTTTTAATGCTTAAAATGACAAAAAACATTAATTTGTGAACGACTGTTTGATGGCCAAAAAACTCTATTTAGGTTTAACATAAATCTGTTTTACTGTGCACATAAAAATAAAAGATAGATAAAAGTTTAGATAAAAGTCCATCCTTTAAAGCTTTCTAATGACACCTATCTGATGTTCCAACTAATTCAAATAAAAATTCTACAGCTTTTTGAAAATGAGTCTAAAATGACGATTTTTACTCATCCGCCGAGTAAACAAATGGCTATATCTCAAGAACAATTTTTTTTTCAAGAAATAAAATAAACTGTTTTGGGATACAAAAGATGTAAAGATCGTATTACTTACCAAATTTCATGAAAATCAAAAATGGTGCGACACGACCCACTTGTTGATTTAACATGGAATGACACTATAACGTTAATAAAACTGATATAATATTAAAAACAATATAAATGATAATAAATTAAAAAGAAAAAAAAAAAGTGGTACATTTCTGTTATTAGAATCGGTTTCAGATGCAGTTAAAAAAAAAAAATGATATTGTAGTGTTTAAGTATTATCTCTTCGGCAAGTAATCTAGCAACGATTTTAATGAATTTGCGCTGGAGTTAATTTTCATAAATGATTAAATTTAAATTACATTTCCTAACTCGAATTCCATCGATTTGATTTAAAGTACGGTTAAATATAAAATAATCATTTTTGCTTCCATTACCCGACTACCGTAGGTAATGGAAGTATTGTATTCGGTCCAAAAATTCGACATCGTGTTTTCACCTGATTTACACGTTTTAAGGTCTCCTGAGTCCAACACAGTAGTTTTTGGCAATTGGCTTGTGTGTGTGTATGTGTGTACGTTGCGAATCTTCTGGCTTCTAGCTATCATATACCCGAAACTAAGAAAGATAAAACTACGAAACTTCAGAATTGATACAGGCCTGGTGTACAGATGAATTTTCCAAATTTTGGTGAAAATTGGAAAATCGGAATCGGGACATTAGAAACCGGAAGTAAGACAGTAAGTCCGTATCTCGAAAACGATTCTAACGATTTTCTGCAAAGTTGCTATATAAACACTCTATTAGATGTCCTTTCGAATGATATAGTTGGTTAGTACAGAAAAATTGAGAGGCGTTCTGTATAAATAGCTCAATTTTAGGTCTCGCAAGTGCGTTCCTTTAACGGTTGTACGGTTTTTTTTCAAACTAACCATATTAAGTCCTTTTTAAATATCCTTTTGTATGCAGTTATTTTTTTTTTCGGTCAATAACTGAGTATGTGAAGTTTTAGTAAATGTTGGTATCTCAAAAACGGCTCTAACGATTTTCTGGAAAATTGTTACATAATTCCATTTTAGGTATCTTTTCTCATATATTAGGTAGTTATTACAGAAAATTAACAGTCATTCTGATTAAGTAGGTCAGTTTTAGATCTTGGAAATTGGTGTTTCAAAAAATAACTCTACATTTTTTTTTTCTTTTACTTTTTTAACTCGTTATGTAAACTTTATTTTATATGTCTTTATACATGTATCAAGTTTCTCTTACCGGAAAATTTTTTGGTGTCTATTTCGTTAAGTCAATTTTTTTGTCGTCTGATCACATTTTCTCCAAAATATGCACATAATACGTGTAATGGTGGATAATGGAAGTCGTGTGGTTATTTCACACCAGAATTTTTCATTATTGGTTACGTACTGCGACATTTTACCACAATTTTTAATTCGGCGAATATAATAAATTGGAAAATAGGTTCATTTGAACACACCGACCGTTAGGCGGACAAGACTAATTCATATGTCTGTACCAATGCTGGGTAAGAGATTGCAGGGTTTACCAGATTTGATTTTCTACCTGTCTCGAAAAAGCGTAGTCCACTCTAAATATATGTTCCCCAGACGAACGAAATGTTCTTTTAGAATTAGTGTTCCCAACTATAACATGCGATCTTCCCATAATTTATTTCTGCCCTGTATTCAACCTTTATACTTTTTACTTTTGAATTTATTGTATTTATTTTTAATTACTTTATTTTACTTTATTTGTTTATTTATTTTTAACTACTTTTTTGAATATTTCCACCCACTGCTGGATTGACATCCTATTGTTTTATTTCATCTATTCCTTTGTTTTTGTACTCACGTCGACTATGACACCAGATTTTTTTTCTCGTCAACATTTGCATAAATTCGATCATCTAAGATTTTCAGTTATCTGGACTGTAATCTATACTACTAAGGGCCCGCTTCACTCACCGTCGCCGGAAGCCGAAGCTAATGTTATACTATGGGAAATTTTTCTTTACAAATAACTTATTAACTAATACATATTTTTATATTCTGTTTTCACATTCTGAAAATTCACAGCTGTTAAATTGACGGACCTTTTTAAAAAAATTATTTTTAAAAATTTTTGTATTTTATTTTGAAGCTGCAAAATACGAGTTTTCAATATGTGAAATTTTTTCATTTTGCAATTTCAAAATAAAATATTAAAAATTAAACACATACATTTTTAAAAAAAGGTCCGTCAATTTAACAGTTGGGAGTTTTCTGAAAGTGAAAATAGAATTTAAAAATATGTATTAGTTAATAAGTTATTTGTAAAGAAAATTTCCCCATAGAATAACATTGGCTCGGGCTTCCGACGACGGTAAGTGAAGAGGGCCGTTAATATTATATTATATTCTGTCAGAACGAGGGAAAATTAAGCCAAACAATACATTTGGAAGCATTTTTATTTCTTTCGCATGAGTTTTATAGATTTTTATTTATTTATTTTTGGAATGTTTTCTGCCTTATAACAAACATTTGAACTGAAAAAAATACAAATCTATGCCTTTTTCAGCTAATGTGCGAATTCTTTTTAAAGGTTTCGAGTTCATTCTGGTTCAAAAGATGCTGTTATTCTGTTTAGTGTGGGTTTGTTGCATTTTATCATCGAATAATGGATCTCCCCTATCAGGTAAGGAAAATTAAACTTATGTTATTCACATTGGTGTTTTTAAACAGTTTTTGTTTAGCGATAGAAATATAATGCTTTATAATTTGAATAAACCTATATGACACAGGGTGTCAATCAGTCACACAGAAGGATGAAATTTTTCGCTCCCTTTGCTACCATAATTACTGTCATGCAAGGTTGCCATTTCCAATTTTGCCATGTCCTCACTGACAGCTCAAAATATCCCTACATTGATAATAAAAGTCCCTAATTTTATATATATATATAAAAAAAAAAATCATGAAAAAAGCAAAAACGTGAAAAAATCAGCATAATCCTTGCATAATACCATTAAATTTCTTATAAAATTAACCCCAAAAACCCTACTAATTCAAAATCCGTCCCTACACCTTAGAAGGAAAAAAAAAAAATCATTCTTAAAATCCTTACGCGTAAGGTCAAATCGCTACATTTGGCAACTCATGCAACCAAACACTCCTCTCTCTCTTTTTTTACTCACTCTCACTTCACTGACAAGGAAACATTCAAAAGATGTCGTCTTGAAAAAGTATTGAAAAAAAATGTATGTGATTCTACTCTTCATAAAACACCAGAAAGTGAAAAAATTATCGGCTGAAATGAATTACAGCGACCACGCAAAAAATTATCAAAATTAAGTATATTTGGCGACTGTTAGGCGATTTATTTTGAGTACTTGGCGGAGAAGCAAAACACGGTTCTGTTAGTACACAGCAATCTCGGTGCTAGCGAACTTACCGACTAACAGCGCTAAATCGCCAAAAATGCTTAATTTTGACAATTTTTTGTGGTCGCTATAAATAATTTCAACCGATAATTTTTCACTTTCTGGTGTTTTATGAAGAGTAGAATCACATATATTTTACCATGTTTTTATTAACTTCGATTCTTGTTTGTTTGTTTGTGTGTTTGTCAGGGACAAATCTTGCAATCGATTTTTAACTAACTTCCCGACTAGCTACATATTTGAAATTTTCAGGACAGCTCACAACACGGTGACAATACATTTTTCTAGTAATTTTAGTTAACTATTTCAAGTACCGCTGCCTTCGGCAGCGCTAATATGATTCGACAGAAAATTTATTTAACTAACTTCCCGACTAGCTAAACATTTGAAACTTTCAGAATAGTTCAGAACACGGTGAAAATGCATTTTCTTAATACCTTTAGCCAACTGTTTCGGCTTCCTGCTGCCTTCGGCAGCGTTATCAGTACAAAGATTGCAATCGATTTTTCACTAATTTTCCGACTAGCTAGACATTTGAAACTTTCAGGACAGCTCACAACACGGTGACAATACATTTTTCTAATAATTTTAGTCAACTATTTCAGGTCCCGCTGCCTTCGGCAGCGCTTATATTATTTGTCAGAACATTTATTTAACTAACTTCCCGACTAGCTAGACATTTGAGATTTTCAGAATAGTTCAGAAAACGGTGAAAATGCATTTTTTAATACCTTTAGCCAACTGTTTCGGGTTCCTGCTGCCTTCGGCAGCGTTATCAGTACAAAGCTTGCAATCGATTTTTCACTAACTTTCCCACTATCTGGACAGTTGAAACTTTCAGGACAGCTCATAACACGGTGGCAATACATTTTTTAAAATACTTTTAGTCAACTGTTTCAGGATCCTAACTGTATTCGGCAGCGTCCATGTGATTTAACAGAAAATTTATTTAACTAACTTCCCGAGTAGCTAGACATTTGAAACTTTCGGAATAGTTCAGAATACGGTGAAAATGCTTTTTAAAAATATTTTTATCCAATTGCTTCGGGACTCTGCTGCCTTCGGCAGCGTTTCCAGTATAAAGCATGCAATCAACTTTTAACTAACTTCCCGGCTAGATGCCATTTGAAACTTTTATAATAGCTCAAAAGACGATAGAAAGGAATTTGAATTTTTTTTAATACTTTTATCCAATTGCTGGGGTCCCGGCTGCCTTCAGTAGCGTTTATATGATTCAGCAGAAAATTTAAAAACATGGTTTATAATTTTTTTATTTTATCTTATAATTATTTACTTTCCGAACACTATAGTGAGGAAAGTATTGTAATCATGTCAAAAATCCGAATTTGAGATTTTGATGTTTCTATACGTTTCGAGGCCCCGTGAGTCCGTTTTCACTATTTTTACGATGATGTATGTACGTATGTATGTGTGTATGTATGTGTGTGTATGTGTGTGAGTGAACACGTTAGCGTCTAAACGCTTTGTTCGAATAAGCTGAAAGTTGGTAGTATATTGTAAGTCACCATAGTACGAACCCTATTGATTTTGGTGAATCTAGCAATTATATTTTTTTTACAGGGACACCAGGAAAAATTCTTTATCATTATGGCCTATTGGACCAAATTTTTAAAAGTGCGATAGCGTCTAAGCGCTTTATTAATCTGAGCAAAAAATTTGTACGCATGTTATAGGTCACAGTTGCACCAACTGTATAGTATAAATTTTGGTGAATGTAGCACTTACAGTTTTTTTTACAGGGACACAAAGAAAAATTCTTTATCATTATGGCCTACGGGACCAAATTTTTAAAAGTGCGATAGCATCTAAACGCCTTATTCAATTGAGCTGAAAATTTACATGAATATTATAAATCACTGTTGCACTAACTATAAGCATTTTGGTGAATCTAGCATTTATAGGTTTTTACAGGGACACAACGAAAAATTCTTTATCATTATGATCTATGGGTTCAATTCAGTAGCGTTAAATAAAACATCGTGTAATATAGGGAGAAAAGTACTCAAACACTCTATTATGGTTTTCTCTCTTTTGTTTGTTTAACAACTCCTCTTTCTTTACTTTATCTACAAAACTGTTAATTACTCAATGTTCGGAAAATCGAGTGCAGTCACTCCAGATTTTTTTCGATGTTTTTTGAAGACGACACCTTTTGAATGTTTCCTTGTGAGCACTGATAGAAGTAAAGTACGGATTCCCTCGCTAACATGACTGCGGTTTTGGGGGGAATGGTCGTCTTCTTTTAATGATAATCGCTTACTTGGCAACTGGTTCTAATATATTGTTGCGTAATTGGGGGTTCGTGAGTTGTCCGAGAATGAAAGGCTAAACGCACAAAAATTCAGTAATTTATTCACAGAAAGTTCCAGAGAAATACAGGTCTATAACCCAAGTATCAGCTTCAATTCAACGAGTAAACACAGCTTAAACAACAGCTGTCAATAGCAAATCCACAGTACAAACTGTATAGCAATAACACTTGAAGCAAGTCTCTTTCAAAGAGGCTCCAAAACAATGCAAGCATTAGCGAAGCTGGCGGAGAACTGAACTGACTCTGACTTGCCTTGGCGGGAAAGCGCTCTTATATACCCCTGTAGAAAAGCGTGGAACGTTCCAGAAATCTCCATATCTCATCAGCCAATGGGATTAGAGTTTCCATATTTGGTATATCCCTAATAAGGATTTTCTCGCCAAGGTCGCCAAAAAATCGCCAAGGTGGGAAAAGTCGCCAAATTTGGCGCCAAATCCATTACCTGCCTTATTGGGGCTTTTTAATGCGTTTTTAAGGGAAAATAAGGCTATTTCAACGCTAAAACGACTAGAAATGCACAAAATTAGCTTTTTATCAACTTACTAAGCCTCTTTGAGAGAATTTATACAAAAATAAACACAATTATTTACAATTTTGTAACAATATGTAGTCAATGGGAAGAAACCTGCTTTTGTCAAAAGTGGAATGTCGATTTGGCGAGTGAATTGGTGTTTTGGTGGGGAAGTGACATTGGGGAGCAGAAAGGTTACTAGTCCAGGGTCTACTCTAATATGTAGTCAATGACTCATTCAGCCAACCTTGCACGCTGATGTGAGGAAGAGAAGGTGATTTGCGACTAATATTGCCAACTGTAAAGGTTCCTTCCTATGCGTAGAAATTTTAGCAGATTTCTTCAGAATTTAGGGATGAATTTTGAATTCGCAGTATTAATAGTTTTTTTTTATAGGATTTTACGTGTATTTCGTTACTTTTCCACTTTTTTCATGATTTTTCACGAAAGTAGGGATTTTTATCGTCAGTATAGGGACATTTTGAGTTATTAGTAGGGACATGGCAAAATTTGAGATGGTAACACTGTTTGCGCCCGGTAAGTTTTCGCTCTCGAGCAATAAGGCGATGCATGGGATGCATCTTAGTGGATATGATTCCATTTTTTTTTTTTTTTTAATCTTTAATAACTTGCACATATGTACATAATTTCAGTTGTATATAACCATACCTTGTGTCACCATAACATAAATTCAAAAGTGAAGATTGAAACGATTCATTTTTAAAAATTTAGCCACCGGTCATTACCTTCATCATACCTTCATCATACCTTCATCATGTATTTACAATAGTGTTTCATGATTAAATAGGTTAAATAGAACAGTTTTTATTGTTAAAATTTATGGTGAAAGTAGAAATATTCCTGTGTGTGATTAACACTACATTTACCATGAAATGACCCTAATGACATTTTTCATTACCTTAAACTTTTGTGTCAGATTAAAAAGCATAAAAATTGAATTTATGAAAAGAAAGTCAAACATAGTTACTTATAAAAATCAAACGTATATTCTTTAATTTCAGTTTATAATGCTATATAGAGTTTTTTTTTTTTTTTTTTCAATAAATGGTTTTATATTTTTCTGTAACAGTTTTTATTACCATTTTTCATGGTCTTTACGTATGCTATAATTTTTATACTATTCCGAAAATATGCCACCAGTCTTCTAAAAAATATAAAGATGACAAAAAATAAGTATTTTTTTACATTTTTGAAATTTCTCTTATCCATACAATGATAGAAAAAGTATTGTTTTTACGATAAAATTTTCGTTGAGATCAGGAAAATAGTTCGTGTATAGGGACATCCATGAGAATTCAAATACATTACGTCTAAAGACGAAATATTTGGTAGGTACGGTTTAACACATGCAGGTTACACTAAACAAAATGAAATGACCAGATATTTTTTACTTACATAAAAACATCTTTAGCATAGGGTATAGTATGAAAAACATTCGTCATTCGTTTACAGAACTACACAAAAGAATTTGGATGTATTAGCACTATAGATATAAATTCTGTTGAATGTATATGATGCTGATGTTTAAATAATATTTACCAACTCCAGTTTTACTGGAGTTGGTAAATGATAATTACCAATTAGTTTAGAAATGATAATTACCTTCTCATTGATTTTGGTAGATAAAGTATTGTTTTAAGAGCAGATTTTTGCTATAATTATGCGTTTTGAGGTGCACCTAATGCAAAAATCAAGATTTTAGAAGTTAATATTCGTGTATAACTTTTATCAGTATAATTTAAAAACAAATAATATTGGGATACTTAAATTTAACATTTTGTGTATCAAATGAGGGTATTACTTGAAATGTTTGACCGTGATTGCTAAGTTTCAAGAAAAGGTATGAGTGAACGTTGTCTCAATGATTTTGAATAAACTTATAAATTTAATTAGTAACTGACTTTTTTTTTCCTTATGAATGTTGATACTGTTTCCAAATCGTAGGTTGAAAGGGACGGTAGCCTCGTTTATACAGAAATATATGTACAAATATGTTTCTGATTTATTTATTTTTATTTATTTATTTATTTTATTTATTTATTTATTTTTTGAGTATATTTTTATACAATATGTATTATCTTACCTCTTAATCTGTAACCTGTCTTTATTGCACTGAAATGCAGGGTAAGAGAAGGTTGTGTGAGTGCCCCATAAGATTATTCTAAACCGTAAACTCTTTTCGATAATAATCGTACACTAAAGTATCACCTCATTAAATCCTCATTGATCACTATGATAAGGTAATGTGATTAATTTTTATTATTTATATCTTTAAAATTAATCTTAAATAAATAAAAATAATCTGGTGTGTCGTTAACACGATTGTCCCTTGCCCTGCATTTCAGTACTAGAAAGATAAAATAACAAGCACTGTATACGAACCTACTTTAAAAACAATTTAAAATGTTTAGGAACAGTTTTGTTCGAAATATAATTATGTGGGAGAGGGATACCAACATTTCAACCCGTTTAATTATAATAGATACATATACATATATATATATATATATATATATATATATATACTTAAAACTGATATTAATTTCAAAAGTTTATTCAAAAATATTCAAACAATTTTAATTTTCAATACTTCTTGAAATTTTTCAATCTTGATTAAACTTTTCAAATGACAACCTCAAATGAACTTCAAAATATCAAACTGTTCCTAGAATTATTTGTTTTTAAGTTATACTGACATACATACGGATCAACTAATAAAAACTATACTTTTGTATTCAGGGAACATCAAAACACGATATTATATAAAGAACACCACAGATAAAAATTGAAATTCAAATAAAATTTTTTTTTACCGTATGGATATTTTCATTCCTGAACAGCTTTCTTCGACATATTAAAATGTAATAAAGCACTTTAATCAATTGCCAAAAATATATTTTATTCAAATGTTAGACATCATTGTAACTATTCAAGGTATTTATATGGATGAGATGCATAATTGTGTTTAATTTTACTGACATACATAAATTTATAAATACTTTTATGTTTAAGGACTACAAATAAAATAAAAATGGTTCTTTGAATTTGTTTTCAAATTTAATTTTACTCTCATAGCTTAGCTATTACTTATTATCTTATCATTTTACCCTAAATCTGCTCTGATTCGAACGAGCTTATATTCGCAGTTATTTTTTGCCGTATGCATGTATGTAATTTAAAAATTACAATTGTTTTAAAACAAAAGCTTGCCATTTTATGTCATGTTCACGATATTATATTCGTTATTAAACACATAAAAATCGCAAATATTCTTATTCATACTCAAAGAAATAGTTCACACTTCCCTATTTTTCCCATAAAAGTGAAGCATGTGGCAAAAATTAGCGTCGTAAAAGTTATACCCTAGATTTTTTTCGAAAAAAAAAAAATATATATATATATATATATTATTTGTTGTTCAGACCATAGAAACAACTGTATTCACACCCAATGGCTGTTATTAATGAATCGTTGTGAACCAAACTAAGTTGCGAATAATCTGGAAAACTATAACAGCAATCTTTTCATGAGACATTTTTAGCATGTTTGTGAGTCACGGCAAACGTGCGTGAGTTAAAATGCGTGATCGCCCTTGGCAAGAAACTTGACACCATTTTTGGTAAACCAGAAAATGTGATATATTTCAATATAATATCAGAATGGTATTTCAAAAAAGAATGTATTCGTATCATTTAGTAGGCGATAAGATTGGCGAAATTTTTTAACATATAGCATTGTGATTAATAATGATGATTCACGACAGCGAATTAGTTTTCTTTAATCGCTAATATTTTGTTGTTTTCCCATTATGCCCAAAATAAATGTTCTAAAATTAGAAATATTAATTTGTTTTTCCTTCTTCTCGTTCAGACTCAAAAATTTTTTTGTTATATCTACATGCAACGCATATATGTAACGACTCAGCGGTAGAAAAAAAAAATATCCGATTTACTTGAAATTTGGTACAGATATTTATCAGTTACATGATATTTGCTGCATAGTTTTTGATTCAGAGAGTGTTTGAACAGGGAAACACAAAAGTATTTTTAATGTATTGTGATCATTCTTTAAATTGAAATATTGTATTCGGCGAAAAGGGAACTGATTTTCATGTTTTAAGGTTTAATGGTTTCAAAAAAGTGGTTTTTGGCGATTGGCTATGGTGTGTGTGTTTGTGTAGAATCTTCTGACTACTATATCTCCTAACAAATAAAGATAAAGAAAAAAATGAAAGAAAGAAAGAAACATCAAAAATAAGACAGGTGTTCGGTGATTTTTGTAAACTTTTGGTCAAAATTGAAATACCGGAAGTTAAACCGTAAGTCCATATCTAAAAAACGGCTCAAACAATTTTCTTCGAAATTGTAACATAAATTTCTTTTTAGATGCCCTTTTATATATTTTAGCTAGTTATTTCAGAAAAATTGATAAGCATCCTGTATAAATAATTCAATTTTTGGTCTCGTAAATGCGTTTCTTAATAAAAGGAAACTGCGTATTTTCTCCAAACTCACCATATAACTCCCTTTAGATGCCCTTTCGTATATAATTGTTGATTTCCGACAAACGAATGAGTTTTCTAAGTTTCGGTGAAAATCGGAAGTGAGGCCGAAAGTCGGTATCTCAAAAAAGGCTCTAACGATTTTCTTCAAATTTACTGCCTGAATCCATTGTTAGATGTTCTTTAAAATGCATTGTTTGATTACTACAGGAAATTTGACAGGTGTTCTGATTAGGTAGGCCAGTTTTCGATCTCGGAAATGAATATTTCAAAAAACTACTTTACCAATTCTATTTTAAAATCTCGCTATATATAGTGTTTCTATATATCTTGAGGAAGTGTGTTTTAGTTTGCTTTTATAAGAAAATTGTTAGATATCTGATTTGTTAGTCTGGTCAGAAGACTTAAAATTAACTTATCTCCAAAATGAGTTTATGCGTTGTAGTAGATATTAGAAGTCGTGTAGTAGTTAGACTGTTTTTTAAAACACGCCTCCTGCTCACTGCGCTCACCAACTCCCGAGGGAGGCTTCGCCTTCCCTCAGACAGCTTCTCTTATTGACCCCTACGAGGCTGTGCCCGTCCATTCGCTGCTTTGCCTTTCATTGAATGCGAATATCAATAGTGCGTAACACATGACAAAAGCAGTACTAAAATGTTATAGAAATCATAACATTCAATGTCAAATTGAAATATATAATATTTAATACCACACACACACACACACACACACAATATATATATATATATATATATATATATATGCACATTTAATGAAATATTATGCTTAAAATCAGTACATTTTTTAGAATAGAAAGAAATTCATAATATCTAGACCATTTTGCGTTACAGCTTCAGTATATGATCCCGTTGGTGACTTTTAAATTTTTATCACTATTTGGCGATGAATTTTTGGCATAATTACTTTTTTTTTTTTTTTTTTTTTTTAATATAATCTAGTACTTATTTTTTCTAAAACCTATACTTTTTATTATTGAATTTTTTAAAAATTCGAAAATATCTGAAAAGAAAAAAGTTTATTATTATGGAACAACTTTTAGTTTGGTCCATAACTCTATTTGACGAGGTAAGTAAGAATAATTGCAGGTAAGTAAGAGTTTAAACATCAATAGACTGCACTAAACCAATTGAAAAGAATATTTATTTTTTATATGCGTAATAAAACCATGTTTCATGTAGAATATGTTAAGGAAATCATTCACTGTTCGTTTACATGGCTAGACAAAAGAACTAGATTATAGTGCGACAGTACTTGAAAATTAATAAAAATGTATTTTAGGTTCTGCTGTGTTACTAATATAGAGTTATATTTATGTGCACCATGTGATACGTACATAACCTTTACAGGATATACAGGGCTGCTAATATTTAAGCCATAACATCTCCTATATTATTAAAATCTGTACGCGCGTGTGTGTGTGTGTGTGTGTGTGTGTCTGTCTGTGAGAAACGGCTTGACGCAGCTAAGGCTCCGCCGCTAAAGGTCGCACGGACTTCGAACAGGTACCGTCGGACAGAGAATTTATCGCAGATCAGGGTTATCTAATTTGCTAAACGATGCGACCCTAATTAGCGGAGATATTAATTAAAACGTTGACCATTGTCTACCGAAAAATGACCCAGAATTCATGATTAAATGCTTAAAAAGCGACATTTTTACGGAAAAAGTGGAAAATAAATTAGAAATATCAGTCGTATCGTTACAAACAAGATACCATTGGAAAGGGCTTTTTTTTCTCAATCCGATGGTTTAAACGGCTTATCGATCGGACAATTAGATTTTTTAAAATTAACTAAACTATAAAAAAATGTTGGCAACGAATCACAAGAATGTTATCTTTGCAGACATCGAGTCTACAGCAGTCTTCAACGGAAACACATCTTGTATTTAATGAAATCACGTGTTTCGTAGTGCGATTAAAAATTACAATTTTCTATTTTCTTCAATTTTTCAAATTTTACACATTTTATTTAGTATATAATATTTACACCACAAAACAAACTTGCATTTCAAATTTCATCGATTTTCGTCAATAAACAAAAGATTTACATTTTAATTGCAAATTAAATTTTATCTTTACACGCCGGACATTTTTGCAATATTCTAATACGCATATTTCAATTTCTAATTACGATTGATTTATTTTTTATACATCATACGAAAGATATTTTAAAGTTCTTTTGCATAATTCAAAGTTTTCAACAGATTTACACGTTTTGAGGTCTCCTGAATCAGTGTTCTTTCGTGGCGCTGTAATATTTTCAAATTTCAATATTTCAATTTCTAATTATGATTAAATTATTTTTAATACATCATTCGAAAGATATTTTAAAGTTCTTTTAAATTATCGAAAGTTTTCACCAGAATTACACGTTTTGAGGTGTCCTGAATCAGTTTTCTTTTATGGCGTTGTAATATTTTCAATTTTCAATATTACAATTTCTAATTATGATTAAATTATTTTTAATACTTAATTCGAAAGATATTTTAAAGTTCTTTTATATTATCGAAAGTTTTCACCAGATTTACACGTTTTGAGGTGTCCCGAATGAGTTTTCTTTTGTATCTCAGATACTAATTATAATAATTTCATAAGTAATACATCATTAGAGAGCTTTTTTGATTTGGAATCGAACAGTGCAATACAGAAATTTCTACCGCCTGATGGCGCTGTAATTTTTTCAAATTTCAATATTTCGATTTCTAATTATAATTAAATTATTTTTAATGCATCACTCGAAAGATATTTTAAAGTTCTTTTAAATTATCGAAAGTTTTCACGAGATTTACACGTTTTGAGGTCTCCTGAATCAGTTTTCTCTTATGGTGCTGTATTATTTTCAAATTTCAATATTTCAATTTCTAATTATGATTAAATTTTTTTTAATACATCATTCGAAAGATATTTTAAAGTTCTTTTATATTATCGAAAGTTTTCACCAGATTTACCGGTTTTGAGGTGTCCTGAATTAGTTTTCTTTGTATCTCAGCTACTAATTAAAATAATTTCATAAGTAATACATCATTAGAAAGCGTTTTTGAATTGGAATGGAACAGTGGAATACAGAAATTTCTACCGACAGATGGCGCTGTAATATTTTCAAATTTCAATATTTCAATTTCTAATTATGATTAAATTATTTTTAATACATCATTCGAAAGATATTTTAAAGTTCTTTTAAATTATCGAAAGTTTTCACCAGATTTACACGTTTTGAGGTGTCCTGATTACGTTTTCCTTTGCATCTCAGCTAATTGAGTTAGACCGTTCAAAATTGGTATACGTAGGTTAATCAGGAGGGGCTGAAAGGGTGGGGAAGAGATAGGCGTGCACCGCGCGCGTACCCCCTGCGCGCAGTGCGCACGGGACTGCGCGGCCGAAGGCAGTGGGGACCAGGTGCGACTTTTTAACCGATGAGAAATGATTTTTTTCATTTTCTTTTCTTAAGAATAAAAATTTGATTTGAGAAGGAGTATATGCGCGCAGCGCGCGTATACCTTCACACGTGCGCGCGCAGCGCGCATGGGTTTGCGCTGCCGAAGGCAGTGGGGACCCGGTGTGAGTTTTTAACCGATCAGAAATGATTTTTTTTTTGGGGGCACGAAGGGTCAGGGAAGGAATACGCGAGCGCAGCGCGTGTATCCGTGATCTTGTGCGTGCGCAGCGCGCACGTGACTGCGCTGCCGAAGGCAGTGGGGACCCGGTCCGACTTTGTACCCGATGAGAAATGATTTTTTAAATTTTCTTTTCTTAAGAATAAAAATATGACTTCAGGAGGAATATGTGCGCGCAGCGCACGTATACCTTCACACGTGCGCGCGCATGGGTCTGCGCTGCCGAAGGCAGTGCGGACCCGGTGCGAGTTTTTACCCGATCAGAAATGATTTTTTAGGGGGCACGAAAGGTCAGGGAAGGTATACGCGCGCGCAGCGCGTATATCCCTTAAGTTGTACGCGCGCAGCGCGCACAGGACTGCGCTGCCGAAGGCAGTGGGGACTCGGGCCGACATTTTACCCAATCAGAAATGATTTTTTTTAATTTCTTTTCTTAACACTAAAAGTTACTTTTTGTTTCTGTTACTGTTAGTTTTCTTTTGTTAAGAATAAAAACATGACTTCAGAAGGAATATGTGCGCGCAGCGCGCGTATACCTTCACACGTGCGCGCGCATGGGTCTGCGCTGCCGAAGGCAGTGGGGACCCGGTGCGAGTTTTTACCCGATCAGAAATGATTTTTTTAGGGGGCACGAAAGGTCAGGGAAGGTATACGCGCGCGCAGCGCGTGTATCCCTTATGTTGTGCGCGCGCAGCGCGCACGGGACTGCACTGCCGAAGGCAGTGGGGACCCGGGCCGACTTTTTACCCAATCAGAAATGATTTTTTTTTTAATTTCTTTTCTTAACACTAAAAATTACTGTTAGTGATTCATTAATTTTAGTGATTCATTTGAAAATACTGACCCGCTAGCGGGCGAAGCCAGCTAGTTCTTTTTTATTGTTAGTGGAAGTGTTTCACTATAATATTTTACCATGTCCAGGAAAGTTTCTATTGAATTGAAATTAATTCCTTATAGCTATACAGTAAATAATGTATTTTTTAAAAGCTAAATATTCGTCGCTTGATTTTTTGTATATTTACACGTTTTGAGGCTTCTTGAATATAAGTCAAGTTTTTATCGTTTGATATTTGTCTGTGTCTTTTCTTTTACAGTATATTTAAAACAAGCAATTTCAGGTTATCCATTTGTTGTATTTTAAAGTTAATACGTTTGTTTTTAGAAAACTTTGATCAAGATTGATAAGTTTCAAGGAATGTTGCATTTGAAAGTTGAGTGAATAATTTGAAATGAACTTTTGAATTTAATAACAGATTTGAATTCTATATAAATGTAGGTACAATAATGAAACGGGAGGTTGAGGGTGGCGTCAGTATTGAATTCACTACAACGATGTCAAACTACATTTAAAAGAAATGATACTCATAGAATCTAAAGTATCCCAATCGTTTTCTGTGTTTGTATAAACGAGTCTTAAACAATGTATACACCTAAAGCCTTAGAGATAATTCTATGTAACTTTAAATTATTTCAAGTGAATCAGATCATTTTCACAACTTGCATTGCAGTAGACACACACATGCTTAAAGATATCCAAAGCTTTTTTCACTGACATTGCGACAATAGTAAAATTAAAGTAAAATGTTTTTAATCAATGTATGAATTAGCTTTAATGTATTTTTTTTGAACCCTTAGAGAAGAAAACTGCATTGGCTGAAACTTCATACAACTTTTATGGCGAAACAGAGAAAAGTTTTCCAGAGGAACGGAGACTAAGAGAAAAAAGGCAAGTATAAGATCGTAAATATTTTGCATACGATCAATATTTAATTTATTTAAGGGTTACATAGGTTTCGCAGTCTGAAAAAAAGTATATTTTCTCTCTCTCTCTCTCTCTATATATATATATATATATTTAATGATAAATAAATTGTTTTATTCAAAATTTTGAGCATATGTGCAGCAATTAAACGATATTTTATAATGTTTTTATTAAAACTAGTATGTTGTGGCCACCACAAGACTTTCTTCTATATTTTCCTATACAAATTCAATCACTAACAAAAAAAAAAAAAAAAAAAAAAAAAAAAAAAAAAAAATTACGTTTTTCAGTTTTTTTTTTCCGTTAAAAGTTAAAAAATCGATAACTTTGTTTTAAATTATCACATATTTATAGTTCAAACATTCGTTTTCAAGGTATTGACGAGACCTTTCGAAAGATACCCATCTTGAAAATTTACCTCCCCCTGGGGAGACACTTCCCCCCAGGGGGGGAGGAGCGATGCCACCACATGCACAATTTTTTTTCCTAATTAACTACTACTATTATCAATAATTCATATTAATTTTACAATTACAGGTTAAGAATAACTCTTATTATGTACATTTATACGAAATTTTGTCCTATACTGCCATGTTAAAAATGTAGAAAAAATACGATCACAGCGCCACCTGTTGAGCGATTGATCCCCAAATCTATTCAGCACCAGTTTATGTCAGGGGCGAACTAAATACCAAGTTTTATAAAATTTCGTAAAAAAAAAAAGTTTTTTTTTTATTAATAGTTTTAAAAAATCGATAACTTTGTTTTAAATTATCACAGATTTATAGTTCAACCATTCGTTTTAAAGGTATTGACGAGACCTTTCGAAAGATACCCATCTTGAAAATTTACTCCCCTCGAGGGGGGACTTCACCCCTAGGGGGGGGGTGGCGAGGCTCCTACACATAGAAAAAAAATTTCCCAGTTGACTATCTCTATTATAAATAATTCTTGTAAATTTCATAATGATTACTAAAAAATAATTCTCTTTATGCACATTTATACAAAATTTTGTCCTATATCACCATGTTAAAAATTTAGACAAAGCGGGATGGCAACGCAACCTGTAAAACAATTTTTACCAAAAGTTGATAGGCACTAATTTATGTCAAAGTGCAACTACATACCTATTTGTATCAAATTCTGTGCAGTAGTTCCTGTGATACAGTTGCCACAAAATTTTGTCACACACACACACACAGACAGACAGACAGACAGACAGAAAGACATTTTCTAAAAACGGTCAAATCGTGTTCTACAGTTCTCAAAACGTGTAAATCCATCAAAAACCCGAGGTCGAAAATTTTTACGAATCCAATACTTTCTTCTATTGAATATAGAAGAAAGTAAAAAGTGGTTCCTGGTTTCTGGAGACCTGTCAGAAAAGCGGTATACAAGATTTCTAGAAAACTACTGCACCGATCTTATTGAAATTTTGCACACTTCTTCTAAATAGAAATAACTAGTGCTTGAACGAAGGATTTTTCTTTTTATTAATTACAACTTATTTTACAAGATTATAAACGTGAAATAAAATGTACCGAAAATTACACCGTTTTTGCATCCAATTCTACGAAAAAATTCAAATTTCAACTTAAAAAAATTCTTTGTTCAAGCACTAGTCATTTCTGCTTTGAAGAAGTGTATTAAATTTCAGTAAGATCGGTGCATTAATTTTTGAGAAATCGTATCCACCGTTTCTCAGAAGGATTTCCGGAAACCAGGACGCTAATGTATCAAAATAATGTGTGTAACTTTGTACACCTTTATGCTAATCAAGCCATATTCTCTAGAAAAAAAAAATATTTTTGTGTAACCTTGTAAACATTAATGCCAATCTAATCATGTTCTATTTAAAAAAAAAAAAAATGATGTTGCGTAACCTCGTAAATCTTAATGCTAATCAAAACCATAATTTTTAGAAAAACTGTGTTGTGCATATAACTAGTAAATGTCAGTTTCTCAATGTTTCGTGTAGTACAATGGTATTAAAATATGCTTCATAGAAACACCTCTCATAGGACGCAGTGCATTTGTATTCTTCTGGGTGCCCCGTATACAAGCAGTCGTACCATTTACATCATTTTTAATAGTGGACATGCTATAGTGAACTTGAATAATATACTCAGTCCAGTCAAACTAATGTGGCTACCTGTCAAAAGCAAGAATAACCACCTTTCGTATAACGTACCTCAACGAGACGTGCCGAAAGAGAGATGCGTTTATGGAAGGTTCTTGCAGGGATGTAGAGTCATGCCAACTCCAGTGTTGTCGCTAGCTGCACTATAGTAGGCAGCAAAATTATTGAAGCACTACCAATAATTCCTGCTTAAAAGATGCGCTCCTAATAACTGTTTTGTTAAATAAATATTTGTCGAGTCATGATCTTAGTCTTATGCTGTTTATAAAAAAGTAAGTCGATGATAAAAATTAGCGATCAAACTAAAAAAATATATATGAAATGTGCTTCAGTAAATTTGCTGCCGACTGTAGATTGCGCGGTTGAGAATCCATGACGCGAATATCCCAATTGAAAAAGTTCAAAGATTCTCGATTGGCTTTAAGTTTGCGTTCTTTGATAGCCAGAGGAATACGGTAAATTCGCTCTGGATTTCTTTGAACAACACACATACACTGTGAATTGTATAACGCGTCACATGGTCTTGCTGGTAGATGCCATTATGCTAAGGAAAAACAATCAGCCTGTTGGTTTGGACATGGTCTTCAAACTCAGATGCATATATCGGTTGATTCATTGTGGCTTCCACAATGATGTATGGGCCTAGAGATTCCCACGAAAACATTCTCCAAACCATAATGCTCCCTCCTCCAGATTGGACCCTTCCAACTATTGTTGCAGACTGTTTGCTTTCAAACGTTTCACACCGCATATGCCAATACCCATCTGTCCGATGGAACTTAAAATATCATTTATTTGCAAAAGCTACCAGTCGTCACTTAGTGGACGTTCAGTTGTAATACTAGCAAATTCCAAATACTGTATAAATTCCAGTTTTCGTCGCCGATGAACAGTCAGCATAGGTGTATTTACCAGTCATCTGCTACGAAGCCCTACGTTTGCTGAACTTTCGTTGAGGAGACACTCTTGGTAGCTGTTCATTTGTTGGTCAACAGTTGTACGTCTATTCGTCCGAAGTCAGTCGTCGTTCAGAATTCGTCAGTCGTCGTTCGCCTCTGTCTTTTAAGAGGCTCGTGACGCACTACAGTTGACACATTGCTCACTTTAAATAGTGTCATTTTGCCATACACGGTATACTTTAACAACGGCGGTATACAAATAATTTACAAAATCAGCCGTTTCAAAAATGCTTCCACCGTAGGCCCTTAAGCCAGTGATCATATACCCCTTTTGGTCGTCGGTGAAATCGTTCCGTTTGTGCATTACGCCAACGATTGCAATGTTTTCTATTTCCCTCCAATACCACTGCCACCTTCCTGTTAGGATTGGCTATCTTAGATTGACGCCAAAAGTAGTTGGTGGTCATATTAATACGACTGGACTGCAGGGTTTAAACTGCCATTGGTTTTTTTAGCATTTTGCTAAAAGATATTGTATTTTGCTAAACTACGTCAGTAAGAATTTCGCTAAAAAGCTAAAACTAGATTACTTCATAAAATATCTTTATATAACTACCTCTAGTTTTTATACAAATATTCGTGAACGGAAATTACAAAATCACTGAAAATATTGGGAATCATTATCTATTTAGTATATTAGGATTTAATTTCGACTTTCCATAGTTGAATTTAAATGCAAAAATATTTAAAAACATAATTAAGAATTTGCTTCGTAGATATATTCTCAGTGCTAGTATTGCGTTTGTTGAAATCGAAACAAAATTTTGCTGATTCATTTTTCTTAATTCGCAATAGTATATGCTTGGTTAAAATCGTCAGTGAACAAAACAAACAGAAAACAAAATTGGGGATAACCAAGTTTAGAAAAAGAAATCAATACTATTCAAAGAATTAATTTTCGAAAAAGCTAAAATACTGCTTATATGTTTTAGCTAAAATGTTAAAGAAACTTTTTTGCCAGGTTAAACCCTGCTGGACTGCGCATAACAGGTTTGAGGATATCTAAAAATATTCACAGTAATTAGAGCACGTATAGACAGATAGACAGGCAGACAAATCAAAGTTATAAACATTTTCAACTTTGTTGGAAAATTTAAAGTGTTAATAATATATTATGAGGTTTCAGCATGTTAAACAATGTAATGGGTAAGTATATAGTTGAGCGTGTTTTGTAATCTATCCGAACCACATAATTTCCCTTTCCCTTATTTAAACATTATTTATACAATCAAACATTAGCTCAGTTATTTTATGCGCAATGACTTTTTGAGTTTCAATGACATAAAAATTTATCATCCATTTCTTAAAATGTTGTAAAACTAATATTCTGTAGTCATCAGAAAACCTTCTTGTATGTCATTCTATATAAAAGGACCACCAACAGGAAGACATGCACAACTAGTATGTTGTGGCCACCACAAGACTTTCTTCTATATTTTCCTATACAAATTCACTCAATAACAAAAAAAAAAAAAAAAAAAGATTTTTTTTCAAGTTTTTGTTTGTTAAAAGTAAAAAAAAAAAAAATCGATAAGTTTGTTTTAAATTATCACATATTTATAGTTCAACCATTCATTTTAAAGGTATTGACGAGACCTTTCGAAAGATACCCATCTTGAAAATTTACCCCCCCCCCCCGGGGGGTCACATGCACAAAACTTTTTTACTAATTAACTACTACTATTATCAATAATTCATATTAATTTTACAATAACAGGTTAAGAATAACTCTCATTATGTACATTTATACGGAATTTTGTCCTATACTGCCATGTTAAAAGTTTAGAAAACATACGATTACAGCGCCACCTGTTGAGCGATTGATCTCCAAATCTAAACAGCACCAGTTTATCTCAGGGGCCAACTAAATACCAAGTTTGGTTAAATTTCGATTAAAAATAAATAAATAAATAAATAAAAATTACGATTTTTTTTTCAATTTTTTTTTCAATTTTTTTTTTTTTTTTTTTTTTTTTTTTTTTGTGAAAAGTAAAAAAAATCGATAACTTTGTTTTAAATTATCACAGATTTATAGTTCAACCATTCGTTTTAAAGGCATTGACGAGACCTTTCGAAAGATACCCATCTTGAAAATTTACTCCCCTCGAGGGGGGACTTCCCCCCCAGGGGGGAGGCGAGGCTCCTACACATACAAATTTTTTTCCCAGTTGACTATCTCTATTATAAATAATTCTTGTAAGTTTCATAATGATTACTAAAAAATAATTCTCTTTAAGCACATTTATACAAATTTTTGTCCTATATCACCATGTTAAAAATTTAGAAAAAGCGGGATGGCAACGCAGCCTGTAAGACAATTTTTACCAAAAGTTGATAGGCACTAATTTATGTCAAGGTGCAACTACATACCAACTTGTAAGAAATTCTGTGCAGTAGTTCCTGAGATACAGTTGCCACGAAATTTTGTCACACACACACACAGACAGACAGACATTTTCTAAAAATAGTCAAATCGTGTTCTACAGCTCTCAAAACGTGTAAATCCATCAAAAACTCGAGGTCGAAAATTTTTACGAATCCAATACTTTCTTCTATTGAATATAGAAGAAAGTAAAAATTCAATCAATGTATTTTCTTACAATAAACATCTTAAATCTGTAATTTGGCAAAATTTGAATCAATAATAATTATTCAATAATAATTATAAATCAATAATAATCAATAATAATCGAAATTTTAATCATAATTATTTCGTAATACGTAAGAATATATGTAATAAATATGAATAAAAAATAATCTGGCGTGGCACTCATACTACTCTTTCACTGCTAGTTTAAAAACTTTTTTTTCTTCTTCGTGCTTGGGTAAGGTATACTTCTAAGAGGGGGTAGCTACATTTACACCCTTAGTTCTCCGTTTATATGTTGCATCTACATTCATAAAAAATATTAAAAGCTAATGTCAAATTAAAAAATATATATATATTTAAAAACATTCAGAGAACTTTTACCATTACCATTCCTCAAAACTCTCCGATGTCAGTCAAATTTTCAAATGATATTCTCATATGATTTTCAAATCACTAAATATAGATATTTTTACATTTATTTGTTTTTAAGTTATGCTGATAACAGCCATACTGATCTAATATTGGAAACTTGTCATCCATTTTCAGGGTGCAATCGTAGCAAAAATGCAAAGTTGAAATATTGAACTTTCCAAAATATTTTGTACCATATCGTGTAATAAAAATTAATCATTATTCCTAAGCGATTTTTCTGGATGTGGTAAGAAAATGCTAAAGTACTTCCATCTATTACATCCAGTATCCAATATTATAAAAGTATGAATTTGCTTAATTTTGAGCATCTTCTATATTGTCTATAAATTGTGTTAGCAGTACACATGAATGTACATAAATTTAGCATAGTAAAGAAACGCATAACACCATAAGCGCTTGAAATGCACTTCTAGGTATAATCCCTAATAAATTTGAATTTTTTTACGCGGCCTTGAAAACGGGTAACGACTGCTCTTGATATCATATTTTTCATGTACAGGGTGGGCGGAAAGTAACTCCCTATTTTTTATTTTAAATATTTTTTCCTTCCTAAAATATTTTAGGTATAAACTCATTTTTTTTTTTAATTAATTAATTAATTAATTAATTTTTTTTTTTTTTTTTTTTGCACACATGCAGTTTATTATATACCGTTAGCTTTATAAAGGTTACAACTCAACGTGTGCTCCAATATTTTCTAGATATTGTCTTCAACAAACAGGTACGTTTTCTACGATCTTCCTCAAGAACTTAGCAGCAACACCACTTATAATCTCAGAGATCTTATTCTGAAGTTCACAAGAGTGTGTGATTTGCTGCGATATACTTTAGTGTTATCGTAGCAAACCACAAACTGTTGTGACCATAAAATTTGTGGTCGTAGTAAACGTACCTGTTTATTTAAAATAGTGCCTAGAAAATAGTGGAGCACCCATTGTATTATAGCTTTTGGAAAGGTAGCGGTATATAATGAACTACATGTGTAAAAAATTGAGTTTATACGTACATTATCGTAGGAGGGGAAAATATTAAAAATAGGGAGTTACTTTCCGCTTGCCCATCCTGTATATGGAACAAATTTGTTGTGCAAATAAAAGTTATGCATCAATTTCATTATGCTTAGTAAAATCTGAAAATGTTAATCTGTACTAGGAATATTATATTCCCCATAAACCTTAATATATATGAATAATTTGAAATGTCCTTGTAGTTCGATCTCAATAAATAGTTTCAGGTAACATCCCCATACGCTAAAGATTTAAAATTTTGAGTTTGAACTTCATGCTAATATTTATTCTTGAGTTATGCTAATAACAGTTTCACACACATGCACACAGGTAATCGCTAAACAACTGCTACAACGCACATGCGCCCCGACCCAAAGTGTCAACTGGAACTTCTGGGACGTACCTGGCTAGCTTCTCTCTTTGTCTTGAAAAAGATATCTTGCTATAAGCACATAAATTGATTCCACAAGCTTTATGTTTCTTAATTGTAGGGGCTTTAGTTTAAGAAATCTCGAACCCTTGCAAATTTTCACTATAACTAAGACTTTTGCTCGCTAATAGCGTCTGACGTCTTGTTAGTGAACAAAAACTGGAGTCACATAAAACTCTCCACATAATCGCAGGTGGTAGCAGCATTTTACTTTTTTCTTTTTGTTTCCCATATATGGCAGGACTGCCAACCATCTCATTAATAAGCGTAGACTTGTTAACGCCCCTTGAAAATACGCCCCTTTTCCCACACCACTTTATATTTAGAGCAATTCTCTCCAAATAGTGTTACGATTAAATAAGAATGAAATTACTCTAAAAAATTACTGGTGTACAAAAAAGGCGGTGACTAAAAGTACTACGCTTCATAATGAGATGGTTGGCAAGCATGTATATGGTAAACATGCTTTGTGCATATAAAAAATACATGTTCATTTTGTATTGTTCAGGGCAGTGATGAACTGGACCAATGAGAAATTTATTTAATAGACGTAATGTATTTGAATACTTTTGAATATTCCTGTACACGAACACATTCTGTTTGATTTTAATAAAAAAAATTCAAGTTACATTCTCATGGGATGCTGATTTATGATCTCAACTTTAGACTTTTTGTTAATATTCAATAGTTATGCTGATAACAAACACACACAAAGACAGGCACATAGACAGACACGCAGACAGACTAACTCCTAAAAAAACCTTATTTTCGGATTTATGGGACATCTAAGCGTTTAAATATAGCACAATTTCAATTTTCAAAATTTGATTCAAAAACAATAAAGTAAAAACTGAAAAAAGTGATATCAGCTTTTAAAAATTGATATATTTCAACTAAAATGATTTTTTTTTCTTTATTTTAATTAATGAATTTCTTTTCAGATACCTTTGGAACATGGCACCCTCGCTTCCAATGTTTTTTCAAAATATCGGCAAAACTTTTACTGATGCTTTGGGTCGAATGCAACCCACAATGCCCACAATGAGCATGAATGGGACAATGTCCGATACACTCGCACAGATGGTAAATTATTAAAAATCTTTACTTTTCACCATTTTTAATTACCACGCATTTTATTTAAAGGTTTCTTTAGAAAAATTACCACTTTTTTAATTATAACATGCAGAGTATTAAAATCAATGCAAAAACAATTTTTAAGAGACTTGATGTATCTACTACATTAGACACTACACACTGCAATCAGAATTTTAAAATTTTAAAATTAAAATATTTAAATAAGTATGACCTTTTTTACTAAATAATTTTCAATTGCGCATATACAAGAAGTAACAAAATTTCATTTGCTGTATTGTAAGCCAAATGTATTGAGCTACTTATATGAAAATCCCAAGCAAATATCGGGAGAATCAAAAAGTTATCGTCGATAGAATGAGTAAAATTTCAGTTCTTCCCTCTCTCTCTCAAAAAATAAATAAATAAATAAATAAAAATAAATAAATAAATAATAATAATAAAAATAAATAAATAAATGAAAAATAAAATAAAATAAAGCAAGTCATTTTAATCAAATATTTAATTTGATTCAATCGATGTTAATATAGTGTTCTTTAATTGTAAATAAATATAAACTAGCTGGAACCCGTCGAATTCGACGATCATTTTATTGACCGTAATGTTTCAAAAACCGTCGCATCATTATTTGAATGTATTTCAAGTTAAAACATCTAATACAATTTACGACATTTCACTTAAAAAAAAGAAAGTCAGAAAAATGCTTATAAATAGAAATACTATAAATGACATCACTTTCTACAAAGTACAGTCAATGTGACGTTAAACTGACTCCAAATAAACAGTTCCTATCTTTCCTTTTCTATTTCATTTAATACTAAGACTACATGTTAGCTGACCCGTCCAGCGTTTCCCAAGCCCATGGTAATAACCTTAAATGAACCTTAAATTTGTATGGTTTTACATCTTTAACCCGATTTTGTTTGAATTTCTAATTTTAAATAAAAGCATCGTGAAAAAATAATCAGCTGTAACAAAAAAATTACCTCGAACCGAACGAAACTCTGCCTTGTGACCCTGGTTCCTTCTGCCGCGCATACGCCGGCCGCTAATAACATAAAAATATTCCCAAAAATTAACCTGGAACCGAACGAACCCGCCAGGTGTAGCCCGGGCCCATGATACCTTAAATTTGTATGATTTTATACCTTTAACTCGATTTAGTTTGAATTTCTGTTTTTAAATGAAAGCATCACGGGGAAGAAAAAAAAAAAAAAAAAAAAAAAAAATTCATCTGTAACAAAAAAAAAAAAAAAAAACTCAAACAGAACGGAACTCGGGCTCGTGACTCGGTGCCTGCGGCAGCGTATATACAGGCCGCTAATAACATGAAAAAATTCTCAAAAATGAACCTTGAACCGAGCGAACCTCTGACTCATGTTACCTCTGCCTGTGGCTGCTGCACTGTATAGAAGGCATGCATGCTACGCACGCGTTGCAAAATCCACTTTCCTCCACCAGGGGGTGCAGTATGTTGTATACGAACATCACCAATCGCCTTGAATTTTCAAGACTTTTCAAATAAGGTGTCAACTGCAAAATCCTTTAGTTGCGCTTTCCACCGCCAGGGGGCACAGCGTGTTCTATACGAACAACACCAACGGTAAGGAAATACCAAGACCTTTAAAATAAGGTGCAACATGATAGGGTCGACTGCAAAATCACCTAGTTCCATTTTTAACCACCAGGGGGTGCAGTATATTGCATACGAACATCCCCAATCAACATGAAATTTCAAGACCTCTATCACCAATCGCCTTGGATTTCCAAGACCTTTCAAATAAGGTGTCACATGGTGGTGTCAACTGCAAAATCCTTTAGTTGCACTTTCCACCGCCAAGGGGTCGCAGTTTGTTCTGTACGAACATCACCAACGGTGAGGAAATACCGAGACCTTTAAAATAAGATATAACATGATAGGGTCTACCAGGGGCGCGCCAGCATTGTCAAGCGCCTGTGTGCAGAGTTTCAGTTGGCGCCCTATATTACCTTTTTATTAAAAAAAAAAAAAAAAAAAAATCATTTTATAAGAAGTTATCATATAGAAAGTCAATTGAATTTCGAACTTTAATAGTTATAAGTTTATTGAATGGCTAATAATAAGAGAAATGTATCAAATAAAATGAAATTAAAAAGAAACAAATAAAAAGTGCATCTTGCAGAAAGAGAAAAAAATCTTATAAAAGGAGTTGCAAAAAGACGAGGTACAATTATGAAGGCAAATAGAGGAAATCAAAATAGGCAGATTTAGTGTTAATGTGGGTGCAGAAATGCCACGTTGAGGCTAGTGTAAACATTTCTATTTGTGTGGGTCTAATTTTTAAGTAAATATTTAAACATAAAAAAATAGTCTTAGTAAACTAAACGTTTTCTCACTTCATTTACCTTTTGCGAGTATTACGCATATCATACTGATCCAAAATATCCATCTCTATCCATATTGTTACCAAAATCTTGATGAAAAAAGTAATTGTAAAGAAACAGGCAGTTTTTTGTCGAAAGACACACTTTATTCAAACATTATTCTCGAAAAAAAAACCCAGTAAATTATTGTACTCAAATTCATACCTCAAAAAGTCATAAAACAAAGTTAAAAACACCACACAGTGAAATTTCACTCATTTAAGAATAAATATAAACCATTTAAATCTAAACGAACGTTCAGAACAGATGTCCGAATACAACTGATCACTTTGGGATTGTCTCTTCTGTTTTTATAATTTCTGTTGTGATTTGGCGAACTTTCGAGGTTATTCTGTGCCAGAAGCCAATTGATGAACTCGGCTCATATTGAAGACAGGGCTTCTGAACTTTGGAAACACTAAATTATTACTTTTCGCCAAGTTTTGTCACCATGTCGCCAAAGTCATCACTAGTTGCCATGTCTGTATCCAAGGTAGACAATCATCTCCCACCCCACCCCCGTTAAAATTGAATGAACTGCTCCTTATTTGCTCGTAAATTATAAATTTGCTTTTATTACAACATCACCTTTTATTTAGGAAAGTGGTTTAACTCTTTGCAATACTCCACTCTTGCTCAAAATTTTAGCAAGATTTGCAAACGATCAGTTTTTTTCAATTTAAAAACTTATCTCTCGATGAAATGTTTTCAAACATTGAGCATTTAAAGAACTTGGTCTTCTTCCTGTTTTTCAGTGGTTTAAAACAACATTTGGTTGATAAGATTGGTTTAAGACAACATTTAGGGGGTCGGTAACAAATTGAGCAAAATCAATAATGTTTGTGGTCATTCTGTATCACTAATTGAACGAAATGATCAGTAATTTTAAGATATGTTAACATAGACCCAGTTCAATTTGTGGAGGAATTTGTGTGACGATAGCATATTAAATAACGGAGATATAAGCATTTATTTTAAAACTGAAAGAAAAAAAAAAAAAATCAAAATTTTTTTTATTTATAATACACAGAGTTTTTAACGAAAATTATTCTCACTTTCTGATAAGTTGAAAAAACACCTTTAAAACAATATACTGCAGTCGGAATACAAATATCTCATGAAATATGAACATTTTTATGAAAAGCGTTTTCACTGCTCACGTGCGAAAGATAAAAAAAATTTTATTGCATAGGTTGAAAGCCAGATATATTGGGCAACTTTTGTCAAAAGTTCATTTAGATAGATTACACGAAAAAGAACGAGCTAGATTTTAAAAGGGTTTTTCACAAACTTTTTCAATGTGGTTAAAGTAATTGGATCTTTAAATTAACCATTCGGCATGTGAAAAACCCCTTAAGAAATTTGAACTCTTGGAAAATATCTAAAATCTAGCTCGTTCTTTTTCGTATAATTTGCTTAATTTTTACTATATTCAAATGCACTTTTGATAAAAGTTGTCGAATGTATCTAGCTGTCAACCAATGCAATAATTTTTTTTTATCTTTCGCACATGCGCAGTGAAAACGCTTTTCATAAAAATGTTCATATTTCATGAGATATTTGAGATATTTGTATTCTAATTGCAGTATGTTGTTTTAAAAGTGTTTTTCCAACTTATCTGAAAGTGAGAATAATTTTCGTTAAAAACTCTATATATTATAAATAAAAACATGCTGATTTTTTTTTTTTTGGAGTTTTAAAATAAATGCTTATATCTCCGCTATTTAATATACTATAGTCACACAAATTCATCCACAAATTAAACTGGGTCTGTATTAATATATTTTAAAGTTACAGTTCATTTCGTCCGCTTAACGATACAGGGTGATCACAAACATTATTTATTTTGCTCAATTTGTTACCGACCCCCTAAATGTTGTCTTAAACCAATCTTCACTGAAAAACACGAGGAAGACCCAATTCGTTAAATACCCAATGTTTGAAAACATTTCATCGAGAGATACGTTTTTAAATTGTAAAAACTTATCGTTTGCAAATCTTGCTAAACTTTTGAGCAGGAGTGTATAATGAAAAATTTTTTTAATTAGTTGTACTATTGCAGTATGTTTGCACATATAAATGAGTTTAACATTTTGTACCGGTACAGATAAATGGAATTTATAAGTATATAAAATTAAAACTTATGATAATAATAATAATAATAAAATCCCGTATTTAGTTCTGTTTTTCTCAATTTCATTGTTGAAAACTCTCGAAATATACTCTTAAGACATGGGCGTAGCGAGGGGGTTGCAGGGGGTTTGCTTGCACCCTCTAAATCGCAGACATAAAAATGAAAATTTACATTACATACAGTGGCTGGCAAAAATTTTGAAATGGTGTGTTTTTCTGTCTTAACATTTTATTTAACTAAATTTCTTAATACTGTATATTAGTAATTTTTCCCTCTTTAAAGCTTAACAAAATGCGAACTCATAATCGCAATTTTAACCAACTTTTAATTTTGTCAAAATTGGCTAATTAAGACTATTTATTTTTTTAATTTTATACACGAAAAAAAGAAGAAAAAAGTCTAACGTCAGAACCATAGGCATGGAGATAACTCCATGGGTCCGTGGGGCTCGAGTCTCCACCTCTCCTCCAATAATTTCTAAGATGGTGCTCCCAATTTTCCTCTAAATGAAGCAAAATTTAAAACTTCAAATTGTTAATAATAAAAAAGTATCATTTTTAATGCAACATTTTTTCCCTTCGGTTAGTTTTTTTTTTCCCCTGTAAATTTGCCTTTTTAAGATTCTTTTTTGTAAACAAACTAAAGTCCGATTTCCACTACAGCTCATTGGGCGGCTTCTATTCAGAATCCTTTGATGTGGTCACCCCAGCTCACCCCATCTCAAAACCCTGGAACGGGGTCCCCTGCTGAGATAATTGAGGGGCTGGGGTTAGATATCTTTGTCAATTTTGCATGCTTTCCTTTGAGGTAACTGCGCAATCTGATAAAAAAGGGCTACAACTAATGACAAGACATTTGGCTCTTTGTGTCGGAAGCGTGATTAATGACGTTTTGAGCGTTCATCATGAGCCCAAGTGGATACTGGTTACAAAGTTGCTTCCTTTGCTATTTTTCCTGAAAAATAAGCGATAAAGACACACACATACAAAAAGAAAGAAAAAAGCCACTTTTTCTCTATCACAACAAAAGAGCAATAAATTACGTCTACGGAAGTGACGTGGACCCTAGGGCATGGAGAGTGTACAGTATGTCCTGAAATAGTCAAGTATCAGATTGCAGCATTTTAAAGGAAAATTAGACAAACCTCCTAGCAAGGGTCCTTCCTCGACTGATTGCCGACGAGCAAAAGATGTAATCTTTTTCTACGAATTTGAGCGTGTCAGTGTGAATGAAAAAGATCTTCAAAATGTTGTACTTTGTTACCGTTATCGAAATGACAATGACCACTGAATAGTGACCAGATTACATCAAATACCAGAAAGAATTAGCTACAGAAAGACAGTCGTTAAGTTTAAAGTGCTTTTTTTTTAATCAATGTATGCAAATATTTAATTAAAATTTCTCAATCTGTCAAGCCATCAACATCAAATTGCGACAATTTTTGAAAGTGTAGCACCATACAGTGCATATTTGACCATTTTTATTTATATAACACAGAAAAAAAAAATTTGTTTTGTCTGAGATTACTGCATAAAATTATTTTAGTTTATGAAAAATAAATTTGAATTTGTGTAAATTTGTTAATGAAATGGTGGGCATTTAATCACAAAAATATCATTAGCTTATATTAATAAAGAAAGTTTAATGAGAAAAATTAGAAATGTATGGAGAAAAAAAAATCAAAATTCTATAAATTTTAAAATGTTTTATGTTACATAGTGTAGTTAATTTAAGATAGAAAAAAAAAAAAAAAAAAAAAAAAAAAAAAACTTTATAGATTATGTACATTTGCATAATGTATCACTATATTTTGTGCACTTTAAAAAATTAACTCAGTCTTTAAAGAGATACCTCTCATAAATTATAATGTAATAGTTCACTTTTATCAGTTCTTGAAGAAAAACCGGCACGGTAGTTCTATTTATTCCAATTTCAATAGGGAATATGTTATAATAAACATGATTCTTATCTATCGGTTTATAAATGCATTCAAAAAATATTTAGTGAAATTAGAACGCATCATTGTTGGCAAGAAGTTTAAATTGATCATACTTTATTTAAGTTTCAACTATGAATTAATTCGAAAAGAACAACGAGCAATATGTATGAGCTATATTCTTAGAATTTTTTTTTTTTTTTTTTTTTTTTTTTTTTTATCAATATGTCATTGCTCTTGCTTATATGTTATTTATTTCTTTTCTAGTAATAATATAGTCCTTGAAATTATTTACTTTTTATTGCTTTGAGTATAATATTACATTATAATGCTCTAATTTCGTTATAAGCTGAGTTATTTTTTCTTTCATAAAATTAAATGAATTCAAGAAAAATAGCCTGTGAGTAAAGAATAAAAAAAAAAAAAAAAAAAAACGCGGATTTAAACTCTGCGTGTACTTTGCAATATTACAATGATTGTTTTGATTGCATTCTTGGTATTTTATTAAGTTTAACATTGCCTTAAACAAGTATTTTCCTCCTTCAGTGAGGGAACAAATGTTTATCGTATGTGGAACTGTTATATTAAAGAGAAAGTCTGACCATCAAATAAATCTTAAATAAATAACTGTACTTGGTATTGGTGAACTTCAGTCAGACACCTATCCCATATTTGCTGCCATAAATTTCTGCAATAGATCATGGTATACTTATGATAACAGCAATGAACTCAGCCAATGGTCAAGCTTGACTGGAAATTAAAATGCCTCACCCACTAGGCTACCTTTCCCTTCCTTTCAATAGATTTCCTTTATCTTAATTTTCTGCATAATTTTATTCATGCGGTTTCGTACTTTAGTTTTCATCTAGATGAAGCAAGTTTATGCGGAATATTACCCTGTTCTTTTCATCGCCAATTTTTTAAATAGAGTGTTGATATTCAATAATATTCATACCAGTATCACCAGTGAAATTTAAAAACTAAACCGACTTGTTTATGATGAAAGTAATCCTTATATTTTCAAAATATTCCTTATTTTGTCCGGGTCCATTAGTTGTCATCTTGGATGCTATATAACATGTGCCAATAAATCACCAAATCCAGATAATTCTGTGGAAAAATGATAGATTCAGGATACCAACCCCTTGGTCGGTTTCAATAAAAAGTTTCAAGTAACATACCTACATGATTCAGATTTAAAATACCGTATTTAAAATTTCTGCTAATATTTGTTCTTGTGTTATGCTTACATGATTCAGACACAGAGAGGTACATATTTTAGACACATCAATTGCTAAAAATATGTTTTTCGGTTTAAGAGGACCTCAAAATGTATACAAAAAATTCAATGTCGAAAATTAGGCACAAAAACAATACTTTCTCTATTATATATAAGTAAGAGAAAGTAAAACATTAACACAAAATAATACCCAAATATGCTTAGACTATATTGTTAAAAATATAACACTGTAAAATCGAGAGAAAAAATAAATTAATTATCAGGGAGTATTAAAAAAAATTAAATTGTTTTAATTTAATTCAAATGATTTTCAGGAAATTTTAATATACATGAGTGCAAATTTTTATGAAATTCTAAGACAATAATTTTCAATGAAGATTCATAAAGTCCAAAATTTTCACAAGTTCGACCTGAGCCCCTCCAATAATTTGGAAAACTCTTCGCCTATTGTCAGAAGGAAAATCGGCAGCTTGCAAATTTTGAAATATATGTGCAAATGGCCTAGAAAATAAATATGACAATAAAATTTTAATTCATTTTGAAAATTCCCTGGAAAATCCACCATTTTTCAAATGAATTTACAGATTTTTGGACTCTGAACTTATCTCTTAATAACTACTTTTTAATTTTTGTTACAATTGCATTAAAATTAATTAAAAAAAAAAAAAAACTCAAGAGTTTTTGTACTCTAGTCTAATAAACCACGCAATTTATTTGAAATCTTGAAAGTGGAGTTGAATACTTGTAAACTATAATATTTTAAAATGTCAAAGCAAATTTTGCCTGAGAGGAAAAAAAAAAAAACCGCATTTTAATTAATTAAAAGTACATATCAAACATATTTTTATCACTTACCTAAAAAACAATATTAAATCAGCGTTCTAAAAAAAAAAAAAAAAAAAAAAAAAAACATTGAAATCGGTTTATTTGTTTGGAATCTACTGTGGCACAGACAGACAGACAAACACAGACTGCAAACTTAAAACATCTGCCATTTTTGGAGCTGGGAAGGAGGGGTTAGGGATGTTAAAAAATGGGTATTTTTAGAAAAACCTTCTATCATGCCCAAACTTATACACACACCATAATGATCACCATTACTAATAACAACTATTTCCCTGTTGTCACCAAAAATACTTTTTACATACAAATTTGTGCCTGAAAATTTTTGCACCCCCCTAGATCAGATGCTGGCTACACCCATGTCTTAAGATGAAATTAATATTGGGTTGGCCAAAAAGTCATTGCGCTTTTTCTAATAGATGACGATAACTGTTTTGAAATGCAACTAACTTTCTTTAAAACTCCATTGTCATTATGTCACTTCATAGCAGACACTTCAAACTTGATTTAGGAAGAAAAGTGCACAATTTCGTCAGCATTTGTTTGTTTGACGTCGATTTGAAGATGGAAAATCAAAAGGAACATTTTCGCCATATTTTGTCGTATTACTTCCGAAAAGGGAAAAACGCTGTTCAAGCTCACAAAAAGTTATATGATGTATACGGGGAAGATACCGTAAAAGTACGACAGTGTCAGAATTGGTTTACTAAATTTCGGTCAGGCGATTTTGATGTTAAAGATGCAGTACGCTCAGCTCAGGGAGGCCAATCGAAGTTGATGACGGCACAGTAAAGGCATTGATTGAATCCAATCGACATTTAACGCTACGGGAGATCGCCGAGAATCTTAATTTATTGAAATCGAGTGTTGAAAACAATTTAAAACAACTTGGATATGTTATAAATTTCGATATTTCGGTGTCTCATGAGTTCAAAGAAATCCATCTCACTAAGCGTATTGACATCTTTGATTCACTCTTGAAACGTCAAGAAAACGACCTTTTTTTTTAAATGTATGATAACAGGCGATGAAAAATGGATTGTCTATAACAACGTCGAAAGAGAAAGATCGTGGTGCAAGTGTGATGAACCTGCCCAAAGCACTTCAAAACTAGCTATTCATCAAAGTACAGTTATGCTTTCAGTCTGGTGGTATTTTAAAATTATGATCTACTTTGAATTGCTTCCAAGGAAAAAAACCATTCATTCTGACGTGTACTGTCGTCAATTGAGTAAATTAAATAATGCAATCAAGCAGAAACGTCCAGAATTGGCGAATCACAAAGATGTTGTGTTTCACCATGATAACGCTAGACCACGTACAAGTTTGGTTACCCATCAAAAATTGTTGCAGCTTGGATGGAATGTGTTACCACATCCATCATATTCACCAGACTTAGCACCATCAGACTTCTACTTGTTTCGTTCTTTGCAAAGCGCTTTAAATGGTAGAACCTTCACTGCTGATGAGGATATGAAATTGTTCTTGAAACAGTTTTTTGCCGACAAAGATAAAAGGTTTTTTAAGTCCAGAATCTTGAAATTGCATGAAAGATGACAAAAAGTGATCGAACAAAATGGACAACATATTGTTTAAAAAAAATTTGTTTCCCATGAAAAATTCCCTTTTCATTTATACAGAAAAAAAAAACGCAATTATTTTTTGGCCAACCCAATATATATGACTATCGATGTAATGATAAGATTTGACTTGGTTAATTATGGAAGGTTTTTTATTTTTAAGGAACAAATAAATTTATAAATACATAAAATAGGAGCATATAATAAATATTACTTGGTAAATATAGATAAAAAGTACTTAACAGGGATTAAAAAAAAAAAAATCTAGTGAAAGAAATTTTGCCCATTTTCGTTATCTAAACTTTTTATTTTGTATGTAAATTTATATGCGTTTCTGCATATAGTAGAAAGATACAAAAATATGTTTTAAACTATTTTGCCGCGACGTTTGTTCGCTGTACAGATATAAATAATATATAAATTTATAAGTAAATAAAATAAAACTATATAATAAAAATTATTAAGTTTTAAAATAGGTTATATGAACATTTAAGCAGATAATATTATTTAGCGAAATGTAATTCATTTGCTTGAGTTTTTGTGTATTCTGGAATATATCCATTTGATCCAAAATATCTTATACTATCGATATAATTGCAAAATTTAAAAATCTGTCTAATACCGTTGTCGAGCGTAAGTGATTTTTGATCATTTTAAATTTAGAAAAAGATTGTTTCATAGATGCTACTGGTAATTATGACAAAATAATCTCGAAAACAATTAATCAACACATAAAATTTATTTTTGCTGAGATAATTTGGAGTAAAGTGACGCTTGGAAACGTGTTTGTGGCCTCAAGGAAGGAAAGGGGGACTTCGTAAAATCCCGTTACAATAGGTGTCGGATACATACAAACAATTTACGCACCAAAATCCGTGACCACAATTCCCAGATTTTACACGACAAATTTAGCGCTAAAAAAAGGAGGGGGGACTGAAATTTACCCCCTCTTTACGCCCCCCCCCCCTCCAAATAAAAAATGACAAAAGAACAAAAATGGGTTTTTGGAAATATTCTAAAGGAGACGTGTACTTGTTTTCAACATTTTTGTATTATTTTTAGTAGAATTCTTCAGGAAGATTTTTTTTTTGGTACAATCCGGAATTTGTGAATTCCTCCCCCCCCCCCAAAAAAAAATCGACCCTCTCCCCCCTTAAAAATCGAAAATTCCAAAATTGCAGAAAATGGTTTTCTTTAGTCTCCCCATATGCAATTTCGTCACCGTGAAGTAACTTTTAGAGCCGAGTTATGCTTTAGAAACGTGTTTTTTTTCTCCTTTTTCCCTTGAAAGGGGGAGGGGGAATTTCGTAAAATCCCGTCAGTATAGGCATCGGATACATCTAAACAACACACGCACCAAAATTCATGACCGGAGCTCCCATAAATTTTCCAGGACCAATTTAGCGCTAAAAGAGGGGACTCGAACTCGCTGCGTCGTAACCCCCTCCCATAGATGGAAAATCACAAACACCAAAAATGGGTTTTTGGAAATATCCTAAAGAAGATGCATAGCTGTTTTCAACATTTTTGTACCCTATTTGGTAAATTTCTTCTCAAAAATCCGGAATTAATGAAATTGCCCCTGAAAATCGATTTTCTTCCTACCCCCTTAAAAATCAAAAATTCCAAAATCGTAGACAATTATTATGATTTTTTTTTTTTAAACGCAAACCTAGACTCCTCCTGTGCATTTTCTTCATTGTGAAGTAATTTGAAGCCAAGTTATGCATATAAACGTGTTACCTCCCCCCCTAGAAGTGGGAACGGGGGGGGGGGTAATTTACAAAAGCTGATAGATATAATTTTAATGGGTAATTCCTGCCAAGTGTCGTTGAATTCTGACAGCTGTTCTCACCTGATACCCAGACAAAAATGCTGTAGACATGCAAACACAACGACCGCACACGCACACAGAACGTTTTCTGTCAGATTTGGTTTTCACGATGTGTGAAACTTGAAGATATCGCAATTTGAGAAATTTACAGGAAAAGTCTGATTTTATTGAAATAGATGTTACATCGATAATGTAAAGGGGAAGAAACTACTCTAAATAAAATATCTGGTTCTATTAAATTTTCATTTTTGCAATCGAATTATATTGTCTTTTTACTACCTAAGTGGCCTTTTTCCGGCAGTAGGTGGAGGGAAAAGGGGGAAAGACATTAAGGCGTCCTTTTAAATTTCAATAGAGTGCTTTGATATGTTAAAAAGTCAAAGAAAATTTTGCTCAAGGTAGGCGCATTTTTACAAAGTTATTCCACTTTTGACGTACCCTTTCACATAAAACCTCCTAAACTATTTGAAGAACACAAGTTTTTCCAGTATATTTTTCAAGGCGCCTCATTTAGCCACACTTGTAGCATAGCTTCAGGCCGGCATTATAAAATCAGATTTAATAAATCAGTATATATATATATATATATTTCTTTTATTTTTATTTTTTCAACTAATTTATTCTCGGCTGGCGCCTTTCTTTACCTAGCGCCTGTGTGCGCCGCACACTTCGCACACCGGGTTGGCACGCCCCTGGGGTCTACTACAAAATCACCTAGTTCCATTTTTCACCACCAGGGGGCGCACTATATTGTATACAAACATCCCCAATCAACATGAAATTTCAAGACCTCTATCACCAATCGCCTTGGATTTCCAAGACCTTTTAAATAAGGCGTCACATGGAGGTGTCAACTGCCAAATCCTTTAGTTGCACTTTCCACCGCCAGGGATCGCACTGTGTTCTGTACGAACATCACCAACGGTGAGGAAATACCAAGACCTTTAAAATAAGATGTAACATGATAGGGTCTACAGCAAAATCACTTAGTTCCATTTCTCACCACCAGGGGTCGCACTATACTGTATACAATCATCCCCAATCGACATGAAATTTCAAGACCTTTAAAATGAGGTGCTACATGTGTGGGTCTAGAACGGATTTCCCTCACAAACTAATTTTCCCCCTTTCCCCTCCCCTCCAAATCTACTTTCCCCCCTTTTCCCCCTTTAAAATCGAAAATTCCAAATTCGCAGATATTGATTTTTTAGTATTCCACTCTAGTCCCCATATGTACAATTTCTTCACCGTGAAGTAATTTGGAGCTTAGTTAAGCTCGTAAACGTGTTTTTAACCCGTTTCCCCCCCGGGGGGGGGTAAACCGTTCGACTTTTTTATATTTTTCTCTTTTCATATCACATCTACAGACCAAGACCTTTTTTTAGACACCTCAACCAAATTTTTACACCAAGTAGTTCTCTCAATATAGTGGAGACAGACAAAAACATGTTTCAAATTAATATATAGATGAAATCCTTATTATTCCTCCCCCCCCCCCCCTTTTTTTTTTTCAAGAGACAGAAAGAGAGAAATTTAGTTTATATTATAGCATTGGCATTTTTTCTTTTCAATTTTCGCGATAATTGCTTGGAATTTTCATGTAAGTAGCTCAATACAATTGCCTAATAAATTATGCAAATGAAACTTTGTTATCGATTGCACTTGCGCAGTTAAAAATTTATTTAGTAAAAATGTTCATATTTCATTAGATCTTTAATATTTCAATATTCTGATTGTAGTATGTTGTGTCCAAGTCAATAAGTGAAGATTCCTAAAAATGTCTTTGAATTCAGTTTCAATACTAGGCATGTTATAATCAAAACAAGAATGAAAAATCATGCGATTCTCATAGATTATTAATACTTTCAAATTGTACGTACTGGTTGCATCGTTTAATTTTCAATGTACCGGGTGATCCAAAAGTCAGGACAAACTTTAAAAATGAATAATTCGAAAACGAATCAAGATACAAAGATATGGTTTGCACCAAACGGATGGAAAAGAAACCGGGTTTTGTGTGGCAAAGGAAAAAAATTAGTTCTGTTGGCAACCAACAGTTGGCGCTATAGTGTTTTATTTCACCAAAAGATGATTTACAAATGAAAAAAAATGTTGACAACTTACCAGTCAGCTTAATTACAGTTAATTAGTACTACTACAGTAACTGTTCAATGTCCATCATTCAGAAGTACAGCTGTGAGATGATTCAGCACATCGTTCACAGCATTCAGTAGCATTTCTTGCGTTATGGCAGACACATTTTGGCGGATGGCATCTTTCAGTGCTGTTAGTGATGCCGGTTGGTCGCGGTACACTTTTGACTTCCAAGAATCCCCACCGCCAAACGTCACAGGGTGTCAGATCGGGAGATCTTGGAGGCCATGCTTGATTAAAGTAGCGACTGAGAATGCGATATTTCGATGCATATAAGCGTCGACTATCATTACCTGCTGTAGTTGTTCCTTTTTATATCGTTTGTTGCTTTGCATAATCCTACATCAGAAATACGACAGCGCCATCTCTTGGTCGCCAACAGAACTATTTTTTTTTCTTTGCCACACAAAACCCGGCTTCCGTTTGGTGCAAACCGTATCTTTGTATCTTGATTCGTTTTCGAATTATTCATTTTTAAAGTTTGTCCTGACTTTTGGATCACCCTGTACTTTGACAACATGATCACGCAATGGACAGATTGAAGGATAAAAAGACAGACAGACTAATTAAAATCATAATTACTGTTAAACGCTTAACACAAACGAATATACAAAATCCAGCAATTAACAATTGTAGTCCTTAATACGTCTGAATATTTTTTTTATAGCCCTGTAATTTTTAATGCTAAACATACCATGTTCTACAGAAAGCATTTCTTTTTATCATGTGAATAATAAATATCAATTTCATTAGGATTTATACGGTATAAACTTATTTAAACATGATTTATAAAAATCTATCTCCCTCCTAAAACGCAGTGCATTATTTTGGGTGTTCCTGTACACAAATTTGTGGTGCTATTTGTACCAGTTTAAATAGGAAACATATCATGGTGAACTTAAATAATAATATATATCATTTTGAATAAATACTGAAAATATTTACGGGCGAACAGATAGACAGATAGATAGACGGGTAGTCAAACTGATAGAAAGACAGGCAGATTAATTCAAATCATAACCGCTCTTAAACATTGTTAGAAGGTGTTAAAAACGCTCAATAAAAACGAAAATGTAATTTTAGAAAATCCCAGTTATAGTCCTTAATGTATCTGAATATTTTTGTGTAATTCTGTAAATCTTAATACAATAATATTATATTGGTTTATAGAAATAATTCTCATAAAATGCAATGTTTTGGAATTCTTTCAGGTGTCTCTGTACACAAACCAGTTGTGGTATTTAACACATTTTCAATAAGGAATTTTCCATAGTGAACTTGAATACATATTTCAATTTCAAGGAGTTGCATGAATATTTACGGGTGTTAGAACTCAGCAGACAGACAAATCGAAGTCATAAACATCTGCAACTTTGTTAGAAAATATTAAAAATGAGGTTTTTTTTTTTTTTTTTTTTTTTCAAAATTTTAAAGAAACCTTTATAATCTCCATGAATATATGTGTAAGTTTTATACAAATGAATTCCGAAAACTAGACGATGTCATATAATCCCATGCTTCATCCAGAGTATATTTCAAACATTACTTTCAAACAAGGTTATCCGAAATATTCTGTTATATCTGTAATTTTCTTACAACTCTTCATTTGGTTTTCGACGCAACATTTTCGCTTAAATATATGAGGTATAACATGCTATTTACTCTTCCTAAGTTTGTCAATTCATCTAGTGTTTTTTGAGATAATGACAAAACGTGTCTGAAATTGAAAGTGTTCCGTCATTTATGAAAAGGTAGTGTATATTTAAAACAGTGTACAGAATAAATGGAAATACACTAAGGGACAAAAAAAAAAAAAAAAAAGAGCAACACTGTAGAAAAATTGACTTACATCTTTTTTATTTGTAGTAACTTCAAATCTAATGGTTGAAACAGATAAAACTGTCATGTTTGCATAATTTCAAAAAGATGAAATGATACCTATGTACGTTTTTGATTTAGTAATTCGCTTTATTACACTCTACGAAGTATTTAATAAAAATCTACAGGGTTATCAGTTAAAAAGAGTACCCGTGAGTAACCCGTGGGTCTTATAACCCTTAAATCTGACGGATGTGGCAACTATTCTAACATTGAAGTATGATTGTTTGAACCTTGTTTAAGTGTGGGAGATAATTTCTAACACTGTTGGACTGTTACAACTTTATTTGTGAGGTAAAACAGAAATGGAGACGCACAAATTTTTTTAATCCTGTAATAATTTTATTTTTGAAAAACATAATTTTATTAATTTTTTTTACATTATCATTCCTCACTGAAAATGTTGAAAATGTTCGCCACCATTTTGAATGCAAATATGAACACGTCGAACCAGGTTTTTGACACACTTCGCCACATTGTTGGTGTTATTGACGAGATTTCTTCAGTTATGATCTGTTGAATTCATCGATGTTTGCAGGACTTCTCTGGAAAAGCCTATGGTCGGTTGGTTGGTTGATTGGGTTTTACGTCGCACTAGTGCTGCGCAGATGGGCAATTGGTGACGGTCTAGGACTCACTCCTAGAGGTGGTCCGGAGACATGCCATCGCAATTTTGATCCTCTACGGAAATGCCTATGACATGATAATGTAAAAATGATAATTATAATGTAAATGTAATGTAGGAATGATAATGTAAAAAATGATAATTATGATGTAAATGTAATGTAGGAATGATAATGTAAAGAATTTAATTAAATTTTGTTTTTCATAAATAAAATTAATACAGAATTAAAAAATATGTGCGTCTCAAATTCTATTTTACCTCACAAATAAAGTTGTAACAGTCCAGCAGTGTTGGAAATTGTTTCCCACACTTAAAAAAGGTTCAAACAATTTTAGTTCAGTGTTAGAATAGTTGCCACATCCGTCATATTTAAGGGTAATAAGGAAAACCAACGGGTACTCTTTTAAACTGACCACCCTGTAACATAAATTTTTGTTTTAAACTTAATATGATAAACATATACTTTGTATTCTATTATGATTTATTACATGAAATAAACAAGTTATTTTTCAATGTATGAAATAAAACAATTTATTTGTTAGATCTAAACAATTACTTAATAAAAATATGCATTCTACAATCTACATTGGGTTAATTCTACATTTATATGGAATTTCTGTAATACTGCGCAATGACATATAGTGCTTATACACATACAGTGCTTTAATATAAATCTCAGAAATTTTACTCGCCAAATATCATAAGTATTTTTTTCTAGTTCTTGCAGTGTTGTAGGCTGCAAATTTTGAATTCTGCACCCTCTACCCCTGCCTTTTTATAGACTAAACATTTTTTAACTGGTTGAGATTAAGACTATTTCCATATCTGGTGAAGAAGAAATTCTACGATATTCTTTATGGGATTTAACTTAAAGTGAAAAAAGTTATGAATATGTACAGAATACATGTGAATCGATAGGTAATTTGAACAATTTGAATCAGAGAAATGTACCATAAACGCCCATTATCATCTTGTACTGTTTGCGGAAAAGTCTGAAATACCTCCAAAATATTCAGTTAGGCGCCACTTTTATAACTTCCGTGTTTTATTTCGAGTTAATTGATGTAAATTTATCCGATTCCTTGAAAAGTTATGCACCTCCGTACCATAATGTACAGAGACTGTATCACTGTTTTAAGAGTGCAATTTTTATTAAGTTGGTCCCATTTTCATAATCAAAACGTCTTGTTTCCTTCGGCTCGAAACAAATGAAACTTGACTCACCAAAGAGAGTTACTTAAGTTTAATAATTAACTCTAATTTTTTAATTTATTTAGCCCACTGAATCTTTCTTTCCTAATTCTTTTTCTTAAGAATGGATTTTTTTTTTTTTTTTTTCAGATTTTCTGGCGTTTAAATCTTCTTTATTTAGTCTTTGTTGCACTGCATTCAAAGAAATTATGTTGCTAAACACTTTTTCTGAATCCCTTCTATGTTCTAAATGTAATATAAACCAAATTTTAAAGCACTGGCTTTATAACTTGCAGTCATCTTGCTTGGATATGCAACGTGGGCACCTAGAGCCAGATTTCCAGTTTAAACAGCCAAAAAATTTTATATCTCGTTAAAAAACCCCTCCCTAATATTTAGTTAGCAATTAATTATTTTGTTATCTCGCGTATTAAAATATTTTTTTTCATCTATATATTAATAGGCAAGCATAAAATTTGTAGTCCCTTTTTAACATATTAATTATGGGAGTAGAGGGTTGAAAATGGTATCATTCGAAAGGTATGGTTAGCCGGAAGTTGCGAATACAAATATTATTTTCTTACGATGTCAAGGAGGTATTTAAAAATACATTTATTTTTTATGCATTTTCCCCCATTTTTCCCTTTTATACATGTATTCCTTTACATTAAAAAATACTTAAAAGTAGAAAGTTGTTAAATCTGGCAATTTCATAAAGCTCAACTGAAACCATAGACACAGTAATTTGTATAATGTAGCATCACTATACGCAAGTGAAGTGATGACGTCACTGTCTGTCCATGGAGCCATGAAAAAGATTTCTATGTTAATCGTCCATTGGATTTTTTGTAAAAAATTATTAAAAAATAACGGAAATTATCTGCCGATTTTAATTCTGATATTTGGGTATAGTTATATATAAGTTACTGTCTACATGTGTTTGATTGAGTTATTTTTTCTGTAAAATTGATAAAATTTTAATTTAAAATCACAAAACTCCAGAAAAAAAAATGGCAAACTTCCAGTTTCAAATGTAAACATGAACATTTCATATCAAAGGGTGATATTTAAACAATAAATATTCAACCAATATACAGTAGACGATACGGAAAAAATTCCGATTTCCGTTTTTTGCTGAATTTACATGTTTTGAGCTTTCTTTACATTTTAATTAACTGAAATTGGCTACTTATTTTTTTAAAAAGTGTCTTTATTGCTAGCTTTTGTGGGTAGAAGAAGCAAGTAGAAGATACATAAAAACTTTTGATTTCCGGTTTTCGATGAATTTATACGTTTTGAGATTTCCTTGCATTTTAATTAAGTGAAATTGACTACTTATTTTTATTTTTTAGAAAGTGGATTTATTATTCTTTACTCTGCATATATAAGTAGAAAATATAAAATTCAGAAAAGTTTTAGATTTTCGGTTTTCGATAAAGTTACACGTTTTGAAATTTCCCGAACTCAATCCGACCATTTTTCAAAAATATCTTTTTTTTTTTTTATTTGTTCAAACACTGTACTTTATGAACCAATCGAATTAATTTAACAGAATTTGATACTTGGTTGGGCCTTGGTTTGACATGGTACCTATTAGCTTCTGGGCTGTATCACACAACAAGGGGCGTTTTCACGTTGCGATTTTCTCTCATTTCAGGAAAGGCTAACATCTACAGAGAGGGATAGTTATATTAAGTAAAACTCTGCTGATTCAGTTAGAGCGAATATCGGCAAACAAATGCCGCAGCTGTGTTGCTATTGCATTCCGTTTAAGACAAGGCAATAACTTTGCTTTGCCTCGCTTTGCAAAACAAATGGTCGAGTTTCGACCACTGGGCGATACTAGTTATAAAATTAATACTTTTTGTAGTTTCATTAATTGCCTTAACCTTGTCGTTTTTTAAATACGTTCTAAAATTACAATTTTCTTAACAATTGTATTTTGTTTTTATCACTTGCTTCAATTCTAAATTGTATAAGGAGGATGACGTTATAAAATCTGTTTAAAAATTTACTTTTAAAACAATAAAATTGGCAATTGCAGAAAAAGAAAAAGAAAATTACTGAGTGCGGTTTTTTTTTTTTTTTTTTTTTTTTTTTTTTCTTGTCACTTAGTGTAGAATGCTCAATGGTGGGGGGAAAATGCAATGATAAACTAATATTAAAAAGTAATAAACAAAAAACTTCTTTAGCAATAACTATAAACCATAAAAAAATTTTGACACAATTTTCGGGTCGAAATAATAGCATGACTCTTCATCAGAAGAAAGAAAAAAAAGTAGACACGAGGGCGGTATTAAAGCGAAAACTCACGGTTGCGAGTTTTTTGCAATTTATGTTTACTTATCAAATTTTTCATTTATTGTTCAATGATGAACAATGCAAATGAGACGTGGATACTTCTGATCTGCAGATTATTAGTTATTATTATTTTCTATCAAATAAAATACAATTTTAATTATTCCTGTTTCATTTTCTTTTACAGATGAATGATTTCAGAACGAAGCTGGCTCCTGATGTGATCCTCCGCTCCCTGTACACCACCGTGGTGCAAAATGTATTCAAACAAATTAGAGATCAAGCGCGGTCGACTTTTAACCACATCTTCGACTCTATGGCTGTTTCTCGATAACGATTGTTACTTTATTATTACTAATATCATTGTTTTTAATTTTTTATGTAGAATATGTAACTCGAGTGCATTTGCTCAAATTTTGTAAAATAAAGTGTCACATTTTCTTATAATAGAAGAGTTATTTACTACAAATCAATAAGATTTCAATATGAAAAATAAGGGTACTTTTCTATTAGGCGACTTCCACTTGACGATTTTGTAGGTTATTTTCACTGTCTCCGAGATAAACCACCAAATTGTGTTCGAAAGTGCAAATCGGGTAAATTCGACCTCATCTGTCCTGCAAAACAATTTTCGACTCGCAACCCGACATGAACCTGCAAATTTTGACTCGCAACCCAAAGTATTTTTAAATTTTTGGTATGTAAGAAACTCAATTAAAATTATATTACACAAAATTCAGTTATATTACTGATTAGATCTTTCAGAGAATTCAATATTTTATTAAAACTTACTAAAATTGATGCCTAATTATAAACATATATTACAATTATGTACTGATGTATTAAAAATACATCAGTATACAACATAACAAAATTTGAAAGGAATTAAAACTTACTTTTGTATGATCCATTAAAAGCAAATATTTTAACAATACAGTTAACAAAAATAAATAAATAAATAAAATAAATAAATAAATAAAAAATAAATAAAGTAAATTAGCGAGGAAATATTCATTGGAAGGCAAATAATTTTCTCATATAAAGTTTTAGACGCTAATCATTAATATTTACGTAATTGTAATTAAACTCCTGTCTTGAGACATGTTGCTTTAATTTACTATGGAGGAAGAGAATGTCATCTAATCACTGCATTCAAAAGAGTTTGCAGGCAGACCCACTGATCAAAAATTAATGCAAACCCTACGCGCGAAGCGGGTAACCAACCCAATGAAAGACACTTTCCAGGGTGATATGCTGCACATCCTCCCCCCCCCCCCCTTCTCAATAGGAATTTTACTGATTCATACTTCCTTTCTAAGGAAAAGAGCCAAATTATTTTCAAATTGTACGATTAAACGTCAAATACGCCTGTATTCAAACTGAACACGAATTTTTTTATACTCTACGATGGACACCTCAAAAAATCCGAACTTCTTCTAAAAAAGGAAAAAAAAAAAAAAAAAAACTATTTAGTTTTGTACACAGTTAAAAATTTCAGTTCAAACTTGAACTATTATATGAAGTAAAGTTATAAGCAGTACCGTAATATTGTTCAACCTCACTTTTTAGTTTTCTACTTCTAGTGATTGAATTTAAGTTGCATCAAAACTTCGAGCTACCATACAATTACTCACAAGAAAAGTATTTCGGGGAGATGTCACCAGTAGCGCGCTGAAAAGAGAGTGTGTGTTTTCACTGAGAATGAAAATAAAACTTGTGAAGTGAGATCGCGTGTGATTGTGTCATAATCAACATTAATTACAAGAAAAAAAGAGTTTTTAATTCAATTGATCACTAACCAGATGTTACTATAAGAAAGTTTGTTGAAGTATATATCCTTTTAAGTAGTGAGAAAAATCTATTATACAGTCCAGGAAGTATGAATCAGTAAATTTTATTTAAAAAACAAAACCAAGCTTAAATTAAAGAACGTGGTCGAAAACATAGGTTAAAGTGCAAATTTTATGCCACAGTTCATCCATGGATAAAAAAAAAAAAAAAGACCCTATAAAATTTAAAATTTAGCCCATTTTATTAAAATTAACGGAACGCACAGTGCCAGAGCGTTAAACTTCGGGCAAGAAGGTCTTCAGTTCGATCCCCGCTTCGGTCGAATTGTGATTTTCTTTTTTTTTTTAATTTAAAACATAATACTAATATTTAGTTCATCATAAATTATCAAATCATGATAAAAGGTTAAACCATCGGATGGTTGAAGCTACTTTAGTACCAAGTTTTGGTTCAAACAAATACTAAATTTTTAACAGTGTACAAAATTCTTTCAGTCACCTGAAAAATACTCTCCATTAGAATCGAAGCGCTTGTCCAGCCTCTTTTCCATCATTTGAAGCAACTCTGGGACTTTTCAACTTTGATATAATCCAGTACCAGCTGTAAAGCTCTTTTACATACTCCGCATCATTAAAACACCTTCCTTATAGATTTTTTTTTTTTTTTTTTTTTTCATTTCAACAGAAAAAATTTACACAGGCTAGGGTCTGATGAATATGGAGGGTGATCACTACAGCCCACTCCTAAGAGTCCTAATAGCGGCTCACAAACAAGGCCGTGTGTCCAGGGGTTGCGTCTCATTTGCAAATCCTAAATCAAAATACACTGGCAAGAGCTCCAACTCACTTTTGTCTGTTCTGAAATTTCATCATCGTGGAACGATGATCCTCGTTGATAAGCTCCAGTTGCTGATTTTTCAAGCAGTAAGAAATTTTCAAACACATTCCGCAGACGACGAACGAGAACAATTAAGAGCAAAAACACTCCGATAAAACGTTAACCACCTATGCAACAGATTTGGTAAGATTTCTACTGGATCCACCTAGCAGAACTCTTTACTATGCCTTTAAACGACCGCTTTATTTCAATCCAAAGTTTTTTTTTTTTTTTTTTTTTTTTTTTTTTTGGGGGGGGGGGGTTGATTCTTCTCGTAAATAAACAAAATTAGCATGTCAATATTTATTATCACAAAATTTGTATTATTCCCTCAACTGCACAAAAGTTCACCAATGTGTTTACTATTTTCGACAAATCTAAATTACTAATTTTACAAACCATTTCTGAAAACCTTCACAAAGTAAGACGTAAACTTCACAACAAGGACTTAAAACTTCAACAAAGATAAAAATTTCGAAATTCTTCTTTTGGAATCTTGGAAACCTCTGGACATCCCCTACCTACCTAGACTAGGCCAAGATTAACGGGTTTGATACCGTCTAAAGGGGCAAAAAACGCTAAATCACAGCATGGTGACCAACTACTCTATGAGCTACTTGAGTAATCCCATAGAAATGAGCTATGTCCGGAGGAACTAGGAAGAGACTTCTAACAATAGACTTCTATCATATAGATAGGATTTTGAGATTGTGATTTCGCTTTTCAGAGTTTTTTTTATTTTTTCCCCCTTGGACATGGTGTTTGATCAGCACATTCGCACTTCCAAGAATACGCTACAGAAGCGCACAGAGCACGCGCCGGGGTGTTGGCATTTTTGAATTAGGTGCAGACCTAGCTGAGAAAAAAAAATGAATAAATAAATAAAAAACAGTTTGAGAAGAGGGAAATGGGCAGGGGAGCTGCAAAAGGTGGTTGTTGGAATTCCTCCTTTATTCGCCAAACTAGTCCAATGAAATTTCATAATTGCTCCTGATACTTTACAATTATAGGATTAAATACTTATTTGTCTTTTCCCAAATAATCAGTTTAGAAAGGGAAAGATGTCCAGGGCCCCTCATTAACTTTAACCGCCGATACAAATTACAATCTCCCAGCATCACCTAGTCACCTGCAGGGTGGTCTCCTCTATCGATTTATCTGTATACGGAAATGAGATATTATCTTTTGTTATGATAAATCTTATATTTGTAGAAAGATGTTTGTTTATTACCTGTAAAATATTGATTATTATAGGATAATTGGATCCACTTTTTTTTTTTTTTTTTCCAAAGATGGTGTCATCTTGTCATGTTGTAGATTAGGTTTCTTCTTCTTTTTTTTTTTTTTTTTTTTTTTTTTGAGTTGTGTGATTGAACTGAAATGGGACTTCAGTTTTTACATGATTTTCAGATAAGATATTATCTATATCTTATTATGTTGATAAGGTAGTAGGATGTAAACAGAAGTAATCAAAATAGAAAATTATTTAAATGTTATTGGTGCAACAGGCAGATTTTTCTTTTTTTAATTTGCTGTTTTAAGTAATCTGCAATTTTATAGAATATTTTTTTTTTTTTTTTCCCTTCCAGTTAAAATTAAGAATTTATTTTTTAATTAATATTTTTAATTAATTTATTCTTTATTAATAATTTATTTATTTATTTTCACATTTTATCTTGTAGCTAAAAGATGGGAAAAATGTAGTTAATTTTTCACCTTTTTTTAATTCAAAATAAAATATTCAAAGTTAAAAAGAATAAATAAATTTAAAATAAAATAAAATGAAAACGAACACTAATTTAAAGGTTGTAAATTTTCTGAGTGTAAAAACGGAATTAAATAAATAAATAAATAAATAAAACAAAACAATATATATATATGTATGTATGTATGTATAAATGTGCAATGAGTAATTGTGGGAACAAATTTTTCCATAGATTTTAGCTATCTTTGAATTGTGTTTTCACATTCAGAAAATTTAAATCTGTTTAATTTGTTTTTGTCCTCAAAATAGTGATTTTTTTTTTTTTTTTTATCTTTTTAGTATATTTGATTTTAAAGCTATGAAATGCGAAAAATTGATAAGCAAATTAAACGGTTATGTATTTTTTCAATGCGAAAACGGAATAATAAATAAATAAATAAATAAAATACACTAACTAATAAAGTAATATGAGTTTCAAATTTCTCCATACAATAACTTGGGATTCGGTTGCCTGCGACAAACAGTGGAGAGTTCCTTTAATTTCCGTAAATATTTTTAGATTGCTTTGAAACTGATCTATGTTTTTATGTTCACTATGGCATGTTGGTTATTGAAAATGATATAAGAAACACTATTGATTTGTGTACAGTGTCTTACAAAAGTATTCTAATATATTCTTTAGAGGACATTTATCTGTACACTTTTCAAACAAGATTTTAAAAAAAAAAAAAAAAAATACTTATATTTTTCAAACACAAAAAAAACGTCTTTTCTATAGAATATGATATGAATAACAATGATGACTGTTTTACATGAAATCACGAAAATTGTTCAGATACTTTATGGAATATAAATGGAGTTGCTGAATATACATTTACAATGTCATGAGGTTTTTATTTACTTATTTATGATTATTACTAGAAGGCTTTGCCCGCTTCGCTTGTCAATATATTGAAATGAATACTCAAAACACCATAACATAAATAATAATAAAAAAAATCGTAAAAAAAAAAAAAAAAAAAAAAAAAAAATTGAAATTAGTCAAAATCTAAGTTTAAGTTCCCACTGTTTTCTGTGGCGGTATTCCTGTACGCCACATTCGATTCTGGAGCCCCAATGCAGTCTCTTACCTGCTTTTTACTCTCCCTCCCTCGCGGTTAAAATTGAAAGTTTTGCAAAATCTCATCAAAGTGCATATATTGCGTACTCTTAATCGACACCCATACACCAAAATTCGCCATTCTTAGGTAAATTGGACGGATTTAAGCTTGAAAATGTGTTTTTTGACTCGCCCACCCCAAAGGGAGGGGGATAAATTCGCAAAATTACTTTATATTGTATGTTGCATACACATACCTAACCGACACATCAAAAAATCGAGATCCTGAAATTATTTAAAGCAGAGCTAAAATGTTTTTTTTTTTTTTTTTTTTTTTTGCATCTCCTCCTGCTCTTAAAGGAAGGAAGGGGGAGGGAATTTCGCAAACTATCCTCATACTATGAGTTAGATAGAGTATATAATCGACGCACACATAAAAAATTTCCAACCTAAGATAATTTAGAGCTGAGTTATGCATGGATATATGTTTTTGCCCCCCTCCCCATCCCACCTCCAAAGGTGTAGGACGGAATTTCAAAAAATCCCTTTGTAGTGTGTCTGTTGAGTACGCATAACCAATCGACATATCAAAAAATCGCTTTTATGAGATAATTTACAGCAGGTTACCCTTAAAAACGTGTTTTTGCTGTCCCTCGCTTTAAAATAGGGGGGGGGGGAATTTTCGCTGAATCCCTTTATAGTGCGTGTTGGGAAACCATAACCATCCATAACCATAACCTGTTTAAGATAGTTCGGAGCACAGTTACGCATAGAAGCATGTTTTTTTGTCGCACCCCCACCTCCTAAGAGGGTATGGTGAAATTTCACAAAATCCCATTGTAGTGTGTGTCGTGAGTACGCATAACCAATCGACCTATCAAAAAATCACTATCCTGAGATAATTTTGAGATGACCTACTTTTAAAAACGGGTTTAGCCCCCTCCCTCGCCCTTAAAGGCGAGGCAGGGAGGAAATTTCGTAAAATCTCTTTATAGTGCGTGTTGGAAACGCATAACTAACCCATAGATAAAAATTAATCTTACTGAGATAGCTTGAAGCTAAGTTATGCCTGTTAACGTGTTTATACCCCCCCCCCTTCGTCTCCAAGGGAGTAAGGGGGGGATTTCGCAAATTTCCGTTACAGTGAGTATTGGATACACATAAATAAGCCACACTAAAATTTGTGATCTCAGCTTCTATAGATATTCCCCGACGAATTTTCCTTCTCGTAACTCCCCTCCCCCTCCCCTAAAATCGAAAATCGCAAAAAAATAATAATGAGTTTTCGAAAATATCCTCACGAAGACGCTTGGCAGTTTTTTATATGTTTGTGCTATTATTGGTGGAGTTCTATTCGAAAATCCATATTTTGCTAAATTTGCCTTCTAAAATCGTTTCCCCCCCTTCCCCCTTTAAAAGTCAAAAATTCAAATATCGCAGAAAAGGATTTTTTTTACTCAAGTCTGGTCTTCCCATTTGCAATTTCACTCAATGGAGATATTTCGCAAAATCCCGTCTTAGAGGGTCCTAACATTAACCTTGTCTTCAAAATTTGTGACTCTCTCTCCCATAGAATCGTCATTGCAGTGTTGAGTCAGTGAATCAGTGAGTTTACTCTTTTATACATACAGATTTGTTTATATTTTTTATGGACTACTTGTCTTAAGGTGGCTGTCACAAAAATATAGTTCCATGGCGAAAAATGTCCTATTCACTTCAGCGTCAAAAGTTAAAAAAATACCCAGGATTATCAATAAATAAAGCTCTTTAATGTAGATCTGAATTAGCTTTCATTTTGTTATTATTTAATTTTGATAATGACCTGATTTTGTCATGTGTCTGAAGAAATTTAATATTTAATATATATATATTTATTATTATTATTATTATTATTCGTGTGAAAATATATTTTATTATATGTCGAAAAATAAATTAACTCGTAAACTTCTTCGGCAGCAATTAAAAATTACAATAAATGATTTTAAATATTTATTATCGAAGAAATAACTATATTATATAGAAGATATAGCATAGATAACGTTTTCTTTCTTCCCCTCCCCTTGGAGACTAAATTTCTAAAATTCCAAAAATTGGTTTTTAGGTATTTGTGTTAGCTATATTTTAAAGCAAATATTTTACGGATATCTGTTATTTTTCTTTGAGATATAAAGATTTTTGTGAAATCACGTTTTGCTCTTTGTCCCACCTTTAGGGGCCCAATTTTTAAAATTCAAGAGATTGTTTGTTAGGTTTTTATGTTAGCTATATTTTAAAGCAAAACTTTTACTGGTATTTGATTTTTTTTTTCATTGATATATGAGGGTTTTTTGTGAAATCACTTTTTGCGCATATGGAATCGCATTTTGCCACGCACCTCCTCTTGTGGACCGAATTTCCAAAATTCCAGAAATCGATTTTTAGGTATTTGTGTTAAATATGTTTAAAAAAAAAAAAATTACGGATATCTGTTTTTTTTTTTTTTTTTGAGATATGAAGGATTTTGTGAAATCACATTTTTCCTGCCCCCCCCCCCCCCCTTCGTTCGGGGGAGAATTTTGTAAAATCGCTTCTTAGTGGATGTCTATGTAAAAGAAGGAACATTGACACAAAATTTCATAATTCTAGGTCCAGGGGTTTGGGCTGGGCGATGATGAATCACTTACTCACTCATTCACTTACTCACTCAGGATCAGGACAAACGATTATATAGATATAGATTACAACTTTTACATTCCATAAATCGTATGAAGTTCTTAGACAATGCGCAAGGCTACACAAAAGTAACCTATAGATATAGAAAACTTTTTTTCTTGGAGGTAACACTATAGATATAAACTTCTGTAAGATGTCTTCCCTGTTGTTATAAACAAATTATATTTTTTGTAGCCATATTTTATTTAGAAAATGTAGCGGGTTACGCCAACGTTTTCTATTGTTCTCATTTTCTTTTAAAGTACTGCCGATAATAAAGTATTGCAAAGATAAATTTTGAGGGATTTCTTTCTCTATAGTAAAAATATATTTTTATGTTGTCCTGAAATTTTTAGTTGGTATGCAGTGTTACACAAATGAAATTTTTTGCATGTTTTCTTTTCAAAAGTGAAGCTATATAAAGTTTTGGTGAGATTTTTCACCTCTGTAGTTAAAAACACAATATATTTTGTAAAAAAGGTATGCCGGAGATGTATTACATTTGAGTTTAAACTATGTAATCGGTAATGCAGTTGGAAAGGTGAATTAGAATTCTACAATCTGTGTGAACCACGGTGTTTTTCCTTTTTATTTATCGCATAATTTATTTTCTATCTGAGCGATTAACTGTATGTAAATGATGTTATTTTGATACAACCACAGAGAAAATTTAAGCAAGGATATTATACATACTTATGTTTTCTTAATAATAAAAGCCCAAGATTTCCCGAAACTAACGTTGAAAGTGATGTCATAGCTATAAAAAAGTAATCGAAGTAATGAAAGTAAAATTTTATCCGTAGTTTTCATGGGTGCATTTGTACTGGATAAAAAAAGAAAAAATAATAATAATAACAGAAAAACTTACATCCCAAACACAAAAATGTAATGAGAAAAATAAATAAATAAATAAATTTTTATCCATGGTTTACATGGTTTTTAAATTCCTACTAACGTAAGTTTTTGAGATTTTTGTCTGGCATTTTAAAAAAGTTATTTTTCATTTATTTTATTTTATTGTATTCTTTTTTTTTTTTTTTTTTTTTTTTTTTAAATCTAAGTGAATGGCCCTAAATTAAAATCTGTTAAAGGCAGATTTAAAAAATTTAAATTCTAATCTACTTCTCACCATTAATATGTAAATAAATACAAAATAATAAAAACAAAATATGCATTTCTCGAATTCCCCTCCTTTCCTTCGTTTCTTTCTTTTTTTCTTTTTCTCTCCCTCCCCCCCCCTTTAACTATTTGAAAGATTTATGGCAAATGCAAGGTGATTATTGTTATTTTTATAGCTAAGCTTTTAATGAAAATTTTAGTTTTATTTCAGAAAAATAAATCTTTACTTTTCAGTTTTGCTAGAAAAAATATATAAAGAATTTCATTTCATTTTTTGACAAATAAATCTATCAAAACATCGAACTTTATTGATAAATGTTTAATTAACCCTAATGATAAGAAATGTACATAAATATGTACCCCATGCGACATCCTAAAAAAAAATTGATGCGGCACTTACACTACTTTCTGTTACCCTACATAAGTATACATAAATATAAACGTATTACAATTTAAGATGGAAGATTTCAGGTGTATTTGAACCTCTCTAATGCATTGCGAATAACAGCTCAAAATAGTTTAAGGAGCAGCATTAATTTTCATGCATTTCTTTGTGGGGCCTTTCCTCCCTTTATCCCGTTGAAATATTGAAGGTGCATTCTTAAAACATCGATGGTTGCTTTAAAATTTTGAAATTATTTTAAATCATTCAAGGAATATTTGCCCACCCTTTTTTAAAAATTTCTGGTTAATTTTGGGTAGCCCTGTATATTGTGTACAAATTGTATACGTCCTACATCTTATTCAGTTTTCCCTGAAACTAAAAAAAGAAAAAGAAAGAAAGAAAAGAAAATCATAATTTAAAATGTATTTTCTGCCGTTTCTAAATTCTAACAATACACTTAAAATATCCAAATTTGTTTGTTCGGCTTGCAAGAAAAGCTTAAATGAATTTCATATTAAACTATATTCTATGTTTAAGATGTTTTTGTGCATACAATAATCTGGTATGTCATTCACAATACTTTCTCTTACCCTGAAATTTAATACTATAAATACAGGTTGGAGATTAAGAGGTAAGCTAACGAGTACAGTTATGTAAACCTATGTTAAACAATTCAAATTAGGCTTCGGAAGAGTTTTATATAATAATTAGTTTTGTGTGAGGGGGGCTACCGTAGAGGTCTGCACGGGCCTGGTTCGGTCCGAATTTTTCAATTTGCTCTCGGGCCGGGCCGGCCTCGGGCTTAAAAAAAATTTTCAGGCTCGGGCCGGGCCGGGCTCGGGCTCAGATTTTTTTGTGTATAGTCGGGCCGGGCCGGGCCTGAATGAAATTTTATCCGGGCCGTGTCGGCCCGAATCTTTTTCTGGTTTCCTCGTTAATCAACGAAAAAAGAAAATGATAAAATATTTCTTCAGTCATTAATTTTACAGGCTTGTGAGTCACATAAAGTTCTATTTTGTTAAAAAAGTGTCTGTAACGTCAATTTAATTGTCTATCAGTCTGTCTGTCCGAAATCTGATTTTTCGCAAATATTTTTAGCATGCCTCGAAATTAATATATTTTATTTAAAGTAATATTAGATGGTTTCCTATTCAAAATAGTATGCATGTCACTACCAGTTTGCATACATGTACATAACAAAAGAAATTAGATACATTACTGTGTATAAGGGTTTGTTTCTTATGATCTGTTGAGTTTAGGTGGTATAAAGGCTATAAAAATCTTTCCGCTGTAACTTTTTCTCTAAGGCTCCTTTTCCTTTTCTCCAGTGGACGTAAGTAGCATCATTTTTATCATGGGCAAAAGCAACTTTTCTATTGAATATTGTTGGATTAACGTTAAAGTTTTGTTTACCGGAGCACATGAAAGATTCGGATACATTATTGTATATAAGAGAAAATGTTTGAAAGTGCCTTTTCAGTAGTATTAACCATTTTATATACCTTCCTATATTGTTTGATGAATGCTAATATTTTCGATTTGACTTTCTGTTTGTCTTTGTGCCTTGTCTATAATAATGAATTTCTGTTTATATATAATTGTCTTGTAAAATAAAATTTCAGCAGTTTTGTTAAAGAACGTACTATTGTTTGGTTATATAAAACCTCTGCAAAACGCATACTAAAAATCTGTTTTATAAAAAAGCATTCTTTTTTTGTTGTTGTTGTTATTTTACATATTTTTGAATCGGGCCGGGCCGGGTCGGGCCTGATTTTATCGTTTTTTGTCCGGCCCGGGCCCGGGCCGCATTTTTCGACTTCATAACGGGCCGGGCCGGGCAAGTAAAGTTTTCGTACGGGCCGGGCCGTGCCCGGGCTTCGAGATTCTGGCCCGTGCAGACCTCTAGGCTACCGCCCCCCCTCAACCCCCCGTTTCATTAATGTACAAAAAACAAGCGATGAATATTTAGCTTAAAACTTACATAAGTTACCATATTTCTATGAGGGATTTATTTCAATCCCCGAACAGCTTTCCTGGAAATGGTAAAATATTATTAGTAAAGCGCATCCACTAACAACAAATAACTTGTGAGTTGTGGCCACCACACGACTTTCTTCTATATTTTTCTATACAAATTTACTCAGTAAAAATAATTTATTAAAATTATTATTTAAAAAAAAAATATCTTCCATGATAATGCACACGCTTTCCATATTAGAGAAGTAATATAACACTAAATATCCAAGAAAAAGGTTGAATTTATTCTCAATATTACATTAAGGGAAAATATATAATATATTATATATATATATATATATATATATATATATATTTTTTTTTTTTTCGTTAAAAATGAAAAAAATCGATAACTTTATTTTAAATTATCCCAGATCGATGGTTTAACCATTCGTTTTAAAGGTATTGGCGAGCTTTTTTGAAAGATACCCACCATGAAAATTTACTCCCCTCGAGGGGGGGGGCTTCCCCCCAGGGAGGGGAGGCGAGGCTTCTACATACACAAAAAAAAAAAATTTCCCAGTTGACTATCTCTATTACACAAAATATATATTCGTTTCATTTGGTTTAGTGTAGTCTATAGATGTTAAACTCTACTTACCTGCAATTTTCCCCATAGACATAATGTATTTGAATACTTCTGAGTGTCCCTGTACACGAACCATTGGCTTCATCTCAACGAAAAGCTTACTGTAGAATTCCTATATGATACACATTTAAAATACCGACTTTGGAATTTCTGCTACTGTTTGTTCTTGAGATATTCTGATAACAGACAGACACACAGACAAACAGACATACAGACCATTCTCTAAAAACATGATTTTCGTATTCAGGGCACCTCAGAACATGTAAATATAACAGAAACTCACGCTCGAAAATTTGACCCTAATACTTTCTCGATACTATGGGTAAGAGAAAGTAAAAAGATATATGCCAGTTTAATAAAATTTAAGACAGTTTAAAGATGTTAAAATATACCAACAAAGTATTTCGTACATAGATCCATAGATGTAATGTATCTGAATATTTTTGTATATCCTGTACATGGATTATTCTATTGAACTCAATGATAAGATTCAGCGTACATGTTCATATGATGGAGTTTTAGAACACAGAGTATAGGCTTCTTGCTAATATTTATTTTTGAGTTCTACTGGCAACAGATTCACACACTCACAAAGAAACAAACACACAGACAGAACAAGTATGATACAGGATGATCTAAAGTATTTGTGCTTTTCTTCAATTTGTGGTTGGTCCCTCAGTTGCACTTGTGACTAATAGAAAATGGGAGTTTATGAAAATTCTTTGGATACCTAAATTTTCTTTGAATTTCTAAACCAAAATAATTATAATAATAAAATAAATCCTATAATTTGATTACCCACTATGTATCTATATTTATGTTCTTAGAAAATAAAAGAATTTTGATTTAATATACTACAAATATGTAGTTATTGCAATGCATCGAAAAAAAAACTGACAACAGTAGAAAAAAAAGAAAATCATTAAAATGTACAAAAATTCGAAATGACCGGATCTATGACTTTAAATACTAATTATACTACGTCAAAATTTTAATAACACATCTGAAAAACATAGTTATTGGTTGGCTGTTCTTCAGAAAAATTTGAAGAACAAAAAAGAAGTTACTATTTATAGTAAAACTAAAAAAAAAAAATCATTGCATCGGCCGGGAATCGAACCCGGGCCGCCCGCGTGGCAGGCGAGCATTCTACCACTGAACCACCGATGCGCGTTTCAGTGTGAATTATGTGATTATTTAACTGAATATTTCTCTAAAAAAATAACCCATATTCACAGCGGGGAGTTTTCATTTATGGATGATAGAATGAAATGAAAATATTAATAATATAATAGCAAAATTAATTAAGGGGAACGGGGGTGAATAAATATTCTGATAATCTAAACATTATTCTTTCTCCGTCATAAAGAAGTACATGGCATTTCATTAAGTGGAACATTATACATTCATGGCTTCCTGCGATTCAATAGAATCGCGTGATACACTAGCCATGATACAGTAAAGCACTGTTTATACATCTTTCAAGGGACTGACTTAAAAGGACGTATAAATGAAACGACGTATAATCGAAATTTTAATAATAACACTTTGATTACTAAAAATTTAATGACACTTAAACAAAATTTATATTAAAATACTAGTTAATAAAGTTTCTTAAGTTAGTAAATATATATTATATATTTTTTAAGGCAATAAACTAATTAAAAAAAAAAAAAATATTGTAAAACGTGAGAAAAATCATACAATTAATGGGTACTAATTACATGTATCTTATATTGAGTATATATTACATTTCTTAAGAACTATATGAACACATTTTGAATATTAATTATATATATTGCGTACCTTTAATAATTATCATACGATTTATGTTCATACCGATAATTATTTAATAATATTAAAAATCTTTAATATTCGCCTGATTTGCTGCTTGTCTATGAGTATTAAAAAATCTACTGTGAATTCAGTTGATTCTTTGATTAGTATTCTTCGATCTTTCCTTTCTTCCTCCATTTAAGATACTTTCTAAGAAAAATGTGTTTTATTTAGAATGGAAAATAATGAGAGGTCGAGAAATTTTGCGAATTTTAGCGGCGTACAAACGAAGAATTTTTGCATTAAAATGAATAAGATGAATCGGGACTAGTGGCAGATCTAGGGGGAGGGGGGGGGGGCTAGGGGGCTGAAGCTCCCCCCAAAACACTGACATTCACAATTGAATGTTACAATTGTAAATTTTCATTGATCTGTAATGATATCTTGAAAACACTTAGTCTCCCCCCCCTCCCCCCAAAAGTTAAGTTCTGGATCCGCCACTGATCGGGACTTTACTAAAAGGACGTATAAATGTAAAAGACGTATAAACGTTGCTTTACTGTATAAACGATACAATGCTAGTTCTTAATTTCTAATGTTCGAAAAAATAATTAAATGCAGATGGACAAAATTTTAATACATAAATACAAATTAAGCATAGAATGTATATCTATATATCTTTAAATATTATAATTATTAAATTAGGATTAATACTTATTGATTTTACAAAGTTAATTTTTATTTACGAGTTTAAAATTGTAAATACTGATAGAATGTAAAAAAGATAGTATAGCAATTAATTTGTGAAGGTGTTGGTGTTAGGGTTAAAGCCAACTGAGTATACAAGGGGCCAAGCCTGGCTGACTTACCCTCCATGGGGTAGGGGGGGGGGTCTTTCTAAGGGATTCAAGTCCATATTTAAGCGAGTTTCGGAAGGAACTACAGAAAACTGTGAACGGTGCTATGGTGGTGTTAGGATTAAGTCAATTGTTGGCACAAGGGCCCTGCGCCTATATGGAGGAATATGCTCCGAGGGGGGGGGGGGGGGGGGGGTCCTTCCTAAAGGATCCCATATTCATACGAGTTTCGGAAAAACCGCGGAAAATTCCGGACGGCTACGTCGACGAGTGCGACCTCGGATCGAACTCAAAAATTTCTATCTACCAGCTTTCAGCGCAGAACCGCGCTGCCAAAACTCTGAATGACTAGGTCGATGAGCATGATCTGAAATCGAATCCGACACTTGATAAGGAATGATTGTGTTTAAAATATAAGTAGCTAATTTTCGTGATATAACTTTACTTTTAATAAAAAATAAAAAATAACCTGCCAATATAAATCAACCAAATGTTTTATTAATCTCCTGAATATAGGTACATTCATTTCGGATTATTATTAAAATTATTCAAATTAAATCCATATAATACATTTTTGCAAGCTTTTAGCTATACATTTGAAAAGCTAATACAAATAAGAAGAGAAAAAAAAACACAATTACTTATTTTATAAAATATGCAAATTCCTAATGGTGTGTTGACGGTAGAATTAAGGTCAAGTGAGTACATGTGAGTGTATGCCCTCTGTGGGAGTCTTTCTATGGGATCCCAGACCATGTTTAAGCGAGTTTTGTAAGAAACCACAAAAGACTTCGAATGAGTAGGCTGACGAGCGCAATCTGAGATTGATTACGGCACTTCCCGTTTACCAGTTTTAAGCGCAAAACTGTTCGCCCACTGGTGGAGCCAAATTCATAATAGATAAAAATGACATAATGTAAAATGAACACAAACACATACTCAAAATTATAGTAAAATTATAAATATTTATTAATTTACATTTACTTCCCTATCAACAAATGTTTTTGCATTTGAATCGGCAAACAGATTGTTTATTAACAAGCTTTTTTTTTTTCTTCTTTAATAAAATATTCGAAATTATAACACAAATATTTCAAAAGGAGTTATACAGAATCTTTTATTTTTATTTACTATAAAAACAGTAAAAACACTATGCTATAATTTTTAACATAAAAAAAAAAAAAAAAAAAAAAGGAATAAGAATAATTTTATAATGAGCCAAGAATGATATGTATTTTTTTAAAGTGCCTAAATGTTTGCATAGTTTTTATTTTCAATATTTTGTCTTAAAAAGAAGAAAATAAAATAAAAAGGTGGTGGAGGAGTGGGTATTTTGTATTAAGCCTAAGCGTCATTTGTACGTCATAAAGCGGTAGTAGAAATGTATAAAATGAAAGACTGGAAAAACAATCTTATATTAAAATTCAGTTTGTAGATGGCAGCACTAAATAATGCTCTTACCCCAAACAGCACATTGTGAAGAAAACTGTTTTATTTATTGTATATTTCATAATTTTTAATAAGAAGTTTCGAAAATAAACTTAGGACATATTTAAATTTATTTAAATGCAAATCAGTTCTTTTCTAAGTACATATTTATATTAAATATTATTTTTCAACATTCTAACACAGAAGAATTTTTCGTTTAATGATAAAGGTTAATTATATTCATAGATGGCAGCACTAAAGCACGTTGTCTAATTTATGTTGAGGATGGATTGGATTTGGGAATAAGGCCAATTGGCTGCTGTAGGTCCTAGGCCTGAAAGGGGGGCAGGTGCCTTTCTAAGGGATAATTTATATTGAGGATTTCATGCTGAAGATCCTAGGACCTCCAAGAGATGATTTCCAAATATTTTTAAAAATAAATTATTATATTTAATGATTTGCTGGTAGATTATTCAGTACAAATTTGCATGTGTAAACGCAATTGTGTGGAGTAGGAGAGCATGGAAATTTTAAAGTATTTCTTAAACTTAAACGAAAGTACCAAAACTTGTTCATTATAAACAAGTGCACTATCCAGCAACAATCACGTATTTTAAGAGCAAATTAAGGTGAATATAATTAATCAAAAATCTTTCACTGATTTTTATTTAGTCCTACATATTAAATAAAATTTTAAATTTGTTCCATTAAAAATTATCTTTTCCGAAGCCATAACCTTTAAAATATAACAATGGTGTTGGTGTTGATTAAGGCCGATTAATTGCACTTGGGTCCTAGGTTTGGTTGGATTATAGGAGTCTTTTTAGAGAACCCAGCCCGTATCCGTATACACGAGAGTTTCGAAGAAACACACGGTAAAATCAAAACGGAGTCTTTTTAAGGGACCTATCCTGTATTTACACGAGTTTCGGAAAAAAACACTGCAAAATCAAAACAGACGACCAGGGATTGAATGCCTACCGCCTACTGGCTTCGAGAGTAAAACCTTTCGATATATAGTAAGGGTACAATAGGGGTTGAGTTGAACTGTAGGAATTAAGGCCGATTGTCTACACTAGAGTTAGGGTACTAGGCATATAGGTGGATTGCCCTCCGTAGGGACCTTGTCCATATTTACGCGAGTTTCAGGGAAAAACACGGAAAACTCCGAACGGGAGTCGACGAGCTGAGCTGGGATCGAACCCAGCACTTTCCGTCTACAAGCTTTGAGCGCACAGAACCGCTCGGCCACTAGTGAGACCCATATAACATTGGAAGGGACGATTAATGAGGCACGAGAAATCAAGGTTAGGTCTCAAATTACTCCAGATATTTTTCAGATTTTGTTTAAAGATTTTGAGTTAAACTTCATTTTTAACATTCGACATTGTTTACAAATGTCTGAACCGCCTCTGAAAAAAATTTCTGGCTACAGCTTTGGGAAAACAAATAAAAATTTTATATCCTTACGGCTCACGGATTCAACTTATTTAAACTGCATTAGCGTATAAACTCTACATTCAATTATGATAAAACTGAATAGGCATGCTATAGATAAACTTTGTGAAAGCCACATAAATTTTAATAACTGTTGAACTTTTTTTTTTCTTTGAAGTAAGTATTCCGACCCGTCTTCGTCGTTATGAACGAATTCACTGTATTTCTTCGCATCGTCTAAGGCAATGATACCCAACGTTTAACTTTACACGTGTTGATTTTTATTTTAATTAATTTATTAATTTATTTATTTTGAGGCGCGATTATATACTGCACATTTAATATTCAAATTAGAAACGTATCTATAGTTATTATAATACTAGTTAGTTAAAATTCATTAAGATGCAAATGAAACATTTTAATCTAAATCCTGAAACAGTGTGTTTTTTGCGAGTTTATTGTATATTCTGATACATACGATATTATGGGTAAATTATGCAGTCATAGTCATTGAAATGCTGTTTGCTGTGCAGAGTCTAAATTTCTATTTTAACAAGTATACGTTGTCGAAAAATCAGTTTTACGAAGGTAAGTTGATCCAAAGTAATTGATAAGCTTTTAAAAAGTTTCATATTAAAGTAGTTATTACTTTCTTCTATATTCAATAGAAGAAAGTATTGGTTTCGTAAAAATTTTCGACCTCGGGTTTTTGACGAATTTATACGTTTTGGGCGGTGTAGAATACGATTTGGCCAATTTTAGAAAATGCCTGTCTGTGTGTGCGTGAGAGAGAGAGAGAGACAAAAATTTTGTAGCGAATGTATCTCAGGAACTACTGTAAAGAATTTTCACAGAAACTGATATGTTCTTCATTTTTACATAAATTAGTCTATCAACTTTTGGTGAAAATCGTCTAACAAGGGGAATTGCCATTCCGCTCTTCCTAAATTTTTAACGTGGCGATATAAGACAAAATTTCGTATAAGCTCGCCCTGAGAAATAATTTTAACGAATCACTGGGAAATTAAAAAGAATGATTTATAATAGTAATAATCAACTAGAATGAATTTTTTTTTTGGACGCGTTGGAGCAACGCGACCCCCCCCCCCCCCCGAATAGGTGAATTTTCAATATAGATATCTTTCAAAAGAACTCGTCAACACATTTAAAATAAAACAATTGGTTGCATCATTGATTTGAGATATTTTAAAGCAAAATCATTATTATTATTATTATTTTATTTTTGTCAAAAAAAAAAAAAAAACTTATATTTTAAACATATTATTAACACAACATAAAATCTATTTTCTTCGGACATCTAGTGTCATACTCTTATAAGAAAAAATGGGCTGCATTCATTATGAAAATTAATTCTGATAAATAATAATTTTATTGATTGCCCATTTGTACTGTATTAATTTGTATAGGGAAATATAAAAGAAAGTTTTGTGATGGCCACAACATATTAGTTTTTATCTTATCTACGAGTATATAAAAATCTGTTTGTGATATCATTCTCATTGTAACTTCAGTCTTGTTTTTATTGATAGATCAGACCGAAAATGAATTAATTCCGCATCTAGATTATTTTCTAATCAACATTTTTGGAACATAACTTTATTTCAACTTTTCTTTTTGCCACCTGGCACTTGACTTGGCGAAAAATATCAGAAAGGTGCACAAACTACCTCTTCAACGCTGGTCTAAGATTGTCTTCGAATGAATATGAGTAAAATTTAGATATTCGAATTTATATTACAACAACCTGTACAATAAAATTTTATATCTTAATTGTAAGATATAAATTTAAAACTAGTATGTTTTGGCCACCACATGACTTTCTTCTATATTTTCTTATACAAATTAACTCAGTAAAAATAATTTATTAAAATTATTATTTAAATAAATTATCTTCCATGATAATGCACACGGTTTCCATATTAGAGAAGTAGTATAACACTAAATATCAAAAAAAAAAAAAAAAAAGTTGAATTTATTCTCAATACTACACTAATATATATATATATATATATATATATATATTGTTAAAAATGAAAAAAAAATCGATAACTTCATTGTTTTAAAGGTACTGGCGAGCTCTTTTGAAAGATACCCATCATGAAAATTTACTCCCCTCGAGGAAGAACTTCCCTCCCCTTGGGGGGAGGCAAGGGGAGGGAAGTTCCTCCCTCCCCTTATACATACAAAAAAAATTTCCCAGTTGACTATCTCTATTATAAATAATTCTGGTAAATTTCATAATGATTATTAAAAAATAATTCTCTTTATGTACATTTATATAAAATTTTGTCCTATACCGCCATGTTAAAAATTTAGAAAAAGCGCGATGGCAACGCAACCTGTAAGACAATTTTTACCAAAAGTTGATAGGCACTAATTTATGTCAAAGTGCAACTACATACCAATTTGTATGAAATTCTGTGCAGTAGTTCCTGAGATACAGTTGCCACAAAATTTTGTCACACACACACGCACAGACTGACATACAGACAGACAGACATTTTCTAAAAATGGTCAAATCGTGTTCTACAGCTCTCAAAACGTGAAAGTCCATCAAAAATCTGAGGTCGAAAATTTTTACGAATTCAATACTTTCTTCTATTGAATATAGAAGAAAGTAAAAATGAAAAACAGGTTTTATTTCAAAATGCACTAAAAAACCCAATTGATCGGATGGGGATGACATATTGTTTTACCACATTTCTTCTGAACACAGGAGCTTCTGCACAAGTTCTGATTCAACGAGTCCAGTGTTAAAATAGGGATGATAACTCTTGTGATTGAGAGAAAATAGCGATAACGTAACGCCGAATGACTGGATATTCACCAAATCTCAACCTGTCAGTCAATTTGACACCCATCCAAGCCTTTGGAATCATCTTCAAGGCTAGACTCGAAATTTTGATTTGGAATTGGAGGCTCTGACACTCAGCCCCCAACCACGTTAAGTCCGTTACTGTTCGAGTATGTACTGCCATCGAAATTATACAGGTATACAAAATTTCAACTCAATTGGACGATAAAAAGTGGATTAAAATTCGGAAACAAATTTTGAACTGGAGTTGGGAATCTAGAGCCGTTAAACCCCCACCCCTATATCCATTACTACTTGACCAAATATAATTATCAGAGTTATACATGTAGGCAAAATTTTAGTTCAATTCGATGTTAGGAAGTGCGTGAAAATTCCATTCTTAGATTTAAGACACACAGATAAACAACTTACAATGTTAAGCAAAAGTGCGTTATTAGAAAAAGGAATCAAATAAAATAATCTGGTATGTCACGGACACGACTTTCTCTTACACTGCATTTCAATACTATAAAGATAAATTCAAGATTAAGTCGTAATATCAATAAGGTAAGATAATAAAATTCAATCTACTTTTTTACTTTCCGAACACTATAGGAGCCCACCAGCGGCCGAGCGGTTCTGCGCTCAAAGCTGGTAGATGGGAGGTGCCGGGTTCGATCCCAGGTCGCGCTCATCGACCTAGCCGTTCGGAGTTTTCCGTGGTTTCCTCCGAAACTCGCGTAAATACGGGCTAGGACCCCTTAGAAAGACCCCCACGGAGGGCATTCCCCCTATAGGCCTAGGACACTTAAGGAGTCAATCGGCCTTAATCCTACAACCAACCAACCAACCGAACACTATAGTGAGGAAAGTATTGTAATCATGTCAAAAATCCGAATTCGAGATTTTGATGTTTCTATACGTTTCGAGGTCCAACGAGTCCGTTTTCACTATTTTTACGATGATATATGTATGTGTGTGTGTATGTGTGTATGTGTGTATGTATGTGTGTATGTCTGTGAGTGAACACGCTAGCGTCTAAACGCTTTGTTCGAATAAGCTGAAAGTTGGTACGTATATTGTAAGTCACCATAGTACGAACCCTATAGATTTTGGTGAATGTAGCACTTATAGTTTTTTTACAGGGATACAAAGAAAAATTCTTTATCATTATGGCCAAGGGACCAAAATCTTAAAAGTGCGATAGCATCTAAACGCCTTATTCAATTGAGCAAAAACTTTATACACATATTATAGGTCACAGATACTCAATCTGTATAGATTTTGGAGAATCTAGCACTTATAGTTTTTTTACAGGGACACAAAGAAAAATTCTTTGCCAAATTTTTAAAAGTGTAATAGCGTCTAAACGCCTTATTAATCTCAGCAAAGAATTTGTACACATGTTATAGGTCACATTTGAACAAGCTGTATAGATTTTGGTGAATCTAGCACTTACAGTTTTTTTACAGGGACACAAAGAAAAATTCTTTATCTTTATGGCCTATGAGACCAGCGATAACATCTAAACGCCTTATTCAATTGAGCTGAAAATTTGTATGAATATTATAAATCCCTGTTGCCCTAACTATAAGCATTTTGGTGAATCTAGCATTTATAGATTTTTACAGGGACACAACGAAAAATTCTTTATCCTTATGATCTAAGGGCTCAAAGTTCAGTAGCGTTAAATAAAACCTCGTGTGATATATGGAGAAAAATACTCAAACACTCTGTTATGGTTTTCTCTCTTTTGTTTGTTTAGCAACTCCTCTTTTTTTATTTTATCTACAAAACTGTTAGTTACTCAATGTTCGGAAAGTCGAGTGGAGTCACTCCAGATTTTTTAAAAAACCTCAGGTACAGTTTTATTTGCCATATAATTCTGCGTGAGGAGAGCTGCCGCCTCACTCAACCCACATGCACTTATAATGCCTACATTTATTACAAAAAAAAAAAAAAAAAGAAAGAAAGAAAGAATAGAAAAGAAAGAATAGAAAAAAAAAAGAAAGAAAGAAAAATAAACTAAAATCAAGGCTGTTATTAATTTACCAATAAACTTGTCAATCTTGATCAAATTTTCAAGCTAATACGAACTTCAACATACCAAATTTGAATTTCTTGCAGTTATTTGTTTGCATGCTGATAACAGATATACATACAGCTATAAATTGGATTTGCATAATCAGGATCCGTAAAACGTGATGTTATACAAAAAATCCAAAGTTGAAAATAGAACTAAAAAAAAAAAAAAAAAAATACTTCGTTTATAGAATGGATATGAAAAATTAGTTTTCTTTCCTGAACAGTGTTCGCCGATATGGTAAAATGTAGAAAAGCACTTCCATCAATTGCATTCAATAGAAAAGAACATTTAGCTTAATTCTGGATAGCTCCGTATATTGTCCGTAGACTATATGCATACAACATTGTGTACTTATTTAGTTTTATATGAAAAACATCCAACACAAAATGAAATAAATTTCCTGCAATTTCCATACATAGTCCCATCCCAATGTATCTAAATACTTTGTGTAGCCCTGTAAACGAATGATGAATGATTTTCGCATCACAATCTACACACACACACACACACAAAAAAAAAAAAAAAAAAAAAATGCTTTTATGTAAAGAGAAAAATATGTCAATTACATTTTGTGTAGGGCAATCTATAGATGCTATATTTTACTTATCTGAAATTTCTCCATAGACGCAATGTATTGGAATTCTCTTGAATGTCCCTGTACATGAAACATTTGTTTGATCTAAACAAAAAAATTTTGCGTAGCATAACTATATGATACAGATTTAGAATGCTGAGTTTAAGATTTCTACTACTATTCTTTTTTGAGATATGCTGATAACATACACACATACAGATAGACACTCACACAGACTTTCCGCCTAAAATAATGTTTTTTGCATACAGAGAATCCTAGAATGTGTAAAAAAAAAAAAAAAAAAAAAAAAAAAAAACTCAATTTCGGAAATGTAGCCGAAAAACAATACTTTCTCTGACGTATATATGGTTAAGAGAAAAGAAAAAAGAAGTAGATGTAATTGACATTTCTTTAACCCCTTAACGCGCGCTGTCCTCGCTGCGAGGACGCAAAATTTAAGATCCAGCTGCAAAAATTTATCCCGGAAATTTTTTAGCAAAAATTTCCGTTTATAACATAGCAAAAAATTCCGGTTTTTTAACCTTAAAATTTAAAATTTATTTTAGTTTAATTTAGTTCATGAATTCCGGTGGCAGTATAATTTAAATGATCCGAATTGTCTTGTGCCGCAAAGGGTTAATTCCATATATAGAAATTACTTTATCAATCTTTTACGGCACGATTTAAACGTACTATAAAAGATGAGATGTAGCCATAAAACACGTGATGAAAAATGTTACTGAATACCCATTTTCTGAAATGCCTCTAAATGAAATCATTACAAGTTTTCCTAATAGCCACCTCACCATCATTTTGGTGCACTTATACACTGTAGAAGCTGAAATATAGCTCTCCAATAAAAGAATGAGATTTCTGCACATATCGGTCAATATACCTACAAATTGAACCAGCATAGTTTTATATAACAACTATCTTATAAATATTACTTACAAAACTTCGAATAAACACCATAAAATGCAATAAACTTGAAACAATTGTTTCTGGTCGAAAAATCACACGATCCTTCATCAGGCGAAAAAAGTAAGCACGAATGCTGCAGTACTTACTTGCTTACTTTGTTATCCTGATGAAGGGTCGTGTGATTTTTTTCGACCCGAAACAATTGTTGGTGCGTTGCCGCTTTGACTGCAGCACTCGTGCTTACTTTGTTCGCCTGATGAAGGGTCGTGTGATTTTTCGGCCAAAAACAATTGTTGCGCGTTTATTGCATTTTATGGTGTTTATTCAAAGTTTTGTAAGTAATAATTTACAACGCCAGTTCTGTGGTGCTTTCTTATTATCTTATAAATGAAATTTGGTGCACTGAGATACGATAAAAGGTGAGATATAACCATTTTTTAAATGGGGAAAAAGACAACATAATTGTACCACCTATTCGGTCGCACAATATTCGATTTCAAAACTCTTATTAGCACCAAATTATGTCAAGTACCGCACCAATCTAGACCGCCAACCGGTATATATATATACTAAAATCTAATCAAGAGTAATTCATATCAAGAACCAACCAAATATTAAGTTTTCTGAAATTCCATGCATTTTTTTTTTTACTTTCTCTTACCCATAGGGTCGAGAAATAATTGTTTTAGGGTCAAATTTTCGAACGTGAGTTTTTATTATATTTACATGTTCTGAGGTCCTCTGAATACGAAAATCATGTTTTTAGCGAATGGTCTGTGTGTCTGTTTGTCTGTGTGTCTGTTATCAGCATATCTCAAGAACAAATAGCAGCAGAAATTCCAAACTCGGTATTCTAAATGTGTATCATATAGGGATGCTACACTAAGATTTCGTTGAGATGAACCGAATGGTTCGTGTACAGGGACACTCAAAAGTATTCAAATACATTACGTATATGGATGTCTCGAAACGCGTAGATCCACTCAAAACAAGAAATTAAAAGTTTTCACAGAATAAGAAAGTAACAAAGTTTTTCAAAAAAGAAAGTTTTGCAATTTGATTTCTAGAATTGTATATAAGGACCACCCTATATGTATTCTATAATTATTTTTTTTTTCCAAAGTTTTCTGAAATTCTGCATTTTTTTCTTGAGGTACAGCTCGCACAAAATATTTATAACATATAGACAGATATTTAAAAAATTGTCAAATCGTGTTCAGGATATCTCAAAACGCGTAGATCCATTGAAAACAGGAAGTTAAAAGTTTTCACTGAAGAAGAAAGTAACAGAGATTTTCATAGTTTTGCAGTTTGATTTCTAGAATTGCATATAAGGACCACCCTATATGTATTCTATAATTATAATTTTTTTTTTTTTTTTTTTTTTTTTTTTTTTTTCCCAAAGTTTTCTGAAATTCTGCATTTTTTTCTTGAGGTACAGCTCGCACAAAATATTTATAACATATAGACAGATATTTAAAAAGTTGTCAAATCATGTTCAGGATATCTCAAAACGCGCAGATCCATTGAAAAAAGGAAGTTAAAAATTTTCACTGAAGAAGAAAGTAACAGAGATTTTCATAGTTTTGCAATTTGATTTCTAGAATTGCATATAAGGACTTGCATATATTTATTTTATTTATTTATTTAATTATTATTTATCCAATGATTATAATTTCTGATATTTCATTCCGATACTATATTAGAGTAAAAAAATAATTTGAAAAGAATAATAGTAAAATATTGATATTTTATACGAGTAAAATTTATTTATTTATTTATTATTTGCCCAGGGCGGCAAATCCTTCGAAATTATCAAGTGGTGCTAGCGGACAATTTAGGATAAATAGAAAATTAAAAATGCTATTTTTTTTTTTTTTTTTTTTTTTTTTTTTTTTTTTATATATATTATATATTTCGTATAAGTTATGTACCTAATAGCCATTTTTTAAACTAGTTCATCATTTTTCAAATGCAAATATGTACTGATCGTTAAAGTGTTAAGGACCACCCAATATATATTCTATAAATTTCTGCCGAAATAGCATGCAACATCTCAGTAAAATACACTTTTCTTCTCTTATATTTATCCGAAAAACCCTTTCTCACGCACATAGAACACGGTGAATTATTCAGCGTTTTTATACTACTGAATTGCGTTGCATTTATTTTTCCCCTCCCCTCTAACCAGCTTGAAATATCGCCCTATTTCCGACTGGTCCATCCACTTCACACCGCGGCTCTGCATCCGAACAAGAATCACGGTGACCCCTTGCACTATCAACATTTTTTTGTGTTTCTTCTATACTACCGAGATGAGTTTTAACGAACATAAATTCGGTCCAAAGCCGCGAAGGGTTACGAATTTTATACCTTATCCATTTTCATCATCGGATAGATGAAACATCCCCCCCCCCTCCTTTCTAAACTTCTAATTAAATACGTTAGGGTGTGTGTGATGCGTTATTAGGTTATTCAATCAATTCTGTAGAGGCGTCAAGGGTGTTTTATTTTTTTATTGCAAAAAGTTACTATGAGTACGAATCCGTTTTCTATTTCAATCGCCAAAAGTGGATTTTAGCAAAAGAAATGTTAAACGTTATATAGAGAGACTGTAACTAAGAGGAAACTAAGAGTAAAATGTCATCATCGTAGAAGTAAATCCCAATATTCAATGTTTTTTTTTTTTTTTTTTTTTTTTTAATTCGTTCATTTCATTAATCATTTCATGCCAATTGTGAGTTACTCCCATTTTTTTTTTTTTTTTTTTTTAATCAAATATAGTATAAAACAATAGTAAATTATAATTAATTTGAGTGTAATTAAAATAAAATGTATTAGTAATTATGATTAAAAAAACTTTGTAATTTAACACCATAAGTTATAAAAATACAACATTGTTTTATGGTTGTAATTTACAAAATTTCCATTCATTCCTATTCACTCAACACTTCTCAACACTGATGTTTTGATGCATTTTTCTGAAGTTAAAAATCTAATTAAGCAAAGTTTCAAAGTACCTACCACCATTTTGAAATAAGATGGCTGATCAAATTCATTAATAAACTTCGTGGAGACTTTTATATGGACTATGTATATACCGTGTTTCCGGGTCATATCGGTTCCCAAATAAATATATTTTTTTTATGTTAGTTATAATTTTCAAGCGACCGACAAATGGAAACAAAATGACGTATCAAGTTAAACAATAAATTCATTCAAAATATATCTTAGATGAAGTGCATAGTCTAGTTTTGGTTCTAATTGATTTGAAACCAATATTTCGAAAATTATCGTCATGATAACTTTTTCAATATATATAGGGGTCATTCCATGTCAAATCAACACAAAAATCTGCATTTTTAACCTGACCCCCTCAGAGTTTTATGAAATTGGGCTTATTTATTTGTTCTATAGAGTATTAATTAGTTCTATAGAGTTCTATAGAGTAATAATACATTCTTATTAATGTATATCAATTAATAAGTCCCTACCTCTTTTAGTTTTTGATATACAGGGCTGCAATAATGGATGAAAAATTCAAAAATTCAAAATTTGTCTGATACAAATGTGCCCATATTTTGTTTTCTAATTAACTTAGAGATACAAAATTGTTATCATTAGAAAGTTTATAATAGAGGCTTTCAAATGATGTATCACAAGTATATACTTTTTAAATATTTCATTTTAAGGACAGACATTTTGTCTTTTGACTTTTAATATCCCAAAAAATACATATTTAATTTTATATGTTATTTTTATTTTTACTATCTATAATTATTGCAAATTTCAACATGGGACGGCAATGGGATGCTGAATTATAAATTAATATGCACCCCTACATCAGTATTTTCATACTAACATAAAGAAAGTTTTACCCATATTTTGTTCCCTAATTAACTTAGAGATATAAGATTGATGTCATTAGAAAGCTTATAATATATGCTTTCAAATAATATATCACATGCATATATTTTTTAAATTTTTCCTTTTAAGGTCAAACATTTTGACGTTTGACTTTCAATATCTCAAAAAGTACATATTTAATTTTCGTTTAAAAATATAATTATTTAATATATAAAAAACATAATTTTTAATATATAAATATTTAATTTTTAAAAGAAAATTAAATATGTACTTTTTGAGATATTTGAGGTCAAAGGTCAAAATGTTTGACATTAAAATGAAATTTTTTTTTAAATATATACTTGTGGTATATAATTTGAAAGCCTGTATTATGAGTTTTTTAATGATATTAATCTTATATCTCTAAGTTAATTAGAAAACAAAATATGAGCACATTTGTAGTAGACGAATTTTGAAAATTTGCATGTTTACCCATTTTTGCTGCCCTGTATATAAAAAACTAAAAGAGGTAGGGAGTTAACAATTGGTATACATTTATTTCTCTATAGAACAAATAAATGAGCCAAGTTTCATAAAAATCTGAGGGGGGGGGGGTCAGGTTTTTAGCTGTGTTGATTTGACATGGAATGATCCATAGATATATGTATATAGGGGAATGTCTCCTGTTACGGACGTTCTCTGGTTATAAGGGCACCCCACCATATCTTTTAACAGAAAGCAAATATGGTGGATTTGAGTACAGTCAAACTTATATTATAACAGTATGCAGTTTTTGTGTCAACACCGAAGTGAATATACGCATTTGCTTAGTAAGTGAAAACAAATCTGAAAAAAAGCAACACAAAAGTAATTTGTGAACATTTTCAGAATGCGACAAATCGAAGTGAATTAATTCAAAAATGTAAGTGTAATGTATATTCATGCAGTATATTCATTATATTTTGTGATGCAATATCGAATTTAGCCAAAATATGGACCGAAAATTGCTTTTTCTGTCATTATAAAAATGGCTGCCATTCCCATTTTTAAAGAAATCCACTTAAAATAATATCTACCTATATATACATAAACATAGTTACATGTTTTTTAGGTATTCTCAGATCCACAAAATGACAAACGTATTTGCGAGATGCGAGGTCTTGTAGTACTTTAAAGCATACAGAAATTGCTGGCTTACATGCAGAAGATATTTTGAACTTTTTTGCTAAACAGCAAAACTCGTTCTACAATCGTTTGCTGACACACTCTTGTAATTCGTAAAGAGTAGTAAAACGTGTTTTACATTTGAAAAACATTCGTAAATTTTTTACACGAGTTTGTGAAATGCCTTCTACAGATGTTAACGTACACGCTGACGCTGAAGATACTATAATCTGTAGAACTAAAAGTTAATACAAGTCTAGTGAAACTTTGGCAGTGGATATGACACAAGAAATTAAAATGTTGAGAGTAGTCCCAAAGTATGGGTCCTAAACATGCCATCCCTATTTTGAAACTTAACAGATAAAATGACTTACACGTACTGACGACAGTACGCGAAATTGAGCAGTTGACGATGAAACACAGACACCGACGTCAAATTCACGGTCTCTCTACGGACTACTCGAGAGAGACGTAACCTTCAGACACAAGGTTAACGAATTCCCAGAAAATTTTACATCCAGGAACTTATTCTTAACAACCAGCAATATAAAGTAGAGATATTAGGATGTAAGGACAATTACATATATATATGACATGCCTAGCAATAGAAATTTCTTCTACCAAAACTTATCTGCAAACAGGCCATGACTAATGCCAGGGCATGCGGAGCAGTTGCCCTGGGCCCCCTTCTTGAAGTGCTCCCATTGGCATACGCAGGAATTATGTTAAGTACGTGTCACAAAGAAAAAAATGGCTTTTTTTTTTAAATAATTAACTGTTGAGGCCCTCTTTTCCCCCTCTGCATATCCCCTTCCTTAATTTTGAACAATGTTTTGTTTACTACTGTTCTACCATTATTCATGAGATTCAGCTGAGCTATTATGTCTTAATTTTGTGACCATCTTTCTTGGAATACCCTCTAAAGAATTGTAACTGTAAATAGTACTAGTAAAAAATTTATGCGTATATAAAATAGGTGTCTAGTACAAGCGTTCTCCGTAGATTTATTTTGCTTCTGGACTAGAGCATGTGTACAGTGGGCACACCATATGTGAATTATAAATAATTTCATGTTGTCACTAATATAGAAGTGTACAAACTTGAAATTGTAGCTGAGCGATTAGTAAAAATTGTAAGCAAGGTGCTTGGTCATCTGACTCTAGAGAGAATTTAGCTCTAGGCACTATAATGTAATTTCCAAACAATCGATATGCACTGACAAAAGGAGCATTAGTGGCGTAGAACGGGGGTATAAAATGTTAATGAGTGGAGTTTAGGCTAGTGAAGGATGCACACAATATCCGAAGGCGTGTTGAGAAGGGGGAGCAAAATATTTTAAGCCTTCAAGGTGTCGTGCAATATTTTTCAGTTGTGGAGATGGGTCACAATATAGTCATGGAGTTGTGCAACCTGACGATCTCTTATGCCATTGGAAACTCCCCTCCTCAGAATAAGCTTGCCCGGGGTAAAGTAGTCTAAGTTGGGCCCTCTCTGCAAATCAAAATTTATCTACGAACCAAAAATGTTGGGCTAAGTTTACTATTGTAGTAATCAACTCGTGAACTAAGAAAAATTTGCATTTACAAAAAAAAAAAAGTTTAGATGCATACAATAAATGTTGATATTCTTTAAACTACAGCGCTTTATTAATCAAGAAAATTAATTTGCGATCTTTTAAATTATCTGCAGCACTGTCTGTCATGATACATATTCATTAAGGGAAAAAAAAAAAAAAAAAAAAAAAAAAAAAAAGAAGAAGAAGAAGAAAAAGAAGAAAAACTCCTGAAAAGATTTTATGCGAGAGTTCCAAGAGAGTCCATTGAGCGTTTTATTAGATATTCGATAAAGCGTCAAAATTCTTTTCGATAGAGTGCATATTGAAGTTTTTAGCACATTTCCTTTTGCTCGAATTTCACTCGCACATAAAAAAGAAATATCTATTCGTCATCGGTAAATGAATTAATGTAATTCTCACCTTTGCTATCACGTATTGACTTCTAGCGGTGCTGTCTTTTCTGCCTACCTCTGGATGGTCAAAAAGCTAAGTTTAACGGGTTTACTGCCATCCACCAGGGAAGAAAAACGCCAAATCATCACATGGCAACCTCTTACTCTAATCTTTAAAAGTAACCAAAGAGTTCTAGAGAAATTGGCTAACTCATCGTTCAGACTATGATTGCATCCTCTGAAAGTGGGTCTCCGAAAATGCGACTTCATTTCGATGTTCTTCTTGGATACAGTGTTCAACCGGGACACCTGCACCTCGAAGAGTGCGCTATAGGAGCACACAGACCGCGCACCTGGATACAGGAATTTCGATTCAGTGTTCTAATAAGAACCTTACTTAACCAGATAATTCACTGCAGGACAGAAATTAAAAGGAAGATATTAATCGGTAAAGGCCGTCTTTGTTTACAATTACATTGCAAGAATATTTTCGAAAATCAATTTTTAAAGAAAAACATCCGAAAGCCTGTTTTCATGGAAGGTAATTGGGCTGCGGTAGCCCAGTCGGTAGAGCGCCGGCCTCGTAATCGGAAGATTGCGGGTTCGGTACTCGAACCGGCCAAAGACCGTCGTGTACACTAATGGTGGCTGGTGCACGTAAAATCTGTCGTGGCCGCAATGTCCTCCATGTTCCCATCAAAAATTATACCCTTGGGGGTCACCGAAGCGGGAGAGCCATCCCTTCCGTGGAGGATCAAAATTGAGATGGCATGTATCCGGACCACCTTTAGGGGTGAGTCCCAAACCGTCGACAATTGCCCATCTGCGCAGCACTAGTACGACGTAAAACCCAACCAACCAACCTGGAAGGTAATTTTTCGAGAGTAACAGAAATAATCATGCTTTACCCCGTGCAGTACACTTAGTAGTGTGTAGTACTCACCGAACAGAAGAAAAGTAAATATTCACAAACAAATTAAGTGAAAAAAAAAAGAAAAAGAAAACTTAAGAGATAGATTGGCCACGTTGAGGTTAGATGGCAGCGGAACCATACAATCGGATACAAAGGATACATTCCAAACACTTGTGATCTCATATTATTTAAAGAGCTGTCCAATTTAAATGCAATGGAGTTCGCTCTCTTTTCTCTAGACTTCTCCGATTCTTTTTCTTTTTCTTTTAATTATTTTAAGTCACCGAATGGTAAAAGCTGGGGCACCCCGCGGAGTTTTGCAATTATTGCAGGAACGGTAGCGACTTTAAAACGCTGTGAATTATTTATGAGACGCCGATCTTGTTACACTGAAGGGGGAAAAAAGAAAAGTAAAGGGGAACATCAAAAATCTCAGCTTTCAAGGCTGGAAAAGATGAAAATAAAACAAAAGAATAAGAGATACTTAGAAATAAGAACGAGCATAAATCATCCGTTGTAAAGCCGAGTAAAGGCTGTATATATTCTATTTTATTTGGTTTCGCTTTTATTTGTTTTCCACCAGCGGTTGTAATGAATCCTGCGCGGCAGGAAAGCAGGTAATGGCTCGTATTAATTGAAAGAAATGGTTTCATTATATTTCTAAGCTCGCGGCGGTCCAGCAGTGCACTTGCTTTTAACCAGAAAAAGACAGGCCGCACAACGAATATAAGATTACTCTGTGAATACCTGACATTTGCAGGGGTGTTTGCGTTCCGGGTTTTCTATTTTATTTCCCACCAGTAATTATGAATTGCATTTTTGATTATATTTAATTGCTAACCTTTACTAGAAAACTACCAATAATATCACTATTAAAAAATTCTGGTAGCAATTTCCGGGACACAAACACTCCTGCATTTAACAAACGCCGTTTTTGTCTATGCGTTTAAGGGGATTTGGCACCATTGGAAGTTTCATATAAAGTTTATATTTCCATTTAGTATTTATAAATTGAGTTGTTTTGGGTTTATTTAATAAAATATATATTCAGGCAAACAATACTTATGGTATTTGATACAATTTTTACAAATATGAAATCTTTAAATTGCGTTTCCTCAGTTTATATTTTCTCATGAATTCATGAACTTCAAAATGCTAAAACTTCAACCGATATTTAGGAAAATATCTGATTTATTTCTTTATTTATTTATGCCAGATGTTTAATAGAACCTACTTAAAAGAATTAGGGATGGGTTTTGCAATATCTTTACCAGAAAAAAATATTAAAAATATAAATATAACAAAAATAGTATTTTGTTTTCCGCGAATTTTTGCATAGACATGTACTTTTTATCCCCGAAAACTAATGGATAAATTTTAACCTCCATCCCTAATTCTTTTAAGTAGATTGCATTCATCATCAGAAAAAAGAAGAAAAAAATCAAGTATTTTCTTAAAAATCTGTAAAAGTTTTAGAATTTGTAAGTTTGAAGATCATGCTCTCTTAAAATAAATGAGTTAATTCTGCATGTCAAGTAAAGGTTAATTTTTTTAAAAATCGACTTGAGTTAAAAATGCAGTTCTTTGAGGTAATTAGTAGCTTTTTATTTAAGCGAACTTAAGTTATTGATACTTGAATTATTTCTGCTCATTCATCCACTTGTATGTGGCAACATCGCTGCCGCTGCAATATATTTCTTCAGTAGCATACAAGTGCAACGGGCAACGTCATTGTAAAGTGATCCCGATTATTAAAATCATTTGTATTAAAATCATTAATAAAATAAATAAATTACTCAAGTACAATAAATAACTCAAGTTTGAGTGCATTATGCTAACTCATTCATTTTAGTGAATTTAACTCAGGATGAGAGGGTGCGATTCTACTAGGCAAATGAGTGAAAATTCACTCAAGTTGAGTTATTTTCATTATTTCATTTTAAGAGAGGGAATTCACGAGAAACAGCAAATTGAGAAAACTTTGAATCTGTAAAAATTATATTAAAACCATAAGAATTATTGCCTGGTTATATAGTTTATTGAACAAACCTGATACAGTTAAATTTATGAATATTAAATGGAAATATAAGTTTTTATATCGAACCTTCTGTGGTGCCAAGTCCCCTTAAAGGGTACATCATAGACAGTCAAGGCCATCCAAAGCCCACGTTATTCTATGGGTAAAATTGTTTATAAAATTACACATTACCTAATTGTTATTTTTAAATTCCGTTTTTAAATTCTGAAAACGCACAACCGTTAAATTAGTACTCGCTTTCCAAAAATTTATTTTTAAAAATTTTTAAATTAGAAATTTAATGCAAAATTTCACTAAATGCATTTTTCTCATATTTACCTGTAAAATGAAATAGTATTAAAATTAAAAAAAATTCAATTTTTGGAAAACGCAAATTATTTTGGTTATAATTATTTTAGAAAAATATTTTTTTTATTACAATTTTTTTAACATTTTATGAGTAATATTATTAATTTAAAGAATTTTTATTTTTTATTGAAAAAGTTAAGTAAAATAAAAGATAAATAAATAAATAAATAAATAAAAATAAAATAAATAAAAATAAAATAAATAAAAATAAAAACAAATCTGTCTTCATAAAATCGATAATAGTAAAAATGTCTTCGAAATAAAATATGCTATGTAAATATAAGCGATGACTTAGTGAAACGAAAGAAAGAAAAATGAATTTGTAGTAGATTTTTTTAGTAAATAGACAGAATAATAAGGAGACTTGGCTTGTGAACACGTTTGATAACCCAAAACGACAAATGAAACGCGCTGCCCATTAGTTACATTTTCTTTGGCTAAATATAATGATTTAACTTATTCAAATGTCCTGTGTATTATTTATTATTATTATTATTTTTTTTTTTTTTTTGGTGTGTGTGTGTTTCTTTTCTTTTAAATTTCATTTTTTTTTTTTTTTTTTTTTTTTTTTTTTTTTTTTAAATCATTAATTTTGTGTGTGTGTTTTCCCCGTACTATTCCTTGTGTAATCCTGTCCTGAGATAGTCAAGAATATAAATACATCGGAGAAAAACATATCTGACGGAGGAATTATTTTAATGTTGAAAAGCGTATGGCTTGAAGAAGTGTAGTGATAATGAACAGAAACAATTAGATGATTAACCGTAGAACACTAGCGTGTTTATATATGCCGCTATCACTAGAGATGCAGTGAAGCCACATATCCGAAAACTGGCAGTGAGGACGCGTCCAAAATGTTGGAGGGATGCCAGCTTGTCCAACAGTTTGAAATTTGGAAAACATCCAGTAATTCCGAGCTCTGTTATTGCTCATTTTCCCTGAGTCAGATGACTGTCACCCCTATTTTAGCATTGGACTCGTTGAGTTAGCACTTGCGCAGATGCTTCCATGGTTTCATCAAATGTGGTCGAAGAATACATAAAATTTACGGGCTCATATAAAAGTCGATTTATTTGCTTATATTACGTTAATGCTGTTTTTAAATATGTTTAAATATTTGCTGTTTTACCCAATATTGCTAATTTTTCATTAACTGAATAATTATATCGAAGCACTCTAGGTGAAACAAGTGTATCAGTAGTAGGGAAAGGGCAAAAAAGAACCAATAAATGAAGACCTCAAGTAAAATTTACGTACCATTAGTTTTCTAGGGTTAGTGAGAATGCCTGAAGCACAGATAAATCACAAAGTTGTTAATAATTGTTACAACTTTAGGTTAAACAATGGTTAACGGATACCATTCTTTTTGGACGCAAACATGAACATAGTATTTACAAGCCTTGACAGACTTTATTGGGTTACAGGGGTACCACCTACCATAATCAGTAGCGCCCTTTTACAATTGAAAAAGTTTGAGCAGAATCAGACTCAGAGGAGAAAGTATGGACGAAAGTAAGTTAGGACAAAATAGGGATCATATACGTTTTGGAAAACTAGCAACCTCAAATGAATCCCAAACTCACCAGGAGATACTCCAGATGCTCAATTTTATACCCAGTCAACTTATTTGAGGAAGAATATTTCGTTGAAATGCTCACTGGTTAGGAATTTCAATCGTAGAGCCTTGGAAAATTTGATATTAACAAAAAACTAAGTATAAATCGTCTACAATGGAAGAGCATCGGCGCTGGACTTTTAACTATTGAGGACGATTAATACGGTCTAATGAATCTAGATTTTATTTGTATACTCGCTCTAGAATTATAAGAACTGCTGAAGGAGCTTTCAAATTTGAATATGTTCAAAGATCTGTACAGAATAAAAATAGAGGTGAAAGTATTATTTTTATTGGAGATCTATTTCAAGTACATCGGGGTAAGACTTTCAATTAAAGTATGCATCCGCATGAAAATTGTTGACTATTCTTTAACCACATTTCTTACGACCATGGAAGACTCCATGCAAGTGCGGACTGAACGAGTCCAATGTTAAAATAGGGATGATGGAGAGAAAATAAGTGATAAGGGAACACCGAATGACTGGATGTTTATTAAATTCCAGTCTGTCGTTCAGTTTGGCACCCCTGCAAGCCTTTGGACTCGTCTTCATTGCTAGTCGTAGGAAATGTGGTTACACTACATATATATTTATGGGACAATGAGTATTTAGCATAACTTAAGATTTTGAAATACGAAGATTTAATCGTTGATACACAGTTTTAAAATGATAGTTGTACAATGTATCGTTCTAAAGTTGTTTTTACTTGATATGAGGATCATTACTAACTTGCTGTACCGCATCCCACATGATTCGCATATTTAATAAATAAAGTGAACAAACAACTAATTCAGTTCAACTGATATATAAATTCATTATGTAGATTGTAGAGTAAATTAAATTTGATATAAATGCCATCTTGAATCAGAATGATAGCTCGACAAAATGATTAAGACTGTTATTAAAATATTTCATTCATTTCATTTGGCCCATGGCAGGAAACAACCGTTAGGCATTAGGGTTAGTTCCTATTCAGGCTCATCATGACAGGCACAACCCTCTCAAGCACTGACCGCAGCCAGTGCTGGTTCACTTTTATTTTTCCAATGGAAATCGCGTATAATTAACTAGCCCACTGCGATAACAAGAACTTTGAGAACAGAAGCCACTTAACGGTTATTCAGGAATATTAGATTAATATGCAAATGGGCATAGCTAAAAGGGGAGGGGCATGATTATTTACCAGAAATCTTTTGTGCAATCAATGTCAAAAGTATCACAAGAGACTACATGCAATTTTGTTAATCTTGAACTATACACATGACTGAGTACATCCACAGTTTAATTACCAATTTCTAGTCAATAATGAGTTGTTAAAACGGAGTCGATAAGTGATTTTTGCAATCTGTTTCGTCGACATTTTGAATTTCGGTATTACAGTGATGGATTAGCGCGCTTTTAAATTATATTAAAGGTGCATAATAGAAGACTGTTACAAAGAACAATCATCTGCAGCCTTTAACTGGTTGTCTACAAAAGTTTGCTTTTATTGTTGAAAAACCTATATAGAATAATTACCTGATCCTGCTTCTATCGGACAATTCACTTTACCTATTGAGTGGCTAATGCATGATAGGCTTTGCGATGAATAAAAATATTTAATATCTTAATATAAATAAAAATCATTTATGTATGTCTTATATCTTCTCCCAAACCATTGAAGGTTAATTTCATTTGTGAGAGGCTAGACATTAGACAGATTTCTTGTCCAACTTCAAATACTAAATAGTAACTTTTCTTAAGGAACTTGGGTATGCCAATATATCTGTATGTGTTCTTGTAAATAATACAAAACATTTAATTTAAGACATATAATGTACTCTTAATAAGGTAAAAATGTAAGGCGACAAACAGACAAAATTTTAATGACATATATCTTTATCACTCAATTTCTCTCAATTGAGACACATTTGAAGATCAGAGATTTTATTTTATACAAAGAAGACTTTCATGTGATACCTAATTTAAAATAAAGTTTCACAATTTAAATAAATAAATATATGTATAAAAAATTGTTTAATAACGTAACAGACATGACACGTGTAAAAATTTAGAAATCTTTTGTTTACTTAATTTTAAGTTTTCTTTTTTAATTAAAAATATGGGAAATTTTTATGTATAATGTATTATATTATGCGATATGTTTCACATGTTTTCTATCAAGAAGAATTAGGAATAACTGAGTTAGTTGAAAAGTAAACAAGAAAGAAAAATTATACGGTGCGCATTGATTATTGACACTTTCCAACTGCACTGACTCGTTGTATTGTATAACCTTCAAATTTCTTTGCCTACATCATCACACAGCGGACAGCCAAAAAGACATAAAGTCAGACATATATAGACCAGTTGAAATCATAATCACTCTGAAACATTGTTGGAAAAGAGCCCTTATTTTCCAATTACAGCCTTTAATGTATCTGAATATATTGGTGCAGCTATATAAATATGAAGGTTAAGCATATCATATTCTATATATAATACTATTTTAGCTTATTAGCTGTAAATGTCAATTTATTTATGATTTTCGACAGTCGAACAGACAGATACATTAATTCAAATCATATTCATACTTTAAAATTGTTAGAAAGTGTTAAAAACGTTTAATGTAATCAAAATGCAGTTCAACAAATTTCCAATAATAGTCCTTAATGTAATTGAATATTTTTGTGTAAATTTTAATGCTAATCATACTATATTCTAAAGAAAGCCTTCTTTTATGCATATGAGTAACACATTTTAATTTCATTAAGATTTGTGCAAAGTAAAGTCATCAAAATGTGGTTTCTACAAATACCTTTCTTAAAACGCAATGCTTTAGAATACTTTCAGGTGTCCCTGTACACAAACCATTGTCGGTACTTAATCCATTTTCAATAGAAAACATCCAATAGTGCACTTGAATAACATATTTCAATTTCATTAAGATTTGTGTAATGTAAAGGTATCAAAATATGATTTATAGAAATATCTCTCATAGAACACAATACATTGGAATACTTTCGGTTCTCCCTGTACGCAGACTAATAGTGGAATAATACTCAATTTTCAACAGGAACCATCCGATAGTGAATAATATATATCAGTTTCAAGAATTTCCGTGAATATTTACGGGAGTTAGAGCGCGGACAGATACTTAAACCGAAGCCATAAACACTTTTCAATCTTGTTGGAAAGTATTAAAAATGGACTTTCTGTTTACTTTCACATGGAACTAACCCGAACAGATTTCAATCATACTTGACACAATTACTATGTATGAACAAAGTTGAAGTACTGTGGGTGTATCAAATTTCTAGGGCATTCACAGTGGGAGGGGGTGAGGAGAAACTATCTTGAAAAACCATATTTTTGTGTAACTTCTACAGTAATAAGAAATCAAGAAACTTCAGATTTAATATGTAGGTTATTTCTATTTTCCCTAAGTAGAAGTTTATATAAAAATTCGAAATTAAAAATAGGTGAAATAATTAAATAAAATGTTCTAAAATTACGCTTTCGTTAAAATTTTATGCATGCAATTTAAATATTTTACTGTGAATACGTCCAAATAAGGTGGTGCTTAACATAATTAAAATCAAAATAATTTTTACATATTACAATGGCGTCCCTTTCAGAAAACCTCTCAAATGAAGTATTATCTTCTTTGATGTCATTTTTTAGAAGTTATTCGATAGGAAAAGGGCAATTTAATAGAGAAAACTGCCATATTTTACGATGATTCTGTGGCGTTCTTATCTACTGGCGATAGAATAAGTAGTAAAAAATATTAATATTAAATCTAAATTATTGTATAACTAATAGTTTTACACGTTCTTCTCACGGTTTAAAATTTAAAAATAAAAATTGAAAGCAAAGCCATTTAATTTAACCTGTTGGCAAGAGAATGCTTATTCCGAGTTCGGATGAAGACGAAGTTTTCTTCAAATCTGTTTAAAAGTTCTGTTGGAATCTACAGCGATTTTCCATGTGTGAAGAATAGGTAAAAATGCAAGACACTCCCTCATAACCCTTTAAGTACTAAATTTCGGAAGATTACCTCATTTCACTCTAATTAGGGCGTAAGAGGAGACATTTTCTAAATTTCAAGCTTCTAAAGCAAACCACCGCGAATTTTTCATTTGTCCCTGTGCGAAGAACGGGTAAAAATGCTAGAAACCCCATTTTTACGGACTTAAATACTACATTTTAAAAGAATCTAATATTTTCCTTCATTAGGACCTAAGTAGAGATATTGTGTTAAATTTAAAGCATTTATTGGAAAACTTTGCGATTTTTCACAGGCAAGAACTGGTAGACTGTTAGACGCCCCCTTTCATATCCTTAAATACGAAATTTCGCAAGAATTTCATCTTTTACTTTAATTAAGGCCTAACTGGAGACATTTTGCTAAAGTTCAAGTTTATATTGCAAACTACCGATTAAAAGCTGAAAAAACTTCGACTTCTACTTTCAACCTCTATGAAATTAAGGATTAAATTTCGTTAAATGCGTTTACAGTGAGCCCTATACGTCATGAAAAGAACCTACAGTCGGTAACGAACGTCTCCGAACACTAACAAAAATTCCTATATAAAAAAAAAGTACACCTAATACAGTTTTGTTAAATAAATCCTTGTCGAATCCTGTTTTTAGACTGACTAAGAACAGGATTCGACAAAGATTTATTTAACAAAACTGTATTAAGTGTACTTTTTTTATATACAAATTTTTGCTAGTGTTCGGAGACTTTTGTTACCGACTGTACTGTCCAAACGGCATGTTTTTAGCTTCGGTGATTTGGATTCAACGTTGGTAGATGAATGGGTGAGTCAGTGACATTTCGCGTTTACATATATAGATATTACATGAGAAGGCTTTACCACGTTGCAGATAAATATTTTATTCGCCTGAGTACCAAATATAAACTCTTTTCTTAGATAAACATTTTTTTTTTTTTTTTTTAAGAGTGTTGCTATTTGAGGTTTATATTTTACAAATGATTTATTCCAAAAATTATTTATTTGTAACAACGAGATAAATAACTTAGAGTGCTGATTCAGTGGATGAAGAATTAGCTTTCTGTGGTTCAAGATGAATCACGTGACATGAAACAATATGTTGCTATGTTTGGCCCTTTATCGCTATTTTGGCATTTAAAATTTCAGTTCGGCAAATTATCATTATTATTAGGTAACATGGCAGTCCTATGACCGTAATAAATTGTTTTTTTTTTTTTTAAATTTCACATATTTCACATTTTATTTAATAAATAATAAAATATCTTTTTTTCTATCGTTTCCCAACAAAGTTTAAAAATGCTTATAAAAGAAAAGTTAAACTTTTAATGAGATAAAATTTAACGGGACCGTGCCCTTAACGGAAATCTATAGACCCGTGGCCTTAGCGGAAATGTTGGTGACGTGCCTTTAGCGACCGTGCCCATAGCGGAACGTGGCCTTAGCGGAATGGGATGAAAGGGAAGAAAGAGGAATAGAAGAATCCGTGCCCTTAGCGGAAATAAAAAGGTGTGCGAGTAGCAGTTTGAAATATGTTATTTAGATGCACAAAAGAATGCTTTCTATAGAATGTAGTATGATTAGCATTAGATTTACAGAGTCACACAAAAATATTCAGTTACACTGAGGGTTATTATTGGAAATTTGCTGAATTGCATTTTCGTTTACATTATTCATAAACGTGAATCATATTCACATTTTAAAAAATGGTAAAATAATTCTACCATTTTTTTTTAAATTATATGATTTGAATTAGTGTATTTGTCTACTCTACTGTCCGTTTGTCCGCCTCCGGCTTCCGTAAATATTTTAATAATTTTTCATTTTTACTTTCTTCTGTATTCAATAGAAGAAAGTATTGAATTCGTAAAAATATCGACTTCCGGTTTTCGATGGATTTACACGTTTTGAGAGGTCCAGAACACGATTTGACTATTTTTTGAAAATGTCTGTCTGTATGTGTGTGTGAGTGACAAAAATTTTGTGTTAACTGTATCTCCGGAACTACTGCTCAAAATTGCATATAAATTTACATATAGATGTACCTTGAGCTAAATTAGTGCCTATCAACTTTTGGTGACAAGCGCTGAACAGGTGACACTGCTATACAGCGATTTCCACAATTTAACCCTTTCACTACCAATATATTTTTTTTCTGAGAAAAATAAAATAAGTATTAAATAATTTATCTGAAGTGGTCCATTTAATAGACAGTGAATTTTTTCAACTGACATTTCTATCCACCTATTCATGGTAGTTACAGGTCTAAAAAACAAGAACAGAAAACATTCAGAAAAAAAATTTCATATTATATTTTAATTTAAGCTTGGGACATATAAGTCCCAGTGGTAGCGAAAGGGTTAAGGGGAAGTTGTATCTCAGGTTCTATTGCGTATAATCAATCAAAATTTGATATAAGAGAAGGCCATTGTGAGACATTATATTGATTCAATCTGAATATTTATGGACCGACAGGTGACGCTGCTATACGGCGATTTCTGCAATTTAAGGGAAAGCAAATAGGTAATTGAGAGCAGCAATTCTGTTTCTGTTAAGCATTTTTAACACTTTCCAACAATGTTTCAGAGTGATTATGAATTCAGTTAGTCTATATGTCTGTCTTTCTGTCTGTCTATTGTGTAATAATATAGTTAGACACAGAACATAGAACGTTATACGATACAACGAGTACGTACAGTTGGAAAGTGTTGATAATCAAAATCGTACCTCATGATTTTTCGTTTTAGATTTAGTTTTAAAAGGTGTAAAGCTTAATTAGATTTTCGAAAACTTAAATAAATCATAAAATGACAATAATGTACGTTTTCGTTTGGAGTACTGTGATTCATTAAACTTTATATTGTTACAGATCACCGTTCCCTCAAATAACGGATATTCTACAGTAAGCATACCTATTTTTGCGACAGGTTACTTCTGAAACAAAATATAGGCAGTGCTAAATGTGGATAAAGTGTGGAGTAAAATTGAAGAGTTCATTTTTTTTTAATTTATTAATTTTTTTTAAAGTTTATTATACATTTCCGCTAAAGGAACGTATGCTCAAAGCATGCCACCGAGGGGGATAACATTTCCGCTAAGGACACGGGTTTATGGATTTCCGCTAAGGGCACGGTCGCTAAGGGCACGGCCCCGAAATGTTATCCCCCCTCGGTGGCGTGCTTTTAGCGGCAATGTATAATAAATTTCAAAATAAATTAATAAATAAATAAAAGAACTCTTCAGTTTTCCTTCACACTTTATCCGCATTTAGCACTGGCTGTATTTTGCTTCAGAAGTAACCTGTCGCAAAAACAGGTATGCGTACTGTAGAATATCCGTTACTTGAGGGAACGGTGATCTGTAACCATATAAAGTTTAATGAATCACTGTACTCCATACGAAAACGTACATTACTGCCATTTTATGATTTTATTATGTTTTTGAAAATATAATTAAGCATTAGACCTTTTAAAACTACAACACAAACGAAAACTCAGGAGGTACACATTGGTTATCAGCACTTTCCAACTGTACTTACTCGTTGTGTTGTATAACATTCTATGTTCTCTGTCTATATTATCACACAATGGACAGACAGAAAGACAGACATATAGACTAACTGAATTCATAATCACTCTGAAACACTGTTGGAAAGTGTTAAAAATGCTTAACATAAACAGAAAAATTTCTCTTAATTTCCTATTTGCATCCCTTAATGTATTGTAACATTTTTCGGTAGCTCTGTAAATCTGGTGGTTAAGCATACTATGGTTTATAGAAAACATTTTCGTAGCATAATAACAATAAATGGGAATTTCTTTATGATTTTTTGATAAAGTTATTTAAATGTTATTTACAAAAATGTCTCCCTTAAAGCGCAATGCATTGGTATTTTTTGGATGTTCATGTACACAGACCAGTGGCATAGGTTCTGTTAGAGCCATTTTAAGTAGGGAATATTCAATAATGAGTTTGAATAACACATATTATTAAAAAATAAATAAATAAAATAAAAGTAAAAATTAGTAAGTTGTGGCCACTACAAGACTTTCTTCTATATTTTCCTATACAAGTTCACTAAGTGCAAATAAATAATTTTTATCTTAGAGAAAACTAACACTTAACATCCAAAGAAAGACAGTTGTTTTATTGTCTATGAATGACATCTTAAAAAATGCATTTTTATAATAGTTATGTCACATATCAAGTTTCATAAAGTTATGTACTATAGAAGTTGAGATATAGCTTTCACATTGTCGAGGAAATCTGCAGCATAGCAACGCCACCTATTGGCCGATAAGCATCCAAATTGAAGCAGCATAATATCTCACAATGGCCTTCACGTCATCATGTTTTGTTTGGTTATACACAATAGAACCTGAGATATAGCCTCCCCTTCAATTGTGGAAACCGCCGTATAGCAGCGCCACCCGTGGAGCGGTTGACACCAAAAGTTGACCGATACTCATTTAGGTTAAGAAGCATCAGCATATAAATTTAAATAGAACTCTGTGCAGTAATTCCTGAGATATAGCTCTCTCTTAAATTGTAGAAATCGCTGTATAGCAGCACCACTTGTCGGTCCATAAGCATTCAAATTGAATCAGCATGATGTCTGATGATGGCCTTCTCTCATACCAAGTTTTGATTGATTATCCGCAATGGAACCTGATATGTAGCTTCCCCTTAAACTGTGGAAATCGTTGTATAGCAGTGTCACCTGTTGAGCGGTTGGCATCAAATGTTGATAGCGCTAATTTAGCTCAAGGTGCATCTACATGTAAATTTATATGCAATTCTAAGTAGTGGTCCCGGAGATACAGTAGCCACAAAAGACACACACAGACAGACAGACATTTTCTAAAAATAGTCAAATCGTGTTCTATGTTCTAGACCTCCCAAAACGAGTAAATCCGTCGAAAACCGGAAATCTAAAATTTTTACGAATCCAATACTTTCTTCTATTGAATATAGAAGAGAGTAAAAATAAAAAAAATTCTTAAAATATTTACGGGCGCTGCAGGCGGACAAACGGACAGTAGAATAGACAAATACACTAATTCAAATCATATTCACATTTTAAAAAATGGTGGAATAAACGCTTAATGTAAAAGAAAATGCAATTCAGAAAATTTCCAATAATAAACCTCAGTGTAACTGAATATTTTTGCGTGACTCTGTAAATCTAATGCAAATCATACTACATTCTATAGAAAGAATTTTTTGTACATTTGAATAACATATTTCTATCTTCCACATGCACACCTTCTTATTTCCGCTAAGGGCACGGCTTCTTCTATTCCTCCTTCTTCCCTTTCATCCATTCCGCTAAGGGCACGTTCCGCTCAGGGCACGGTCGCTAAGGGCACGACACCAAATTTAACCACAAATAATAATTTTTCAACTATTTTTAAGCATTTTGTCGGTTAAACTTCGACTACACGAAATAACAAAGAAGTAAAATAAAAATAAAAATGATTTAGAACAAAAGAATATTAAACTACATAAGTAAACATAAACATTGGCGGTTATAACTTTTGCCAAGAACAGTCTCCAAACCGTTGCCATAGAAATTTATTGAAAATAAGCTTTTACCAAGGGAATCAACACACAGAGGGTTCATCTCACATGACTCATGTTGGACCCTGTCAGGGTTACCATTTATCACTCTGCTTTATTTATCTCGTTGGTTTGTAACAAAAGATGACTGTTCATATTTTTGAGGCTTATTAATAAATATAAGATTAGTAAAAAGAGAGAATGATTCATTCAAATATAGCGACCAGCAAAGCGGGCAAAGCCAACTACTTTTAAATAGAAACTAGTAAAGGAAAATTTCACCATGATTTTTTTTTAGCTTAATAAAACAAATCATAAAATTGTGCACAGCTAGAAACTTCTTTTCAACAATTTCCGATAAATTTGAAAAGAATTTCTGAGTTCAACTTGAGTATCTGCGTTAAATCTTATTTTCTCAAATGCTTTTAAAATGCTTTGAAATCGATGTATGTTACTCAATTTACTATGGAATGGATGTAATTAAAACTACAGATTGATTTGCATAGCATGAGCACACTGAAAATAATAAAATTATAATCGGATATAAATGGAAATTGCTATTAGTGCATTTTCAGTCGTATTAAGGTGTTGTTTTATTTCTATTTTTTACTATAACCAATGTTAATATCCTATGTAATATGTGTGGTGCACGTGTGATTTTTAGGCATTGTAGTAAAACGAAACGGTGTGTGAATAATATCATGTTTTATGAATTCAGTTGATCCAGTGGTAATAACCTATAATTTTAAGTTAGTGTTAAATTAAACTAAACTAATTAAAACACACAAAGGGATAATATTTTATTTGCATATCGCAGAGAAAGTGTTCTCTCTCATTCGTTCGAAATCTAAATTATGTTATACGACTGTTGCCAAACCATTCGCAACTTAATTTCTAAGCGTTTCGAATGCAGTTTCGGTGGAGGTGAAGTATTTCACATGTATAAAGAACACAAATGCAATCTATTTTATGCTTTCTCTATAAAAGTAAATCTTCAAAGATAGTTTTATGAGAAATGAGATGTCTTCCTTCCTTCTTAAATAAGAACAAAATTTATATTTTGAGGTGCCATCGCATAGCTGAAATACAGGGTTATTCAAAATGATGTACGGTATTAACATGCTACAATAAAGTCAATGATAAACAGACACTTATCAAACACATTTAAAGGAAAGGAGAACTCAAATATTTTTATTTTTCCATACGGCAAAGAATGCTTCATTTATATGCTGCGAAAGGTTTGCAATTTTTCATGATCGCAACACATTTAAGGCCTGTTTTTCTGATATCTTTCTGAAACATTCACACTTTTGGATATCGGTTAAGTGATTGAAACTTTTCTACTACGTTCTTGGTTTTATGTTACGATCGTGACATTTCTACGTTTTTGAAACTGCACTGTTAAAAATAATAGTTCAATTTTCACCCAAAGAATGGTACAAATTAGGCATTCTTAGCTGCAATTAATATTCTGGTGCTAAGTTTCACCATTTCAGTGTTGCTTACTACTGAAATGGCGCCATTAGAATGGTGAACCCATAGAATAATAATAGAGGAAGAAGGAGCACGTCAATGCTCTAATGCGTACAAACCCCTTCTAGTGAATTGCCAGCAAAAGCTGCTCCTGCTGCTTATTACCTATAAGTAGGGCACCCATCCTCAGCGCATTTATCGCTATTTGTTGTGGGTGCTGCCTCGCTGACTGATTGACAGAGAGGCGATTCAAAAATCTCGCCAACAAGTCGCCAACCAATCAGACTGAAGCATAGTTACAACCCTATACCCGGCATTCCTGGATTTTACAAACAGAAACCAAAACATATACGCTCCTTCTTCCTTTATTATTATTCTATGGGGGAACCAAGACAACAAAATACAGGTTGCAGTTAAATTGGAACCATTTTTCTGGTGAAAAATAGGCTTTTATTTTGAACAGTGTTGTAATGACGTCAGACTTTAATAATAACTTTCAAACTGATTAGAGAGGGCACTACTGGCCCTGCTCTGAGAAACGGAACTTAGGTTTTGAGGAGAGACTTTTGTTTTAGAGACAGTGAGTGATGCGTCTGTGCTGATGCTGGGCGGCGGGCTCGAGATGCTCGCTTTAAAAGGAATTTATTTTTGCACCGGAAATTGATGTCCATTTAAAAATTACGTTTAATTTCATTACGTTTCTTTTATATTTATATGTGTGCGTGGTGTTTGTGTTTGTAAATGAGAATAAATAATTTTCTCGAAAAAAGATCACTTTATGGTCTACATCAACACTTCATCACAGTGTAAGCAATCTGAAAGCAAAACGTTTTGGCAATATTAAAAACGTTTCGATGTTATCAAACAGTTATAGTTCTGTAACATTTTGTGCTTTTAGGATTATGACGTTGTAAGTGTCCGATAAGACTATAGTGACCAGATCAGAATACCTTTATAACAGAGAAGCGTTAAAAATTGCTACGATTATCCAATTACGGATGGATTTTTTTAATATTTAATAAATAAGGACTAAAAATAAAACATCAATAATAAAAAAAATAACTTTTTAGAATTTTCAAAACTTAGAAAAATTCTCTCAAAATAAAGGTTGTAAACAAAAAATGGAGACATTTGGTCGCCTGAGAAAGGACTTTCTCGAGCGTCGAGCCAGGCAGACGAGAAAACATCATAAAAGTATAGCCTATTGTGGAATAGCAGGATTTATTATTACTTTACTTCATGAATTCCTCCTCCTCCCCCCCCCCAAAAAAAAAAAAAAAAAAAAAAAAAAAAAAAGTTTAATTTTTAGTAGACTGGAAAACAATTTCGATATGCAGTTACTTATATGACGTACACCAATCACTAAACAAAATTTCCACAGTTTTTGATTTTATAAAGTTACTTTTGTAAAATCTGGATTTCCATTTGCAATTGTCAAAATAGAAAGATTGTTTGTATTTTGCCGATCCGGCTCAGGTGAGCTGCCGGATTCGATCTCTGGTTACGCTCGTCGGCCTAGCCGTTCGGAGATTTCCGTGTTTTTTTCCGAAACTTGCGTAAATACGAGCTAGGAACCCTTACAAAGAACCCCGACAAAGCGCACTCCCCCTCAGGCCTAGGACCCTACTGGAGTCAATTGGCCTTAATACTAATACTAATACCAACACCAATACCGATCCATCTTTCATTATTTGAAATTTTCATTCTGACCTCCGGACTCAGACCGGCAAATCTCAACCCTCATATATTCAGCAACTGATGCGGACCCGTACAGATGCTAATTATGTATTTTAAATTTGTTCCTTCAAACATAACTGCTTCTCACCTGTTTCTTTCTTTCTTTTTTTTTTTTTTTTTTTGTGAGGCGGTTTTTTAATGTAAAAAATAAACGGTTGTCGATAAAACTTCTCGAGACAGAAATTTTATTTTATTTTATATTTTAATTTGTCATTTTATTCCTTGTCGTTATCGAATGTGAAAGCGATACAGGTAGAAAGAAAAAAGAAAAACAAAAAGCAAGGGGATTGCAGACAAGTGTCTAAGAGGGCGGTAGCTCGTTAATCGCAGGTGGCAGGGAGTGCGCCGGGCACGCGCAACCTGTCGCCAAAAATCGACTCGCCCTTGACACAGTGTGTCGCGTGGCCTTGCTTGCCACCCTCATCTCCTCCCTCCCCCGATATTAATTCATCTCGCGTTTTGAAATTTATATTTTTCGTTCGCTTCTTGCTTACGGGAAAGTATTAATGGTGAATAAGTTAACAGGCTATTTAGTATTAATTTAATTTTACTTGTAGAACTAAAATAGATAAGGGCTTTTGAAAAAAAAATGAATAAATTAGCCATATAATACTAAAAATATGGGAAATTTTGGTACTTGTAAAAAGTTTTGGTCTGGGATTTTTCACGATTTTATACGATTTCAGCTATAGGGAATCTGAAAATCACAAAATCGATTTGGTGTTCATCTGTTAGTTTATTATTTAATTACTTATTTAATTAGTTTATCAATCTGCGTAGATATTACCCCAAGACTAATGGGCGTAAAGTCGAACCAGTTTTAAAATACTATATGATACTAGTCATATTCAGTAAGGGTCATGTACTAGGTCCTACTGAATTTCAATATTCTATTATTTTGAAAACTTCGTTAACTTATCCAAAATTAAAGGGGAAAAAAAATCGTAGCATTGCAGAATACTACAATGTTTCGCATAAAATTGCAGTGAGGAGTTTATTGGATAGGAAATGGTATAACTACACGAAATCTAAATTATGGAACTGACACTAATAAAATTATGCAGAAAATTAGGATGAGCTAAATAATATTGAAGTTGGGTTAAGGATAGCTTTGTGGATGGAACATTTCTCTCTCTGATCGCTCCTTTACATTAGTTGAATTCATTTTTATCTAGAATATAGTAGAATTTTTTTTAGAACAAATATATATGATGGAGAAATGAGATGAGTGATCAAATATGCCACTAGTTTGTTTTTAATTCTACTTCTTTTAAAACCATGTGCTGGCATGTAATTTTTAATTTTATGCCTATCGAATGTTTTAAGGAATAAAAAGTAATTTTAACATGTTGAGTGCCACGCGAATTCTTGAGGAAATCCCTGTCGAAGCGCGCTTCTTAGAAGTACGTTATGTTTACCGTGTTTCAATAAAATCCATTAAAATGCCCTAATGGTATTCTGTAATAAATAAAAATTAAGTAAATTTAGAGTAAATTTTCAGTAATTACATAAAACAAGGTATATTTTTTAGGGTTACATACAAACGGAACGCTTGCAACTTCGATGACGTAAATTTTGCAAGTTTTTTGCAAATACAGTCGGCAGCAAAAGTATCCGAGTACTAGCGAAAATGCCTATGTAAAAAAAGTACACTTAAAGCAGTTTTGTTAAATAAATCCTTGTCGAATCCTGTTCTTAGTCAGTCTAAGAACACGATTCGACAAGGATTTAGTTAACAAAACAGTGTTAAGTGTTCTTTTTTTATATAGGAATTTTTGCTAGTGCTCGGATACTTTTGCTGCCGACTGTAGTCTTACATTTGGAACTCTTGCAAACGGCTTTGCAACCGGAGGTGTTTCATTTGCATGTACCCCTTAGTTTTATATCATATTTTACATCACTTGTCAGCCACCGGTAGACTCTGCTTTGTATCATATTTTACATTGTCAGCCACCGGTAGTTCACGTGGACTAAACGGAATGTTCAGTGTCAGCCACCGATGGCTGACATGGCACTCAACGTGTTAAGGGAGAAAAAGTCGCTTTTTATGAAGGAAAAATTCTGAAATTATACCCGATTACAAATGATCCGTTCATCTTTAAAAATAATTTTAAATATTCAATTATTGTGCTGTGAGTTTTGTGTATACCTTCACCTCAAAATCTTTCAGATCTGTTCTGAAACAACTTTTAACTCTTAATATCCGGTGGGACTTTAACCCTTTCTTTCTCACTCCCGTGAAAATTACGGGATGCGATTTCGCCCCCTATTTCTCGTACCTGTGATTTTTCCGGGCTGGAATATTCAAAAGTAACGCACTAAAAAGATTTAAAAACAAACCATTTCTGACATCCGGAAACATTTTTATTGCTTATTTTACACTCTAGATGGTACACTGTTAAAAATGTCAACAGAAAACTCAGTGTAATCTATTATCTTAAGTCTTACGTAAAATTACAGAAAAAAATGATGAGATGTTAAAAAACTTATTTTATACATTCATTTTAATAACTAATATTAATTTAATTAATTATTAGTGAGAATATATTTCGGACTTGGAATGCTTTTTCTAAAGTAGAAACAGTCATATTTAATTTTAATTAAAAAATTAAACAATAAAATTACGTAAAAATACTAAATAAAGATTGAGAATCTCGATTATTCACTTTTAACTAAGAATTACTGATAATTTACTGAGACTCTGGATAAATATTTACATTAAATTTACAGATATTTTTAACAGTGTAGTTAGCAGACTATTTAAAATGTAATTAGAGATAGTCGGTTTATTTTAAATTGAATTTCAGCTTTAACCAATTTTAAATATTTGTGATAGTTATTTTATAATCTTAGCTCGGTTAGGCTTTTGAATGCACTTGATTTTGTGCTTTGTGATAAAATATATTTTTTTAATATTGTGTACATTTATGGAGTCAAAATTACTCGGATTCTTACTTTAGTATAAAAGTATCGGAGAGTGATTCGGAAATAAGTGATTTTTATGAAAGTTCGTATACCGAATTTAACAACAGTGTAGTATACGTATAATGTTGTATTATACGTAAAATTCTTTTAGTTAAATTCCTTTTTAATGTTTAAAACATATATCTTTTATTTTTTCTACTTTCTGGAAAACCAGCATTCTAGTCTTAATAACCCTGTTTGTTGGTTTTTCTGCAAAATTAAATTTTCTTGATTTCAAGTTAAAAAAAAAAAAAAAATCCGAAAATAAAACATGTAAGCATGTATTGTTTATACACTTTATTTTACGCAATTTTCTTGAATGAAAAAAAAAAAAAAAAAAGCACTTTTTTTTATCGTTTTTTCGAAAATTACGAGATGGTTAAGGGGTTAAAGTCGCATATTAGATTAAAAAGCGTACAAAATGAAATTTATAGAAGAAATGGATGAGATACGGATCGATTCTTACTTTATTTTCATCCCATTCTATGGCACTAGACGCTAAATGAAATCTTTTTTTTTTTTTTTTTTTCAAGGAAGATTTTTATAGCGTGCCACCACAGTTTCTGACTGCTATTTTTCATAACTGTGTTACTTCTGCTAGAGATCTATTGACACTTTCGAACTGTAGGAACCGTTTGTATCGTCTAACTTTCAATGTACTTCGCCTACGGGATCGCACAGCGTACAGACAGAATGACAGGAAGGACTGACAGATATTAGATTAATTGACATCATAATTCCCTAAAAAAATTTTGAAAAATGTTAAAAACGCTTAACACAAACAGAAATGCAATTTCAGCAATTTACAATTGCAACCGTTAACATAATTGGATATTTTAGAGTAGCCCTGTAAATCTAAACGCTAAACACACCATATTCTAAGAAAATATTACTTTTAGCATTGAACAACAATTGTCAATTTCATTATGATATGCGCAACACGAAGCTATTTAAGTATGACTTTTAAAAATACCTCTCATAAAATTCAATGCTTTGGTATCCTTTTGGTGTTCCTATACACTAACCAGTTATGCTATTTATACCATTTTTAATTTGGAACACGCCATAGTAAACTTGAATAACATATATCATTCTGATGATATTTTGAAAAAAAATACGAACACTAGAGCTAGACAGACGGATAGATAGACAATAGGTTAGAAAGACAAATAGGCTAATTTAAATCATTATCACTTTAAACATTGTTAATACAAAGTGTTAAAAACGTTTATTAAAAATAAAAATGCAATTGCAACAATTTTCAATTTCACTTAATGTATTTAAATTGACTCTGTAAATTTTAACGCTAATCATACTGTATTCTATATATTTTTATTTATTTTATTTTATTTATTTATTTTGTGTTATGAATAATAAATGTCAGTTTCCTTATGATTTCTTCAAAATGGAGGTATTAAAGTACACTGTAAAAAAAAAAAAAAAAAAAAAAATTCTAAAATAGGTAAAAAATTGTAAGATATTTAAGTAAAGCAATGTTCCAAATTGGAAAGTTCTGTTTATAACCCAAAATTTCAACTTAAATTGGATACGAGACCAATTTTGGATAGAATTGTTTTGGGGTTTATTTTTTGCAGTGTACATACGTATACATACGAAATGTTTACATTTTTTTTTATCATCTACGCATGTTAGATTTTTTTTATAAGAGGTGAGTGATACAATATTTTCTACAACGTCTTTATTTATCATATATATAGACAAAAATATAAAATAAGGTAGTGAACCATATATAACAAGTTTCTAAACTCAAAATAGATAGATTTTCTGACCCATTTTGGGTTATAAACAGAACTTTCCAATTTGGAACGTTGCTTTACACAAATATTTTACAAATTTTTACCTATTTTAGATTTATTATTATTATTATTATTATTATTATTATTACAGTGTATGGTTTATAGAAGTACCTCTCATACAACCCAGTGCTTTGAAATTGTTTCAGCTGTCCCTGTACATAAACCAGTGAAGGTATTTACGCCATTTTCAATAGGAAATATATCCTATAATGAACTTGAATATTAGAAGCAATGCAGCCAATCACGGAAGCATGTCCAAATATTACAAGACAGGCAGTCGCTACGTAATGGAAACGATTTCAGAACGATAGAACTGATGCAAGAAGGCCTGGAGAAGGTCGTAAAGGAATGAAAACTGCTTCTGAAGATCGATATTTGGCAATAACTGCTCGTCGTAACAGGAAGTATACTCTCGTCGGTCAAGTTCAGAGCTCAGCCGCTATTAGAACTGGTGTATCACAGCAACGGTATACAGAAGGCTTACACTGAGAAAAAATTCTGAAACTGACATCTAGAATCTAGTTTGTGGCTCTAATAAAAATAGTTCCATGTCCCCTTATAAATTCTAGTCTCCTTTGAAAGCGAGTTCTAGAAACCCATATTAGAATTCTAGAGCGTTTGCCTATATTATAGAGGTCAAACTTATTTAAAAAATCTCTCCAAATAAATGTGTATACAAGAGGCGAGTTTAAGGAATGACCCAATTCTAGAAAATCAAGCGAGAATTTCTCACAATGCAAAGGACTCAGAATATTTAGAATATTCAGAATATTGTTTCACCATCTAGAAATGTATACACTAGAAGTTCTCGATCATTTCGTCTATTCAGCTTATTGGCGTGCCTTATACACATAACTCGGCAATCTATATTTCTAGTTTAGGGATATAGAAACTGACCACTTATTCGTTCTAGATGAAAGCGGTATATATTTTTTCTCAGTGTAATGAAGAAGGCCTCTATGCCAGAAATCCAAGGATATGCGTTTCACTATCTTCACAAAAAACAGGGATCGCTTTAATTGGTGCAAAGAACGTCAGAACAGTAGTGAAGCTGATTGTCCCATACTTTGTTTACCGATGAGTCGAGGTTTAGTTTTACAGGAGATTCTAAACTAGTTTACATCTGGAGGGAGTCATAACACGCAATTATCCCTCAAACATTATGAAACGTTATTATTTCAGTTGTGGAGGTATGATTGTATGCTGAGGGGGATGGGAATAATGGTCGATAAACATACACCCCTACACATTTTCAACATCGGATCTGTGACAGCTCAGAGGTATCTGATTGAGGTCTTATGTAAGACTTATCAGAAGTGCATATGAATCTGGCTGTTTACTTATGGACGACAATGCTCGTCAATGTCAAGCGAACTTCGTTGACGAATTCCTTGAAAGTGAAGACATTGAGGGAATACCATGCCAGTAAAGTCTCCAGATCATAATCCGATAGAAAATTTATGGAGCTAACTTGAAAGAGAAATTTGGCGTAGAAATCCTCTGCCTAGAAATGTAAATGCTGTGAAGACGACATTGCTGGAAGAGTGGAGTTCAATTTCCCAAACTGTGGTTAACAACGTTATTGCCAGCATGAAAACACGTTGTGATTTGTGTGTACAAGTCAGACGAGATCATATTCTATATTAAATTCGTAAGACTTCATTTTTTTTTTCTGAGTTACTATTTTTTTTACAAACGTCATAATTTATTACCATTCATATTGTTTCATGCTACAATTAAATATAATATACTGCGCTTTTAATTTTTTTCCCTTTGTATTTATGTGTCATAATGTTATGTATCATTTCAGAAAAAATCATGAAATTATAGTCCAGAGTTTCTGAGAAATCCTTGAATTTATGCATGTAAAGATGGTTTGGACATGAGTGTATATACAGAGTTGACTCTCACTCATTTAAACTTGTATGACTCAAAATATTTATAAATTTCTAACTTAGCTGTACTCCTCATAATAGTCATAAAGTGAAATGGTTCAGTTAAAAAAATATTTTGCGTAATTTAAATAATTTGCCTTACTGAAGTTTAAAATAAAATGTTAACTTAATATACATATTTTATGGAAAACATTTAGAATCAATTTATATCTTATCTCTGCACCTGCTTAAGGTGATTTCTTTAGAAATTAACCTATTGCAATCACTTAGTTTATCTAACTATCTCTCTATATACCTATATATATATATATATATATATAATACATATACGCACACACACACACACACACATATATATATATAATGGAAATTTTAGCGTCACAATAACTTCCGAAATAATAAACCATATCGAACCAAACTTGAACAGTAGATATATCTTAAAAATATCTTGGATGAGTTCGATAACCAAGTCTTTCAGTCATTTTTATTCCGAGTCGTGTTTACTTGCAATTTTCAAATCCACATTGTAAAAAGCGCATTTATGTCCGTATTTGCTTAAATTTCGATGTATCAATCCACCAAGTTTATAAATAAACATGATCCACCATTTTGTTGCAAAATGGCGGATGCCTCAAACTGAGACGGCCACTTGAAATCAGGCTACCACTTGAAAAATTTTCATCGCAGTAACTTTTAAATACTGAACTAATTCAAACCAAACTTGGAAAGTGGACTTTTGTTACAAATATCTTAGTGGGTTTGCTGGGCAACTCGTTCCTCTATTTTGTTTTCAAGTGGCAGTAAGTTAAAAATTTGACACGATAATTTTTCAAACTCTGAATAATTCGAACCAAAACAGGACAGTGGACTTACCATTCAAATATCTTGAATGAGTTCGCTGGGCAACTTACTGCACCATTTTGTTTCCAAATGGTGGCCAACTGAAACTGCCATTTGAAAATTTGCTTTTTAAATACTGAATTAATTCGAACCAAAGTTGGACAGTGGGGTCACCTGGATGAGATCACTGGACAACATGCTCCGCCCTTTCATTTCAAAACAGATGCCACCTGATAAAAGAAGAAATCAGCCTATTCTTCCGACAGAGCCTGAAGGACTTGTTACTTTCTTCTATATGTAATATAGAGAAAGTATTGGATTCGTAAAAATTTTCGACCTCGGGTTTTTGATGAATTTACACGTTTTGAGAGCTGTAGAACACGATTTGACCATTTTTAGAAAATGTCTGTCTGTCTGTCTGTCTGTGTGTGTGTGTGTGTGTGTGACAAAATTTTGTGGCAACTGTATCTCAAGAACTACTGCACAGAATTTCATACAAATTGGTATGTAGTTGCACCTTGACATAAATTAGTGCCTATCAACTTTTGGTAAAAATTGTCTTACAGGTTGCGTTGCCATCCCGCTTTTTCTAAATTTTTAACATGGTGATATAGGACAAAATTTTGTATAAATGTGCATAAAGAGAATTATTTTTTAGTAATCATTATGAAATTTACAAGAATTATTTATAATAGAGATAGTCAACTGGGAAAAAAAATTTGTATGCGTAGGAACCTCGCCACCCCCCCTGGGGGGGAAGTCCCCCCTCGAAGGGAGTAAATTTTCAAGATAGGTATCTTTCGAAAGGTCTCGTCAATACCTTTAAAACGAATGGTTGAACTATACATCTGTGATAATTTAAAACAAAGTTATCGATTTTTTTTACTTTTAACGAAAAAAAAAAACTTAGAAAAAAATCGTTTTTTTTTTTTTTTTTTTTTTTTTTTTAAACGAAATTTAACCAGACTTGTTAATTATTGTTCTTGAAAATCTTTGGTGTGTACAATAGTGTAAACGTATTTATAAATGCGATCTTTCTATACTTGTGTGCATTTTAACTTTCGTAAATGTGTTGGATTGGTAAGAAATTTAAATATAAAAAAATATATATTATTTTTTAAATCAAAATTATAATACCGTGTTCCCAACTTGTCTAATGGTGGTTTTTTTCTTTTAAACATTAAATTTAAATTATTATACATCACTCTGTTATCGGAAATGTCTTAAATTCAATCTTTGATTCAGAACAATCCAATGAACGTCTTTTAGTATATTAGCTAGTTATTAGTATCTTTGCCAATAAGTTTGCTAACTAGTTAATCAGTTCACTTGTAAAGCTTAAAAATTTCGTGCATTTACGTCTAAATGTCAGTCCATAGAGCGTGTCGGAATGTTTTTTTTTTTTTTTTTTTTTTTTTTCTTCGTTAAATAAAGAAATAATATTTTTCAGACCCGCCCTAAGCTGTCGGATTGCTAAAATGTTTTGTACGTCGGAAAAACATCTTTGGAATTTGAATTTTAATCGATTCGTTTATTTTTACTTTCTTCTATATAGAATAGAAGAAAGTATTGGATTCGTAAAAAGTTTCGACTTCGGGTTTTTGATGGATTTACACGTTCTGAGAGCTGCAGAACACGATTTGACCATTTTTAGAAAATGTCTGTCTGTCTGTCAGTCTCTGTGTGTGTGTGTGTGACAAAATTTTGTGGCAACTGTATCTCAGGAACTACTGCACAGAATTTAATACAAACTGGTATGTAGTTGCAACTTGACATAAATTAGTGCCTATCAACTTTTGGTAAAAATTGTCTTACAGGTTGCGTTGCCATCCCGCTTTTTCTAAATTTTTAACATGGTGATATAGGACAAAATTTTGTATAAATGTGCATAAAGAGAATTATTTTTTAGTAATCATTATGAAATTTACAATAATTATTGATAATAGAGATAGTCAACTGGGAAAAAATTTTTGTATGTGTAGGAGCCTCGCCACCCCCCCCCCTGGGGGGATGTCCCCCCTCGAGGGGAGTAAATTTTCAAGATGGGTGTCTTTCAAAAGGTCTCGTCAATACCTTTAAAACGAATGGTTGAACTATAAATATGTGTGAAAAAAATCGTAATTTTTTTAAACTGTTATTGAGGGAATTTGTATAGGAAAATATAGAAGAAAGTCTTGTGGTGGCCACAACATACTAGTTTTTCTTTTATTTTTATCTATTTATTTTAAGAAACCGGATACATTTTGCATACTAGTAGTTAAAAAATTATTTTTTATTTCTTTAGAAAAAGTTATAATTATTTTAAATATATATTTTAAAATATTTAGAAAAATATATGCATGTTTAACGTCAAGAAAAAATTATTTTATTTGCAAAATAGTCAATCAGATGATTTACATTAAAAAAAAGAAGAAGAAGAAGAAGAAGAAAAATAAAATATAGTTTGCAATATAGCAGAAGCTAAAATATTTAATACGTACGTCAAAACGATTAAAACATTTAATCGTTTAGAAAAATTTTAAAACAGGCGAAAGCATTTAACTGCTAATACTGTAAGGCTGTTAATAGTAAATTCTACTACAATTATTATAAACAATAAATAATGAGAAATTTTTATCAGCGTAATGGCAAGCTTTAGAGAAACTACAATTTATGACAGATGTCGTAACAAAGTTGGGACGCCAATATTCAGTCGTTCCTAACATAAAATCTCCACGGAAAAAAAAAAAAAAAAAGAGCAGAGGGATAGCGTCAGCTATAGAGCGATTTTTCCCGAATTGTAATCAGCATCAATTTAAATCAAGAATCAAATAAATATTAATTTTCATAAATTCTGTTTACTCATTTGTGGGATACAACGTCTACAAAATTTTGGTAATACACACACGCGGATAGAGACAGATATACAAACAGATATTTTCTAAAATTACTCATATTGTGTTTATTGTGTCTCAAAACGTGTAAATCCATCGAAAAACCGGAGTTCAAAAGTTTTCACTCATTTAGAAGAAAATTAAAAGGTTTTAGCAGAAAACAAATAAATCTGTGAAAACTAATAATAATAATAATAATAATAATGAATTAATAATAATTTAAAAGAAAGAAAGAAAGAAAGAATTTGGTGTGTCACTCACACGACTTTCTCTTACCCTGCATTTCATTGCAATAAAGACAGATTGTAGATTAAGTCGTAAAAACATTAAAGTAAAATAATAAAGTTCATTCTTCTTTAAAAATAATATAAAATATATTTACGGACATATAACTCTGTGTTATATTTGACACACAACTCTGTGTGAGGAAGGCTACCTCCCCCATCAACCTTTGTTCAATTATAGTGCCTACAGTTACATATAAAAACAAAATTCAAGGCTGTTATAAATGTCCTTTGAAACTTGCCAATCTTGATTAACTTTTCAAATGGCAAACACATACCGACTTCAAAATACCAAATTTGAATTTCCTGCAGTTATTTATTTTTAAGTTACGTTGATAACTAATATACATACAGATCAACTAAAAAAAAGTTGACTTTCGTATTAAAGGACCTCAAAGCATACGATTATACAAAAAAAAAAAAAAAAAAAAAAAAAAAAAAAAACGAGAGTGAGAAATCGAGCTTAAAAAATACTTCATTTACAATATGGGCATGAGATATTAATTTTCCTTTCTGAGCAGAGTTTGTCGACATAAGTAAAATGTTGCAAAGAACTTCCACGAATTACATTCAGTAGAAAGAAATGTTTAGCTTAATTCTGGGTTGCCCTATATATTGTCTATAAACTATATGTACATCATATTGTGTACTTACATTTAACCATTTGAGAAAAGTACATAACACAAAATGAAGTACACTTCCAGCAATTTCCAGGTATAGCCCCAATATATCCAAATACTTTAGGTAGCCTTGTAAACGAATGACGAATGGTTTCCATACTACAATCTTCACAAAACATAGATTTTTGCATACTAAGAAATATGTTCATTTCTTTTTGTTTAGGGTAGCCTATAGATGTTACACTGTACGTACCAGAAATTTCCCCACAGACATAATGCATTTGAATTCTCTTGGATGTCTCTGCACACGAACCATTTGCTTGATCTCAATTAAAAGTTTAGAGTAGCATTTCTATTCAATACAGGTGTAAAATACCAACTCAGAGATCCTGAAAATGTGTAAATATAACAAAATCTCGATTTCGAATATCTGACTTTAAAACAATACTTTCTCTACCATATATATATGGGTAATAGAAAGTAAAAATAATCCCTTCAGCCCTCAATTATGAATTGGGCAGATGAAAAAATCAATTAATTGTTAGATATTCTATATTATATGTAAGTATTTTAATTATAAATTAATATAACATTCTGCCAATTACCAATTTAACTGGCAATTTAACGTATAGTATCTAAACTACGATAAAAATGTCTTTATCGTAAGACACTAAGTTATAATTAACGAAAAAGTGAAAATTTATTTTAAGCACAATTTACAATTATTTTGTATGAAACAGTTTGAAGCAATTTCTTTGTGTGTGAAAACATAAAATACTGCACGTTTCTCGCAAAATGAAGTAATTTTAGTAGAAAAGATTGATTTGTAAGAAAAGATGCATTTACCTTTTGGCTAGAAATCACTAGATGCTTCCACTATCTTCTCTGCTGGGGATGCCCTACCACCTACTGAGCAAAAATGGTAGCATAATGTTATTCTTGAGCGTATTATTAGTGGGACACTAGATTTTGAGGTTAAAATTCTTGAAAATTGGGAATTTAGAGCAATGTAAAGATGTGTTCTAATACTAGGATGTCAGGGCTGAAGGTGTTAAGTTATGATCCGAAATGGTTATGATACGAATATTTATTATAATGTGTATTTAAAATATTTTTAGTTAACTAGTTTATCAATATGTGTGCGTGAGTGAGTCGCTCCACTAAGATACTTGAGCCTCGACAAACATGTATTTTTCATATTGATGATCAGTAAAAACTTTGTAAGCAAACATAATAAACTGATTAAAAGAAACAAATATTATTTCGTGTCAAAATAATTAAGGGCGATCTTTCATCAGGTGAGAAACAAGTAGACTTGAATACAGCTTTTTAAATTTTTGGGAACTGTTGCTTTGAGGCTGCAGTCGTGCGTACTTTTTTCCCCGATTGATAAACGATAGATTTTGTTTATTTTAACTCGAAAGAATAGTTGCGTATTGTTTAAATCTTGCAGTGCTTGCTTAGAACGTTTTTCATTCATCATCTTTCAACATCAGTATCGCTACATTTTTCTACAATGATTTGTGAATAAAATAGCTTCATTCCTTAAAGTATATTTTAACATTATACAAATATCTTGTTCACCAATATTTAGTATTTTCACTCGATTTATTGAAAGTTGTTTGACGAAGATTTCTATATTAGCTATGCTTTTGATTGGAGAAAGCTCCATCATGTAAAGCATGTTTTGAATGTTGATTCGTGATTATTTTTATTATGACTTTGCGATATAATTATGTATGTTTTCACTTATTTTCATTTTTATCGTGTTTGCTTACAGAGTTTCATTCATCGTTCAACGCTAATATCGCTACATTTTTTTTAGAACGTTCTTTGTATGAATATAGCTTTTTTTTTTTTTTTTTTTTTTTTTTTTCAGATATATTTGAATATTATTTTGAAATTTTGTCCACCAACATTGTGTTTCAAATCGATTAATTGAACATATGACAAGAAATTTCTATATAGCTGTACTTTTGATAGAAGATGACTCCATCTTTTAAAATATGTTTTAAATCATGACTCGTGATAATTTTTCCCATGACTAATTGATATAATTATGTATGTTTTCACTTGTTTTCATTTTACCATGTCTGTTAGAGTTTTACTCATTATTAAGATCGCGCTACAATGATTTTTGCATGAAATAGTTTCATTTCTTTAAGTATATTTGCATACTATTTAAATAGTTTGTATACCAACAATTTAGTGTTTTCACTTCATTATGTGCTTTATAACGAGACATTTCTATATAACTATACTACTAATAAGAGATAACTCCATCATTTAAAGCATGCTTACCAATAAATCATCCCAATAGTGTAATAATAGAAATAAATTAAATTGTGTTCATTTGAGAGGGCATAATATAACGTGATTTTTGACGCATAAACTATTAGACCTCGTAAGCCCGTTCTCGAAAAATCTATATTTAAGTTTGGGTAAAAATATAGTATTCTGAAAGAAGTGGGAGGAGTCCCGTGAAAACCTGTCAGAACCATGACTTTTTTTTTTTTTTTTTTTTTTGAATTTTTAGATTCTATTTTAGCGAATTTTTAGACATTATATCTCGATTCGACATTATTCTCTTTCGATTTCTGCTTGTTTTGGATTTTATTCATTATTTCAGTAAGGCGTGGTGTTATCGATTCAGGAGTGGTTGCACCGATTTTTAGCGAACTTTCAGAATTTATAACTCGAAAACGAGCTGACGAGGGCTATTGCTTTATACGTCAAAAAACATATTTGCATGTGCTCTTTCGATTAAGGCTTGTTTGGATTTTTTTTTTTTTTTTTTTTTTTTTTTTATGATTACACTATGGGATGGTTTCCTGGTTAGAACGATTACTTAGAATGATTTTTTCCTTACTTGTGATATTATTATACACGTTTTCATTTGTTTTATTTTACTGTGTTTGCTTACAGAGATTTTATTTATTGTTCCAGAACAATATCGCATCATTTTTCTACAATGCTCTTATACATGGAATAGCTTCATTTCTTAAAGCTTATTTAAATATTATTTACATGTTTGGTATATCAATACTAACATTTTCCTTGGATTGATTAAACATGAGATATTTCTACATAACTATGGTATTGGGAGAAAATAACCCCCATTATTCAAAATTTTCTTGGAAATATTTTTTCGATGGCTTGTGATATAATTATGTGTGTTTTCACTTGAGTAAATGAGCATTATTACAAGCGACCTTAACAAATATTTTTCGAATATGAAATAGTTTCGTTATTTAAAGGTTATTTCAACCTGTAATTTTAACGGATTTTTCGGCAGAGACCATGGGAGATAACGAAGCGACAAATCTTTAAACATTATAATTATTTTTCTTGCAAACCAAAAATGTCACACGTAACGCCTTTTGCACCCTCACCGGAATATTAAATCAGATCGGTCTTCTTAGAAATTACACAACTTTTCTTTCAACCCTTTCATAAGACAAGAAATAATTACCTAATAATTGGGCAATTGATCGCAGCAAATTTGCTCTTCTTCTATCTAAACATAGTCTGTTTTATTAGCCTTTAATGACAGACTTCAGCATAGGAATGGAAGGTGCTAACTCGAGCCTCGGGGACTCGATCCAGACCATTATTCAACTCCAATCGGCTTTTCAACGAGGTGTGAAAATGATAGCTTTTAGAGGCGTCTACATCTCAGCCTTCTGGTTCGTGTATCTATTAATTTCTGTTGCAGACCGCGCTCAGTTGACATTGGTATTAAAATAATGATTAGCAGCAATCAGAGAAGAAATATTTCCCCAATGAAGATTTTCTTCTTCTTTTTTAATCTGCTTCTCGATCGTGAATATTTTCAATGAAGAACCGGTTATTGGAAGCCTCGTCGCTTCATCTAATGACTAGAATAAACCCATTTTCTTGTCTTTCTAGGAAGGATTCCGGTTCATTAGTTTCAAATTGTATACCATTTTCAGAAGATGGCAAAAATATGATCTGAAAATAATTTGATGTCATTTGTCCGAAATCCGTCCCCTCTATTTCTAGAACTGTCTATTAGACAATCCATCTTCATTGATTCATAAAACAGAAGAAACAAAATATCTATCTTTTTTTAAATTTTAGTATGAGGTCAAATGCCTATCTTCATTAAAATTCTTCAAATATTTTTCAAAAACCAGACAAAAAGTCCAAAAACTTATGTTGAGAGCTATCTAAATTTATTCCATAAAATCCATTCTCATTTTATTCCATATAGTCTCTAAAATGAGTATGCAATTCCATAACTGTGTCAAAACGACGTCATTTTCACTCCTTTGATGTCAGTATTTTTTTGTTCCCAAACCCATTTATGTTAGGGTGGCCTGAAAGAAAATTATATTGGGCCTCAAAGCTAATTATATTACGATAGACCTTTTTTTAAATTATTTGTATTGGGGAAAAATTAACTTTATATCTTCGCATTTTACACCTACAGTCGGTAACAAAAGTGTCCGAACACTAGCAAAAGTTCCTATGTTAAAAAAAAGTACACTTCATACGGTTTTGTTAAATAAATCCTTATCGAATCATGTTCTTACACTGACTAAGAACAGGATTCGACAAGGATTTATTTAACAAAACCGTATGAAGTGTACTTTTTTTTACATAGGAATTTTTGCTAGTGTTCGGACACTTTTGTTACCGACTGTACTTTATTTATATATTTAAAATTTATTTATTTATAAATAAGTTTTATTATTTGTAATAGTTTATTTATCTAAATTTACTTATTTTTAAATAAATAAATAAACTTAGATAGAAACATCTTATTCACATATAGTTTATTATTTACATTCAGGATAACTTTTTCCATCCACTGTCTATTAAAAATAGTAAAATAATCTAACACGTTCGCTGCCGATCCCGCGCGGGATGTGACGTATATCTTTACAGGTGAAAGTTTACTTTAGGCTGCCGCTTGGCGAAATTTCGAAAATTGCCAAGACGGCGCCATTTCGCATCGTGTTCCGAATAGCAACCCTCCACCGACGGCGTACGACCAAACACTGGCGATCTAACCTGACAAAGAAATACATCGGGAGAAAAAATTACCATATATACAGGGTGAGTTTGACATAATCTGCCAAACGAAAGGAGGTGTTAGAACAGCCCATGGGGAGCATAAAACACCATAGAAACCCTGTCCTACTCTAACCGTTTCAGAGTTATGGTAGATAGAAAAAAAATCTAATTTTTTCCATCCCGTGAGGCGAGCTACAAGCGCTAAAACATTGGCGAAGTTTAAAACCGAGTTGCCACCAAATTCTTTAACCGACAATTCTGCAAACATCGTTCAAGCTACAATCGGTCAAATTTACCAAAATCTTCTCCATTTCACAAGCTTTAGAATGAGCCCACAATAAACCATATCGATGTTCTAGTTCAGGAGAAAATTAGCCTTTCGTTTGAAATACATTCATCACTGAACTCGACGTTCGTCGAGAAGGAGACTCACGGGGTGCCATGGTCGTACCTGATTTCATGTCCGCCTTCAGCCCGCTGTTTTGTCAGATGCAAAAAAGTTATAAAGACAAACAAGAAGAGTAGCAGTTGTATTAAGTTTACAAACACAATGGAATGGAAACAAAAGGAGTATGACATTTCCCACGTCTTTCACAAAGGAATGTGAAAAAAAAAAAAAAAGACGTATCTCACGATTTTGATTAAAGCACATATGCATTCGGAAGGATGTGTGAAATTTAGTGTCGCTGCTGAAATTGGTCACCCCCACACCTGATGCATGCCCTTGCCCGCTTACGAACGGAAACCACAGTATCTCTTAGCAAAAGCTCATCCCTCAGTTTTATTATCGCATCATCGAGCCGGCTGCTTAAATCTTGCAAACTGGCAACTTCTGTGCGGTAAGCCTCTTGCTTCAGGAAACCCCAAACATAGAAGTCCAATGGAGTGAGATCTGGCGATCTAAGTGGCCAAGGAATTGGTTCATTACAGCCAATCCATCGCGGATACTGCTGATTCAAGAAATCCTGAACGGCATTGGAAGAATATGCAGGGACCCCATCGTGTTGGAAAATGATTTTCGCTCGTTGGGTGCAGGAATGACATCAAGTAATCCTGGAAGATGATGTTCCAGAAACTCCAAATATGTATTGCTTGTCAGATGACCTTGGAACACATGTGGACCTATCAAGCGATCGCCAATCATTTTAAGCTAAACATTTAAGCTGAATCGCGTCTGGAACGATGAGTTTCGTGTTACAAATGGATTTTGTTGAGCGTAATGATGCCAGTTATGTAAATTTAACATGCCTTCCCGAGAGAAAAGTGACTCATCTGTACACAGTATCGTTCTAAGGAAACGGTGTGAAGTGGTATGGATGATACTGGTTTTTGCGCAAAACATTCATCACTTTACTTTGGGAGATTCCACCTTCTCTCGCAAGTATGCGTGAATTCATATTTGGATTTTCCTCCACTAGGTCGAGTACGGACTCCTCAGCAGTGGTGGAGCGGCAACCATGGCCCCTTTCGTACACCCTACCGAACGACCCACTCTCCCTAAGCCTTCGATGAATTGCGGCAAATACAGCACGGTTCGGCGCACGACGATGTGGATAACGTAGACGGTACTCTTCTTCGGCTCTCCGAGAGTTACCATCGCAAAATCCATACACAAAATGCATATCCGCGTACTCTTCATTTGTAAAATTAGGCATATCTGTTTACAGGTTGGAAAGTATGACAATTTGATCCCCGTGATGACTTCAATTGAAAATAAAATTCAGAAGAGTAAACAAAAAGGGATGAAATTTCAATATTAATTTACAAAAGTAAAAGAAAAGAAGTGCTACGGAATAAGAACAAGAACCAACTTGGTTAATTCGTACCAATGTAGGAAAACATACTAAGTATGAACTAAGAGAGAGCAAGTAGACGTGAGAGCAGCGTGAAAAGAATCGGCCGAGCTCAGGCAAAGTCCAGAAAATGCTAAAACAATAAGCCGCATAAAACTTAAAAGAAGCTGACGATCTAATGAGCTGTTACAGATTGACTCGACTTTTGTACCCGCGAGTGGGATGCGAGCGCAGGAAGGTTGGAATACATCTGCATATCACTAAGAGTCCATATGCAGGTAGTCACGAATTTGCATACGTTCCATTTACTCACCATCGTTTCGTTTGCCGACTTTCGACGAACGCCGCTTTCAGTGGTGTATTTCAAACAAAAGGCTAATTTTCTCCTGAACTAGAATACCAATATGGTTTATTGTGGGTTCATTCTAAAGCTTGTGGAATGGAGAAGTTTTTGGTAAATTTGACCGATTGTAGCTTGAACTGTGTTTGCAGAATTGTCGGTTAAAGAATTTGGTGACAACACGATTTTAAACTTCGCCAATGTTTTAGCGTTTGTAGCACGCCGTCAAACTAAGGTATCCTGATATAAATGATGTCGCCCGATAGGATTTTTTCTGCTCTTTCCAAATATGGGTTTATTTTGCGTGTAAGTCTTTCAAAAAGCTCACAAATTTGGGGGTTTTCAGACGGCATGTAAAAAAACAGATTTTTCTTCTATCTACCATAACTCAGAAACGGTTTAGAGATAGGACAGGGTTTCTATGGTGTTTTATGCTCCCCATGGCCTGTTCTATCACCTCCTTTCGTTTGGCAGATTATGTCAAACTCCCCCTGTATATATATATATATATATATATATATATATATATATATATATATATATATATATAAACGCAGAACAAAAGAGTAGTAAGCCGGGCACTTTGAGGGTCAAAAGGCGGGGCCAAGAAAAGGCGTGGTCAAGCTGTCAATCAAAGGATGGACGTCATCAAAGGGGCGTGGCTATTCTCGTGAAAGATGACGGGGGTAGAGTTTCGTTTTATCCGTTGGCAACCTGGACTTCTTGTCAGAACATGTGAGGGAGGGGGAGAGTTTTCTTAAAGGGACAACACAGTGAATGGTTGGTTGGTTGCTTGATCGTGAAAGATGACGGGGGTAGAGTTTCTTTTTTATTCGATGGCAACCTGGACTTCTTGTCAAGACATGTGACGGAAGGGGGGAATGGGGGAAGGAAACCAGAAGTAACGTAACGGTTGATTGGTTGATTGATCGTGAAAGATGACGGGGGATAGAGTTTCTTTTTATCCGTTGGCAACCTGGACTTCTTGTCAAGACATGTGACGGTGGGTTGAGTTTTCTTGAAGGGGCAACACAGAATCCTGTCAGAACATGAAAGAGAATGACGTCATCAACCGAAAAGAGGACAATGTATTATATTTAGTAATTAATTTTTAATGAGTAGTTCATTAATCAATTTTAATAAGTAAATTTTATTATTTTATTGATTATTAATTAATTATTTAACTGACTATTTTAATTCGCCAGATTTTTTACAAAACGAAATTACTCTCTAGTGGAATCGAACCTACCATCTGTGGCATGCAAGCTCCGCGCTCTACCAACTAAGCTATGAAGATGTTCCCTCGAACTTCCTTTTTTATATTTTCCCCTCTTAGGAGATAGGGGGTGGGAAGACGTTTCCCCCACCTGCGCCCAAGTGGACTCGTCCAAGGGGATCCAGCCAATTACAAGAGAGCACTGTGACATCATTCGTGTTTTTATCCAATCCTGATGCGTTTGCTGAGAAGATAAGACAGTAAATTTGGGTATAAAATCCTAGACATCACGAAATATCATCACATTTTAGTCTCGCTTCATTCCTTCCGTTCAATTTGCTCTCTCTCTTCGCTACGTAATCATGGAAGACGGGCTAAATCTTTTGATCCACGAAAATGTATTCTCTTCTTCAGAAGAAATTTTTGAAAGACTAGAAAAAGAAATTGTTTATTTACCCGAGGAGCAATGCCACATACGTATTCGAAATAAATCTTATCCTATTTCGAGGAAGATTGCTGCTTTTGGAGACCCTGATTTATCTTATACTTTTTCAGGACTGACACTAATCAGCCAGCCTTGGCCTCCTTTGCTTCTTGAAATAAAAAGTCTTATTGAAACTATGATGGGTGTCAATTTTAATTTCGTGTTGATAAATCGTTACGAGGATGGAAATGCCTGTATTGGTCAACATAAAGATGATGAAGCCGACTTAGAGGAAAACCACCCTATCTGTTCCCTAAGCTTTGGAGAAACACGTACTATGATTTTTAAAAGACCCAATTACCAGGATAAAAAAGTGGAATTAAAGTCAAACTCTCTTTTGGTTATGAATCCCCCAACAAATAAATTCTGGAGCCATGGAATTCCAAAGGAGAAGAAACACACTGGTGTGCGTGTTAATCTAACTTTCCGTATGATGAAAACACCTGGACTTAACAAGCGGAAACATGTTCAAACAGAAGAAAGATCCAAGAAAATAAAAGAAGACCGAACTAAAGTAAGTTTTCTCTCTTTTAAAAAACATTTTCCCTTTGAATAAAGTAGTATACTCTTTCTTTTAATACTAAAAATCTTGATTATTTATTAATGATTTCTTTTTATTACTTTTTTCAGGAACAGATGTTTGCAGAAAATGTGGAAGAAGAATGGACTGATTCTTTGGATATGAAATACCTAGGTGGAGAAAATTTCCTTGCAGTCAATCATTATATGGGAAAAACTCGAGTGCATATCAGGAGATATGTTAAAGGAGAAAACGGCGAGTTACATGCAACGAAAGACGGAGTTTCTTTATCACCCAAAGTATGGTATTCTTTGTGTAGGAAAGTGAATGCTATTTTAAATCATAAGTCATCGGATAAGGTATTTATTATAGACAGAGATTTATGCATTTCGAAGCAAATGAAGAATAATCAAGAATTTTTTGTTTTCCAAAGATTATTTCAAAGAAAAAATTTAAGCATGCAGTTTTTATCTGAATATGTTGTGCTTAGTGATGCTGAGTTAGGAAAGCTTTGTGACAACAAGTGTTTAATAACAGATCGCGTGAAACAAGCGCTGATCGCTTACACTTTATCCTATTGCATTGGAAAAGAACTCGATAATCCAAATTTACAGTTGGAACCCGTGGAGAACCCTGATGCATTTTTAGAACTTCTTGTTTCACTTCAAAACGGTCTTGCTGCAGCTATTACAATAAAAATTACAGAACTTATAAAATGTTGTGGCTGTCGAGATTCGTATGAAGCCAGTTTTATGCATGACTGTTTGACGAAAAGTCGATCTGAAAAATGGTCAGAATATTTTCACCAAGCATTGTTCTCGATAAATTGGGATGATGTAGCCAGAGATATAGTTCATAAAAATTTAAATATTGATTTCCAAGCAGTATTAGGAGTAGAAGAATTTTTCCCTTCTTTAGATGTAGAAAAATTATGTGAAACTATTGAAAAAATGTATGTTGGTGAAGAAAAGGAAGAAGAACTTATTTTTAACAAATTATTGTTTTCTTGTAATTGATTCTTTATTATGTACATTTTAATGTAAATAAATGTTGATTATTATAGAATTTCTTGTGTGTGTGTGACTTTTTTCATGTTTATCTCTTAGAAAATATTTAAGGTTTTGTGAATATATAAATACTGGGTTATACGTTTTGTTTGAATCATTATGAATATAAGTGTTCGGCTAGATCACAACTACTGCTGTAATGGAAGCAGTATTGAATCAGACGTATCGGGATCCAGAACATCCGGCCAGTTTCGGTGGTGTCAGTGCTTTACAGCGTGCTTTAAAAGGTCGCGTAAAAACCAAAGACATCAAGAAATGGCTTCAAACGAAAGATTCATATACTTTGCACAAGCCTTTGAGACACAGGTTCCAAAGAAATCGTGTTATTGTAGGAGGCATCAACGAGCAGTTTCAGTCTGATTTAGTGGACATGCAATCCTTAGCTAATTATAACGATGGTTATAAATATTTACTAACTTGCATTGATATTTTATCAAAGTATGCTTGAGCATACCTTTGAAAAATAAAAGGTCTATGACTATTAAACAAGCTTTTGAAAAAATATTTGCGGAAAGGTTACCCGAACGACTTCAAACAGACTCGGGTAAAGAATTTACGAACTATCTTGTACAAGATTACTTTAAAAAGAAGAAAATTCATTTTTTCACTACACATAATGCAACCAAGGCTTCGGTGGTTGAACGTTTTAATCGCACTTTGAAAACTAAGATGTGGAAATATTTTACTGAAATGAACACAAGAAGATACATCGACGTCATCGATAAATTAGTACACAGTTATAATCATACTTGGCATCGTAGTATACAAACAGAGCCTGCTTCGGTCACGTTTCAAAACGAACAGAAAGTGTGGCAGACCTTATACGGACAACCACTTGTTCAAAATCCTATTCGTTCAGATTTGAAGATTGGAGATACTGTTCGCATCAGCCGAGAAAAATTACGATTTGAAAAAGGTTACGAACAAAATTGGACAAGGGAAATTTTTACGATTCATAAAATTATACCTCGCGTGCCAGTCGTCTTTAAACTGAAAGATTTAGCAGGAGAGAACATAAAAGGAACTTTTTATAAACAAGAGTTACAAAAAATTTCAGACTCGGGTTTTTATCCAGTAGAAAAAGTTTTAAAGAAAAGGAAACGTCGTGGTAAACTGGAATACTTTGTAAAGTTTCAGGGTTATCCCGAAAAATTCAACGCATGGGTTCACGATGTCAAAATGATATAAATAGGCCCCCCTTTTTTACTTACCTATCATTTCAAACTACGATGTCGTTCTACATCACACTGATTAGCGACAGCTCAATGAGCTTTTTTCCACGTAATAAAATCTCTCAATTTACAACTCAATTACCCAATCCAATCAACTTGAACGGAGAATGGGAAATGGCTCTGGTCGATTTTATTTACCCACATACGTGGTATAACGTTCGAAAAGATAACAACCTTTTTGGTTTTGATTTGGGTGACGGAATACTAGAAGGTCGAAGAGTTCCCCCAGGTTGTTATGAAACGATTCCAGATCTTATTAAAGGTATGACTTTAGCATCGCATAAAGATAAAATCGAGTTTAAATTTCACCCAGTTACAAAAAGAGTAAAGATTACGACAGATGAAAAATCGAAAGTTGTTCTTTATGAAGGTCTTGCAGAATTATTAGGATTTGATCCAGGAGAATACACGGGGTTTCAACAAAGCCCTTTTGTGGCCGATCCAAAAATTACTTTTCCTGTCATGTACGTGTACTGTGACCTTGTCGAACCTCAAATCGTAGGGGATGTGCAAGCCCCTCTGTTAAAAATTGTGACTGTGCAAGGAAATGATGGCGAAATCCAAAATGTCCATTATCCGAGACCGTTTTATTTACCAGTGATACGTCAACATTTCCAGACGGTACAAATTGATATAAGACTTCATTCTGGAAGTTTAGTGCCTTTTGAGCGAGGTAAAGTGTTCGTAACGTTGCATTTTCGTTTGAGGCAAATACTATAAAAGGGCTGATCGTTTTAAAAAAGGTATCATTTTCCTTTTCGTTTGCGATAAAGAAAGGTCAACAAGATGTTGGTGCCTTATACGTGTTGCACAAAAAAATTTGAGGACTATTATGAAGGACAAACAGGAAAAGGTTTGCCTTACTATCGAGGAACTGTTTTGCAAAGAGGATACGGCATTGGTGGATTTTTTGCTAAACTTTTCCGCAGCGCTTTACCATTTTTGATAAGTGGCGCCAAAACAGTAGGAAAAGAAGCTTTGCGTACAGGTACTATGGTAGCGAGCGATGTCTTATCTGGAGAAAACTTTAAATCATCTCTCAAAACACGAACAAAAGAAACTGGAAAGAAATTAGCAAGAAAAGCAGTTGAAAAAGCAGACGAGATGATTGGCCGCGGAAAGCTTAAAAGGAAACGCAAACCGGCGAAACGTGTCATTCCATCGAAAGCACGCAAGGTGATAGGACGTGATATTTTTGACTGATAATATTCAACATGTCTTTTCTTTTAAAAGATTCCCCAGAGTGCGCTAAATCAGAACTGGAATTGTTTTCTTTACCACCCACACAAACAGTTATTGAAAGAGGTCAATGGGTTGAATTTCACCCGCTTGCCAATGTTTCAGACGGAGGACCCGTAGAATTTAATATTTTCTGGAAGCGGCGAAGAGTATCTGGATTTGTCGCAAACTCTGCTGTACGTCAAAGTAAAAATTTTAGCTAAGGATGGCAAGACCCTATCTGTAAATGATAAAGTGGGACCCGTCAATCTATTTTTACATTCCATGTTTTCTCAAGTTGATATTAGCCTAAACGAAAGACTCGTTTCCTCCAGTAACAATACTTATCCTTATAGAGCCATCATAGAGAAGCTACTGAATCACGGGTACGATGCAAAAACTTCTCATCTTTCATCGGAATTATTTTTTAAAGATACTGCTGGTCGGATGAATGTTGTGGATCCTGCCGATGCATCTCCTAATGAAGGATTTAGTAAACGAGCCGAGATGTTTAAACTCAGTGCTCCAGTTGATATGATCGGAAGATTACATTTGGATATGTTTCACCAAGAAAGACTTTTGCTTAACATGGTCAATGTTAAAATTAAACTTATCCGCAGTAAACCGGAGTTTTGTTTGCTAGCGGCTACCGAGGAATTTAAAGTCTCCTTGGAACACGCCTCTTTGTTTGTCCGAAAAGTAAGAGTCAGTCCTGGTGTTGTTTTAGGACATGCTAAGAGTTTAGAAAAATCAACTGCCAAATATCCTATTAACAGGGTGATATGCAAAGCATACTCCATTCCTACTGGTAACATGAGTTTTGTTCAAGATAATATTTTTACGGGTCAGATGCCCAATCGCATCGTGATCGCTTGTGTAGATAATGATGCATTTAACGGCAGCTATAAAAAGTCCCCCTTCGAGTTCAAGCATTACAATATCAATTTTATTGGCATCTATATAGATGGTCAACCTGTTCCTCATAATCCTCTTCAACCCGACTTTGAAAACCAGTTATTTATCCGAGCTTATCAAAACTTGTTTACAAATGCAGAAAACAAAGGTCTCTATTTGTCCAGATCAGAGTTTTCACAAGGATATTCATTATTCTGTTTTGAATTGTCACCTGATTTGTGTGATGGTTCACACCTCAATCTTATTCGTCACAGCAATTTAAGATTAGAAATTAAATTTGGCACCACTTTGGTACAAACAGTTTCCTTGATAGTATATGCAGAATTTGAAAATTTAATCGAAATCAACAAATCTCGAAATATTTTGTATGATTTTGGAAACTAATGAATTCTTCGCAGATTCATGCAATTTTATCTCGCGATCCTGCTTCTGCGAGATATTTTGTGGGTGTTTTTCCTTCAGACAAAATACCCGTTATTCGCACATTTCCTTGTGCTTTAGTGCTCAATACAGATAAACATGATGAACAAGGATCCCATTGGTTGGCAATTTACATTCAAGACAAAAAGACTATTGAATTTTTTTATTCTTATGGATTACCCCCAGAAACTTATGGGGAAGATATAACAAGGTTTGTTAACCAGTATCTCAGAATTCAGTGGAACAAGATGACGATTCAGAGTTTAATATCCAACGTCTGTGGACAATACTGTATCTTCTTTATTGTAAAACGATGTCAAGGACTTTGTATGAATTCTATTGTAAATGTATTATCAAGAAATAAGAATGATTTTCGAATGTATCAGTTTGTCAAAAAAAGATATGGTGTAAATATGATTTTTAAAAAATAAATATATTTTTTTTTCTGATTTTGCGTCTGTTTTTTTTTTTTTTTTTTTTTTTTTTTTACAATTGTCTATACATATTTTAGTGCAATACGTCTGATTTTTATTTTTTAATTCACTAAGATTATTTTTGTTTAAAAATCTTAAACTATAAATTAGAAATTTTCAGATATTCTTTTTCATTTGCAAAATGGAATTGCTCAAGTTAGTACATCCTTCGACATGTCTTATCAGTGGACCGACAGGTTCAGGCAAGACTGTATTTGTCAAAAAGTTAATCGATTTTAAATATTTTCATCCCATGGCGTCCAGTATAATATATTGTTATGGAAGCTACCAGCCTCTATTCAATTCAATGAAAGGTGTACATTTTGAAGAAGGTTTACCTTCTAACCTTAGTTCTCTTCAAGATGCTTTAATTATTATTGATGATTTGATGTCAGAGTTAGCCAGTGATCCTCGTTTGAGCAAGCTTTTCACAAAAGGGAGCCATCACCGAAATCTTTCAGTCATCTTTATAACGCAGAATATATTTCATCAAGGTAAAGAAATGCGAAACATTAATTTAAATTCGCATTATTTGGTTCTGTACAAAAATCCTCGAGATAAGAGCCAAGTCATGCATTTGGCCAGACAAATGTTTCCTGGTAAATCCAAGGCTTATCAAGAAGTTTTTAATGATGCCACCGCATTACCTTACAGTTACTTATTCGTCGATTTAAGACCCGATTCTTGCGAAAGCTTACGCATGCGCACAAAAATATTTCCAGGAGATATACATTACGCATATGAACTTCGATAAGTTATTTGTCTAGTGAGCGTCATCCGATGAACATGTCTTCCGCAGTGGTTGAATTTGAGGGCTTTCAGATAAATGCCAGCGATTATGTTATAAAAGAACTCGCCTTTTATGCGGTAGATCATGGATATCATGCCCGATGGAGTTTTCTTCCTCCGTACCCTTGGGGCCAGTTATCTCTCAAAAAAAGAAAGACCTTTTCCTGGCTAACTCGTTACCTACATGGATTGCGATGGGACAGTGGTGATTTACCGTATTCAGCATTAGAGCCTATACTTTTATCTTTGTTTATTTCTTTTGAAACGATTTATACCAAAGGTTTAGAAAAAACTAAGTTTTTGGAACGACTTTCCGGACGAAAGATTTTGAATCTGAATGATTTCAGTTGCCCTAAAATAGACCATTTAATCGTTTCAAATGTAATTTGTCCCTGTCACACATTCTCTTTTAAAAACTGTGCATTGACGAAAGCTGTTTCTTACGGAATACATATAAAGGAGAGATTAGCAACATCATTCACCATTTGTGCTCAGGATGTCGACGGTGGAACATCTCAAACTGCTGAGCAAAACCAAGCAAAAAGCAGCCTTTCTTAAAAAGTGTCCTAATAGTATTATAAAAGGCGTCTGTGAATGCGCCTTAAATCTTTTAAAGGGCAATATACCTGTCACCGTTCGTCAGAAGAATAGACTAACACCGTATAAAAGGACTTTACGACGACTGGGCGATAAAAAAGTGCCTTTGTTTAAGAAAAGAAGACTCCTTGTCCAAAAAGGAGAAGGTTTCTTATCTGTACTCATACCTGCTGCAGTGTCAGTTCTTAGCACGTTGATCAATGGAGTTCGCTCGTAAGTTCAGACTTGTTCCAGCCGACAGAGATCAAGAGTTTGCCGACGACCATTTAAGTGAATTAGACACAGAAATTCAAACAATATTAAAAAGAAAGATAGACGATGAAGAAAAGGCAAAGTTATATATCCAGGCTTTGCAGAAATATGTTACTTTTCCAGATGTTAACAAACTCCCTACAGATCAGCAAAGTGAACAATCTGACGTAAATAAATTCGATCTAGAAAATGAAATCTTAAAATCTGCTCCAGTAAGACATAAAAAATCTGCTGTAAAGATCATTGAATTTTTAAAACAACATGAAATTTTCTCGGCAGAAAACAAAGAATTGAAAATAGATGATCAGATCCTACCCGGATCAGATGCGGTCGAACTCATAAATTTTTTGCTAAGAGACAGAACTCAAACGCCTGTTGCTTTTTCAGAATTCATGAAAATTCTTGATAAGAATCATTTTCCTCTAGAACTTGTAAAAAATAAACATTTAAAAAGCAAGAAAACTATATATGCTAGACCAGAACCTAAAAATGTAAAACGAAAATCGCCTTTCCAAGTCAATTTACCAAATTTTTTACTGACATCTGCTGATCAAAAAGGAAAAGGATACCGAATCAAACCAAAGACTGTTTATGCAAGACCTATTGTCAAAGAAAGAAACAAAAATTTACTTCCTTTACCAATGCCATGGTTGAAAATGTATAAATAAACCTTTGCATTTTGAATGTATTTTTTATAAGTTCAATAAATTTTTTTTATTTGAAAATTATCTATGTGTGTTGTGTGATTTTTTTTTTTTTTTACTAAAGAAAAAAAGCAATCATATATATAAAAAAAAAACAAGATTTTATTTAAATATTTTTTCTATTTACAATATCAGATACATACATTTTTTTCTATTTACAATATCAGATACATACATTTTTTTCTAATTATAATTTCAGTTACATACATTTTTTTTTTCTATTTACAATTTAAGATAAATATAATATTTTAAAATTTACAAAATGGAACAATCTTCTTGAGGGGGAATCAACAAAGAAGCCTGTAAAAGAAAATAAAAATTAATTAGGTTACAATATTTTCCAAAAACATAATAATATTATATATTTTTTAGAAGTATGAAAAAATCTTACCACAAAACTTTAATAGCCATACGGCAGGGTGGTCAAGTCCGGTTGAATCACACGTTTATCATAAACCACCCTGTACAGTTTCGTCTCTTCTTTGTTGATGACCTTTCTCTTTTTGACATCTCTTGTGATCTTTGAGGGATTGTGCAGTGCAATAGTTTTTGTGGGATTCATCTCTTTCACTAATTCACGTACAGTTAGGAAATTGAGTCTCTGTGAATTTATAAAGTTCAGAGTGAAGCCTCTTACTTTGCAGACCGTCTTGCCACTGTGGGTTTGATATGCATAGTTTTTGGGACCACCTAAAAATATAAAATATAAGTATTAAAAAAAAAAAAAATCATACAGAAATATAGGAACACTTATTTTCATACAGTATAAAAAAATTACTTACCAGATACGAATGTTGATATCGTATCACCATCCAGTTCGTCGGTGAATTCTCCAAGAAAGTTACCGAGGGGCGGATCATTCACACCATTACTGGCGTAAATAATCGAATCTGTATCGTGGTACAGAACACTGCCTGCTAACTTATCCATCTCACTATACAGCTTGAGACGAGCCCAAGCTGTAGTAAAAGCTGCGATGAATACATTAGTGGACGTGTCCTGCTCCACGAAATCCTTGGCAACTTTCATCTGGATGGCTGCTATCTCTGGTGTGGGAAGAAATACATCTTTGATCTAGAAAAGAAAAAAATAATAATTAAAATCATATAAGCAAAAAAAAGCAGAGAAATAAAAAAAAAAATATTGATATTTGTCATACCTCTTTGGTAGGATCATTTAATAACTTGTTGAAGTTACTGAGATCATTAACAAAGGTCAGCTGGTCTTTGTTGATGTTCATTCCCCACCTGAAAGAAAAAAAAGAAATTATTATTTTAAGTAGGATTTATTATTTTTAGATAAATCAAGAAATAAACGAATTACGTAGAATAAAAAGTGATAAACTCACCTTCCCCAAAAACTATTTAGTGCTAATTTTGCTACTTGTCGGCGCCCGGGGTTTTTACTGATGGATGCCGGATCGAGCTTTACACCTTCACGCTCTTCATACTGGCGAATATATTCAGTCTTTTGGTCCTCAGTCACACATTCTGTCGGCCAACCACTGCTTTCTTGTTTGATCTTCAGAAACTGATCAATGAAGGATCTAAACAGTTGATCAGATCTTTCTTGAAAGTGGTAGACCTCATAGATCTAAAGTAAAAGAAAAACATATTAGCAAACTAAAAAAAGAAAAAAACATGTTTCCATTAGAAAACAAAAAAGTACTTACATGTGTGATTTGGTACCCTTTTTTCTTCGCCAGCTTCACCTCCTCGCTTACCCATGTACCGACAAGAGCCCGCTTGTCGTCGGTATGGGTGCAAGGACTTTGCTGAAGGTGTTCTGCACAGGTCCGGCATAGAGGAAACATCAGTTTCTTCTGACATCGGTAGGGGAGCACTGGCAGGTAGAGTCCGCGTGGAGGAATCACTCGGCACTTGACGATACCGAAGTAATCCTCCACATCCCCGAAACCTTCAGTGATTATGGTGGGATGACCAACGGGATACGTGCAATACTTGTTTACCTAAATATAATAAAAAATGTAATCATATACGAGAAACAAAGTACAAAATTGCATGTCAAAGAAAAGTAAGTAAATATTACAATAAATGAACTTAAAAAAACTTACCCAAGGGTACAACGAGGTAAAATCCACGTATTTGATGTTACCCTCGTGATATAACTTGACCGCGTTGGTCCTTCCTCCAAAAAAGGCGTCTCTAGGATTCAGCCGATCCTGAAGCGCATGCGTCTCCAAGAAAGCTTTCAGTTCCGGGGATTCTCTCTTTAATTGTTGAAAGGTATGCTCCCACATTTCGATGACAGTGTATCCTCGGGCGCGTAGCTTCTGGACACTCTCCTCCGTTTGCTGTCTGAGGGATGCCATGGTCACGCACTTGAGTGGATGGATGACGTCACCATTGTAGCACGTGCTACATCCGTGGAAGAAACAACCCTAGAAATAAAATATATAATTTTAAAAAAGATGAATGCATAAATATATAATTAAAATAGTGAACACATAAATATATAGAAAAATGAATAGAAAAAAATTTGGGTTACCTGATATTGGTAAATGGTGTTGGTTTGTTGGCAGTAACCATCTACCGAAACTCCGGCGATTTTTTGCTCTCCTGTTCCATTGAGAGCGTGCTGAATATGAATTCCTTGCGAAAAGGCTTCAAAATCCAGCCACCGGATAGAGTCAGAGCTGAAATTCGTCCTGTTGACGTAGCCGTGTACAGGAACCATGGCAATAGTATCGGGCTGGATGTGGTTGCTTCGGAATGCAGCCATGCATACAGACGCAATCGTGACATACCTAAAAAAGAAAAAAAAGTGTATTAAAAAGAGACATGGATTAAAATTAAAGTTTTGTTATTTAAAATAAATAAATATTTACCGAAACGGATCCACATCGGCAATTTCCATAAATTGAGCCCGAAACTCGAGACAGCTCCGGCGAAGAATGTCGACGTCTGATCTAAAAAATAAAATAAATATTAAAAAAAAAAAAACATTTCTAAAACACAAACAAACATATCTTATTCATCTAAACATATCTTAGTTAAAAAAAAAAAAAGAATACGTACCTGCAATAAGAAAGCATTTCTGCTTGGAAGTCGAACACGTCCCCCTTGTGTTCTTCATGCCAGGACAGGAAAGCTTGCCTCGCTGCGGGTGCCATCGTGTCAGGGCTGTAGAAACGGGGTTCGGGCAGTGGACCAACATAGGATTGGTTCTCCCGAGTGTTAAAAAGGTGAGGGAAATACCCCTTTTTTAACTCGGAGAGACCGAAACTGCTGGGCAAACGAGACAGGGCCATCGGAAGAAAATTCAGAGAGTCAATGATGGAGAGATTCAGTGAACTTAGTCGGATGGACATCAATTTTCCCCTGCATGGAATGACGTCTGGTGTAGTGCCCTGTCTCAGCATCCACTCCATGATGAATTGACCATCGAACCTAAAATTAGAGAAAAAAGCATTGTTCATTATACAAATATTAAAATCAAATACATGTAGGCTAAAATAATTATATACAGATTAAACACTTACCCCTTCATGTTATGAGCTATTGCAGTATAGCCCTTGTGTCGAGGCGTGAACAGCCATGTACAAAAATCGGCACAGGCTGTGTAGCCTTCGAACACTTCCTCCCTGCCGTCAGCATACTGCGCCACTGCAAAGTTTACTTCGTGTGTGCCCGAAGACTGATCGGTTTCGAAATCGAAAAAGATCAGTTTATCACTGGAAGTCTTAGGGCTCACTTTTTTCAGGTAACACTGATGTTCGGCTGTTACCACGTACTGACAGCAAGAAGGGCACTTGGCAGTCCCGCAAACGTGGAGTTCTCTTTTACAATCTCGTCGGCGAATAATTTTGCAGCACTGTCTGCATTGATAGACCTGCAAAAAGAAGAAAAAACATTAGTACACACTTACGTTACAACTATAATATATTCTCTTATAAAAAGAAATAGTTTCATTTACCTCATTACAGATGGAAAGTTCTTGGTTTCCTGTCAAGGCCTTGTGTGCTGCAAAACATTCACTGGAGCGGCAGAGACGATCGCAGTCCTGGCATCTTTGTTGTTGACCCGGACGGCAGTCAGTTTTCTGACAAATGTAGCAGGCATCTGGACATTGGTGTTCATGTGCGCGTTTGTAAGGGACATCACACTGCTCGCAGTAATATGAGCTCCCGAAAAAGGCCTTGAGGGATTTCACGACATCGTAATGGCCGTCGTGAAGCCATAAGTTGATGCGTTTGTCTTGTGGTCTCGGAGCACCCTTGTATACAACCTATAAAAACAAAAAAATACATATGAGTACACTGTTCTGAACAAAACAATATATAATATAAGAAAAGAAATTTTCAAAAAATAAACTTACTCGATTGCAATTGTCTGATGAGAGTACGGCAATCTGTATATTGAGGTGCTCTTCAAATTGGGCAATTTCTCGAAACGTGCAAGGGCCTAGGGGGACTCTGGCATCTGCATGCAGTTGCCGCGCGCGTTTCATGAGGGCGGGACGGTCACGTTGTCTCATGGTTTCAATTGCCGTGCGATCGTTCTCCAAATGGGCTTTCGCAAACACGATGGCCTTCGCACAGCAGAGACCTTCTTCATCCTCGGGAATGGCAAAAATACAATTCTTTTGCAGGCGATCGACGGAAATATTTGAAATTCGTCGTCTTCCACCCCCGATAGGTCTGTGAACTGTCATGACATCCACTGAAAAGCCCTCATCCAGCTGAATTTTATTTTTCGACTGGAGGACCTTCATGACGGCAGACATTACTTTTTCAACGGTGAGCTCAGAGACGGAAATGAGTTTCGTGGATATTGGCTTATCCAATCCCTCCGCCCAAATACAAAGTCGTATCAGGTCTGTGGATTCCAAATTCTCCGTGGAACGGCGAATCAAACTTGTAAATAATTGATTCACAGAGTCTATCACCGCAATCATGGGTACACCTCGAACATGAGAGGGAAGCTTGTCTGGGTCGACACGGGCCTCATAACGGATTTCTTCCGCTTGATACTTGTTGTTCCTCCGACGTAGACGTTCGGTGATAATAATAGAATCCTCCATCTGTAAAGACAAAGAACATATATACAAAAAGCTCGATCGTAAAAAAAGAAAAAAAAAATCTGTGTGTAAAAGTAAGTACTTACGCGGGAAGTCTCTCCACCAGTCGTGTACGTTGGTCCGGCTCCAACAGGTCGAGCAGAAGTCTAGAATAATAATAAAAAATTAGACACTTATAAAAAGAAAAAAAAAATAAGTTTGCACTCAAGAGCACAGAAATAAACTTACTTCAAATCCTGTTCCTACTTGGTAATACAGTGGCAAAGGCATGGGATTCTCCACAAATATTTGGGAAACTTCATCGAAATCCATAGGATTTTCGATGAAAATTTGAGACGCTTCATCCATCAACTGAAAAAGTAAATACATCGTTAAAAATATCAATATTACAAAATATTACAATATTATAAAAAAATAAGAGTTAAATAAAGAAACTTACTTCATCATCGGAATCATTGAAGGGCATCTCAGAATCTTCAAAAAGAACCTAAAATTAAAAAAGAACATTTTATAGAACAAAATTAAATGAATCAAAATTCAGAAAAGAAAATTGCATATACGAATTCAAAATTTTAAGGAAAGAAAAAAAATATTCGTGATAAAAAAAACTTTCAGAAAACATTAGTGTTAAGTTTAAAAAAGAAAAAAAAAAAATCTTAAAAATAATTTAAAAACTGGAAAATAAAACTTGAAATATTTTTAATTAGATTAAGACACTAAAATAAATAAATAAATAAATAAATAAAATAAAAGAAATAAAAAGAAAATGAATTTTTAGTACTGTTTAAAAAATAAAAAACAGAAAAGAAAAATGTATTTAATGATTGAAAAAATTAGAAAAAAATATTTACCTGATTTTCGCCTGAACCAACGATATTGAATGAGCGTTTCATTTTTCTGAAAAAAGAAGGTAATCCTAGGAATAGAAGCAAAAGAGAAAGCAAAGAATTTTCTTGGACTAGGTCAAACAAGAAAGTGAACGCGATAGCTCAGGAGGGTCCTTAAATATCCTACGTAAGTAACGTGACATCAGTTATCTACCTTCTTATTGGCTGGATCCGTTGGACGAGTCCACTTGGGCGCAGGTGGGGGAAACGTCTTCCCACCCCCTATCTCCTAAGAGGGGAAAATATAAAAAAGGAAGTTCGAGGGAACATCTTCATAGCTTAGTTGGTAGAGCGCGGAGCTTGCATGCCACAGATGGTAGGTTCGATTCCACTAGAGAGTAATTTCGTTTTGTAAAAAATCTGGCGAATTAAAATAGTCAGTTAAATAATTAATTAATAATCAATAAAATAATAAAATTTACTTATTAAAATTGATTAATGAACTACTCATTAAAAATTAATTACTAAATATAATACATTGTCCTCTTTTCGGTTGATGACGTCATTCTCTTTCATGTTCTGACAGGATTCTGTGTTGCCCCTTCAAGAAAACTCAACCCACCGTCACATGTCTTGACAAGAAGTCCAGGTTGCCAACGGATAAAAAGAAACTCTATCCCCCGTCATCTTTCACGATCAATCAACCAATCAACCGTTACGTTACTTCCGGTTTCCTTCCCCCATTCCCCCCTTCCGTCACATGTCTTGACAAGAAGTCCAGGTTGCCATCGAATAAAAAAGAAACTCTACCCCCGTCATCTTTCACGATCAAGCAACCAACCAACCATTCACTGTGTTGTCCCTTTAAGAAAACTCTCCCCCTCCCTCACATGTTCTGACAAGAAGTCCAGGTTGCCAACGGATAAAACGAAACTCTACCCCTGTCATCTTTCATGAGAATAGCCACGCCCCTTTGATGACGTCCATCCTTTGATTGACAGCTTGACCACGCCTTTTCTTGGCCCCGCCTTTTGACCCTCAAAGTGCCCGGCTTACTACTCAAAAGGAAAATTTTCATAAAACAGAATGAAAAAGAATTATGAAATAATTACGAATTCATAACTAATCACAAATAAAAGAGTAAAACTTAGATCATACAGTTACACCAAATGTTAAAGTATCACCAAGCTAACACGAAGTTGTACACCAAAATGCGGTTAATCGATGTGATGGAAGCGACACTACAGTTTCTGGGGACAACCTTTATTTAAAGGCATTTTTCTACGTTTTCAAAAATTGTATAAAATAAATGATTTATTATTAATATTTAATTTATAGTCCTCATTCGTTAGAAATGAAAAAATACATCCGCAACTGACTAATTATAGCAAGTTTTAACAGTTCTCTATAATAATGGTACTCTGATCTGTTTACTCTCTGATCTACCTATCTTACCCTCTGATACCCCTATCCCAAAATGTATGAGATTAAAAATTATGCAAAATTTTGTACTGTTGTAATCAGTATTGGCATGAAATTCTAAAATTCAAAAGTACCTCTTAAATTCCAACTTCCCTTCCGTGAAGGATCAAAATTTTGATGGTATATTTCCAGATCACCTCGAGGGGTAGCTCAGACGGTCACCAATATTGCCCATTGTGCCGCATTAGTGCGACGTAAAACTCAACCAACATTAAATTCCAACACTATTCAACCAGCCAAACAACACTAACGCAAACATCAGAAATATTCATATTTCAAAATAGATGGTTGTTAGATTTTACATCACACTAGTGCTGCGCAATAGGCAATTGGTGACGGTCTGAAGCTCACCCCTAGAGGTGGTCCGGAAGCATGCCATCGAACTTTTGATCCTCCCGGAAGAATATTTCAAAATAGCATGTTTTCTCTCAAATAAAACACGTATGCTCAATACGCGACCAAAGTGATGACGTCAGTGATTTAATGTTTTATCTGCTTAGTACTAACGAAACTATTTGCTATGGAAATTTAACTTATTACTCGTTAAGTCCAGAGTTTGCTTTTACCGAGCAGACGAATTTTCATACGTTTGACGCCATACCGCGTATTGACGTAACACATTACGCAAACAAGCAAAGGTAAACACAAAGCCCATAACATCTGGCGATGTAGCGCTCTTGTGAAATACGCCAAACATAATCGGCAGGTTAAAGGAAAAAAACGCCGTTTCAAATATTAGTCACGTGAGATCGACAGCGAACGTGTTAATATAATTTGTGCTTTCGGCAATTTAAATTTGTTTCACATTTTGTCCGCATTTAGAGAGTGATAGGGGCAAAAGATAATAACTTCGATTGATTGGAAAAATATTTTAACAGGGTATTGTTTAATATTAAATTTTTATTCAATATAAAATATTAAAAACCTGAAAGCAATAATAATAATAATAATAAAAATAATAATCCTATTTTTAGCAACTTTTTTTTTAAAATTAATATTACCCCTTTTCGGGAATGGTGAGAAGCAAAGCATATTAGCTGACTCAAAAATATTTAGCTCGATATTGCTTAATATTAAAAACACTTAAAATTGAGGATATTTCTACTAACGTAAAATATATCTTATTTAGCCATTTTTTACTTTCTCACCAGATTAAAAAAATTATTTGTATTAAATAGTTATAGTATTAGTATGTACTTTCAAATATAACTATTTCATATTAGTAGAGCTCAACGAAATATTTCTGCTGAATAAAACCAATTATAACCTTTTAATGGAACTAGAAATATTTACTTAATTATTATTATTATTATTATTTTAATTCGAATTACTACATATCCGTTGGAAAAGTACATTTTAATTTTAATTTTGAAATATTTTATTTACTACTACACGTACACACTGTAAAAAATTTTACTAATGTTCCACAAGAACATTGTGTGAATTCCCGCAATATGCTTGCGGAAAGAGTTAAGATTATAGAATACACTGTTCTTTTGAGCAACTTTTCTCATCTTGTTTGAGAAACATTACAAGACAAGAATAAATCGGGAGAAAACAATTATAGGACTTGCAGAGGATGACATTTGTAAAAAAGCTGACCAATTGGGTTGCATTAAATCCCACCTGACGTCATTGCCTAGCGGAAGCGAAAGTGAGCGAAATCGAGATTGGCCCATCTCTGCTAGCAACAGCAAGTATACCTTTTGTGGCGGGAAGAACGAAAATTGAAGTACATATATTGGAAATTGGAAATGATTTAACTATCGGTAAGTGCGAATCAGAACTTAATCCATCCTTAATTAAATCATTTATATTTTCTAGAAATTTTCTAAGGATTATTTCTTGAACTGCTAAATATATAATGAAAATAAATATGAATAGAGTCTTTCAAGAGAACGTATTTGAATTTTAAAGAAAGAGATACTTACATAATAATTTTTGAAATATTAGTAACTCTACCATAAATTTTCTAAGAATTTTGTATACAGTTCTGACGTATACCATAATAAATTAATTTATATAATGCACATTGTTATATAATTATATTAAAGCAAATTTTAACTACAAGAAACTATAAAATTCAGAATGTTAATTTGATTTAACAAAGTTTTCAAAAAAAGTAAAATATTTATTGATTCCATAATCAAATGAAATTATTTGTACAAGGAATTCAAACGCAAAAAAGAGAAAATTAAGTAAAAGAAAAGCCATTTCTCTTATTCATGAAAAATTAAGAGCATTAAACTTTAAATAAAATTTAACCCCCTTCCCTCCCCACCCTCAAATATATATATATGCATATATATATGTCGAGAATGTTAACAAAATGTTATTTTAGAAGCAGCTGTTGAAAGTACCCAATACATACATAACATATTAAACCCCATTTTGAAGCTGCATCCAACCTTATTGCTCAAAGTGTGTTGTTGTGCATTAAAGTTGTTCAGTGTGTATATGCATAGTATTCATATACAGAGAAATACTTTCGTAAAATAAGGTAACATAAACATAAATAGATATTTTAATTGATAAAATAATTTCTCTTTTCTATAATAAATTCAGTAATATTGAATTTTTAGTTGGACAAATAAAAAAAACAAAGCTTTGAAAATATGAAATTTATATAAAAAGAAATTATATACTGAAATTAATAAAATAAATATTTGTTTTATTATTTCAAAGTCACCATCATTAAAATAGCAGAATTACAAATGCAGAAAAATTACTTTTCTGTAATAAAATTTTATAAGTATAGATAGAAGAACAGGCACATTCTGTTAAAAATTTCTCTTTTCAAAATGACTAACAGCCTAATTCACAGTCAACCTCCACCGCTGGTTTATCAGTAAATCACAGGTTCAGAAAGAAATTCGTTGATGGTGAATTAGGCGGTAAGACTGCAATATTAAACTACTTAAAACTGTTTGTAAAAATAAATTAATATTCTGCTTTCATATAAAAAAAGTTACAAAAAATATGAAATGTTAAGTTTTTTTTTTTTTTTCTTTTTTTTTTTTTTTTTAAAGAGAAATTTAGTGTCAAACACAAGTGCAGCATAAAAGCTATGATATACGAACAGATACATTATAGCTTTTACCTGTTATCATTTGATAAAAGGCGGTGCTATGTTATTTTGACTGCAGATTAAATAAAAATATGAAAACTACTCATAGTTCTAGGATGAAATTATTGGAGGGATTTGACATTTGAGCACACATAACTTTATAGAATTTCTACTAGCGAGCATTAAAATTGAAATATTATATGCGTAATATATAAATATATAAGATTTTTCAAACAAGGGTCATTCTATGTAAATTTGTCGACCAGGCCCAAACACCTACCATCACAGACTTTTATAGAACTTCATAGAATTCTCTTTTTTATGTTTATAAATAACCGTCTAACTTTTTTTTCTTTCTATCTTAAAAAGTTTTAAAGTTACAGACTTTCAAAAATTGTAATTTTGCATCATTTGGTTTTTTAAAAACACTCAGGATGAGCTGGTATTTTTATTAAAAATTCTCTAATGCTAAAAACTTTAAAAATTATTTCATAAAAAGTAGTGCTGCACCGAGTAGCACTTTGGCCGAGTAGCCGAGTACCGAGTACTCGGCCTTTTACTACTCGGCCGAGTATCGAGTAGCCGAGTACCGAGTAGTTGTAAGAAAGAATAATTGACATGAAGAATTTCGCACATCTCGAAATTAAAAAAAAAGGCTTTTTGAATACGAAATTAAGTTAAATGGCAAACAGCATGTTTTCATGAAACGTTTCAGAATTTTTGTAGTGTATATACACAATTAAGTTCATTGTTATATTTGATACTTCCAGCTTAGAAGATTATTAAAACCATAATAACTGATAACTTCATTCTTTATTATATAGTCTTTCTCAGATGCGAATCATTCTCATATAATTCTTAGAGAATATAAAAGTTCCTATACATTCAGGCTTAATTTAAGATGCATGAATTCACATATGAAATGAGAACATTATATTAAATGTTTTATCATTTCAAACATGATAGATTTCATTAATCTGCAAATTCTAGAAGAGTAAAAAAGATAGGTGGTTTTGGGCCATAATTTGAAAAACAACATTTTTGATTATTAAAATATATTTTTAATAACATTTTAGTGTATTTATTGTTTTCATAATTATTATTTTTTAAATTAAAAAGCAATCTTTTCTTACAGTTTTAAAAGTGTCTTACTTTTATTTGAACAAATATGTAACTGAAGTTTTATTTTATTTACTATATTAGTATTATATAAGGGTTCTTTTTTCTAAAATATTTTATTTTTGTCTGTTTTATAGATACAATAAGTTTTTATAAGAAAAACAAATTGTATGTTACACTCATACAAGTTGGTTATACTCAAATTTTTGTAACTAAAATGGATAAGCTCATATCATGAATCGTCTCTATACAGAGTTTGGTGGCAATCTGCTTGCTCGTTTTAACTGCAGAAAGCTGTTTGCAGCAAAAGTTTAATGACTATGTTTATATTTTCATATTTTTTAGTTTAGTTATTAATAAACAACTCTTATGAATACATTTCTTTCAATAATACATAAAAATAATGAAATTCTTACAACTGCTCGGTATTGGCCGAATACTTAGTCCATATTTAGCCGAGTACCGAGTATATAACGAGTACTCGGTACAGCTCTAATAAAAAGCTATAACTTCAAATTAATATATATATATATATATATATATAGTAACAGACTATGTTTATACTACCTTATTTAAGAAAAAAAAAAAAAAAAAAAGTTAACTTTTTTTTTTTTTTTTTAATGAGAATATAAATTAAACTCTTAGTCTATTTTTTAAAAATGATCGTAAATAAATGCTTTAACATATCCAATGAAAAAATATACGGTACTTTTACTAATTCCATCCCCTCCCCTCCCATTAAAAAAAAAAAAAAAAAAAAAAAAATCACTGTCGTGCTTTTAAATTTTCCACTTACTTAAAAAACCGAACTACTATTATCAATTATAATAAAAATTTAAATGCAAAGTAAATTATAAATATAACTTTCAACTCACAAAAATATATATGCATGGAACTTTCAGGGATTTAGTTTATACTTTGAAGAGAATAAAAAATGTGATGATGAGTTGTTTTAAGTTGCCACAATATTTTATTTAGTAACCACGTGTTGAGTAGATATTTTCAAATCTGTGGTACAGAGTTAAAACTTCTTAAAAATTAATGCCTCCCCCCCCCATACACACAGTGGCTGTGTGATTCTCTGCTAAAAGCTTATAGACAGGAAATGTCTGGTTTATTTCCAGGTTAGCGCTTATCGACGTTGTCGTTCGGAGTTTTCCATGGTTTTCTCCGAAACTCACGTAAATACGGGTTAGGACCCTTAGACAGACCCTCACGGTGAGCACACCACCTCAGTCCTAGGACCTTCGGGAAGTCAATCAGTATTAACCTCCTCCCCCTCCCCCCTCAAAAATAAATAAATAAATAAATAAATAAATAATAATAAAAAAAAACCTCTAAAATTATTATTATTATTATTATTATTATTATTATTATTATTATTATTATTTACAATTATTAAAAGAGATTGTTAATACTACTTTTAATTATATTCAGGTGACAGAAAAACGGATGACAGACTCTGAAAATTGCAATGGGCACGAAACATTAATGTGGGATCAAAACTTATGAATGAATGTCTCATTTAAGTTCTTCATTACGGACAACAACGTAACCAAGTTTCTAAAGCTTTGGTTGACAGTGATGAGCATTAAAGTTATTTTCAAGCATTAATTCACGACATAACTAATTACTTATCTATTGCTTAAATGCATTTGTTACGTTTATCTTTTTGATAGTTTAATAATTTGTGAGAAAGCCTCATTTTTATTTTAATGCAGGAGAAAGGTATTTTGTTAATATATGATGATACTGCACCTTTTTTCAATAAAAATTTAGAAAGTTCTAAAATCTCATGTACTTGATATTGACTTTGAAAGTATACATTTTTATTTTACATATTTAATTTTCATCAAACATTCAATAAAGTTAGAAAACAAAATGTATTCTTATTAGTTTAGTTTCTTTGCAACTTTATTTTATTTTAGTCTGGTAATACTCTACTATAAATTTCAGTTACTTTTGTTATATGAGATTAAGTTTTTCGGAAGTAACCTATGTGAACGTTTTATCTTTTACTATCTCTGAATTACATCACCACTTTCACATTTCTTTATTTAAAATTTCCTTCAAAAAGTAAACAAGGCACCAGTTTCATCCAACTGACAATTGAAAAAATTTCCAAAGAAGCATGCTTTATATAATTTATATATAGAATTGTTTCTTGTGTACTTAAATACGCTGAATTAATCATTTTCATTTTTGTTCTTCTAAAGTTGCTTTAAATTAATGCTGGAATAAAGCTTTTTATGCGTTTCTATTTTAATAACACTAATTCCTTTAAATTTTTGAAATTAAAAATTAAAATTTTAGTTTTAAAAATTTATTTAAATATATAAATTATACAATAGAATTTTTTTGCAACTTGCTATAAAGTGCACATAAAGCTGGCGATGCACATAAACTGATAGACAGTAGTTTTTTCGCATCAAAGTAATTAAGCATGACCCTTCATGAGGGAAAAACGTAGTCACTATAAGCAAAAAGACGTAATAAAGTGAACTCATCGTCAACATGAATTGCATAACCATGTAACACGTATAGTCTCTTCTCTCTACTAAAAACAAAGCCAAAAGGATTTTTGATGGTAACATGAAATTCTGATTTAAAAGAAATTTATAGAAATTATATAAACATTGTGATACAATGAACCTATTATTCAAAAGCATCGTAAGAATTTAATTTATCAGCAATCTATCATATCTAGTAACAAAAATGTGAATGTAGAGAAAATCTTCAAATCGATCATAAAGAAATTATGATTTATACAAGACAAGCATCGAAAATTACTGTTAGATGCTTATTAATATCGAAATAGATTAATAAAAATATTTTAGCGAACAAATTTATAGTACATATGAATCATATAGGTGCAGTTCTCAATTTTTTTTTTTTATTTATTTATTTTTTTTTTCACATTATCCATTATCCTTAAGTATGTGGATTTTGAATTATTTTTAGGACTAAAATATTAAAAATAATTAATATTCGTCATATTTAACCCTTGCTTTCCCCATCTGAAGGAGTTACTGCAAAAAAATTTCTTTCAGGTGCCGTTTGGCACGTTTGGCGAAAATCACCAGCACTGCGATCTTGGGAAAGCGAGGGTTAATTAGTATTTAGAGAAATTGAAGAAAACTGTCAATGTAAAAAAAGAAAGAAATATTGAAAATATTGAAAATATTTTCACAAAATGGCAACAAAATGGAAATGCACAAAAAACAGGAAACATTTGGAAATGAAAATCCTCTTTTTAAACTTATAACTGATACTTTAAATTTTAGAAATCGAAAAGGGCTAATTCACGCCTCTCAATATCCTCCAGGGAAATTTGGGACTAAATATCGGTTTTGAATTTCTGTATGAGGGTTCTTCGTCACCCCTTCTTAGCCCTGAATTTCTACACTCAAATTTACTCTGCTCTATCTACTACTATACATTTTTAAAGATAAATCAAACAATTAGAGAGATAGTGAGATTAAATAAAACTTTATTTACAGCAACATCTGATAATTAAGTTCTATTTTTAGGTGTAATATCAGTGTTTTGCTGAAATATGTTCGACACGATATTTGATCTTTTATAAAATACGTAAGTTTTCATACGAATTCTGTTTTCGAACCGAATACAATTAAAGTTCTGAGCTGAATGTAAAACATTACAAGTGATTTTAAATTTACAACTATTGAAATTATCGAATATAGTTTAAATTAAACAGGAACAAAAAATCATGCGGTACGTATTCATTATTAACACTTTTCAATTGTACGCACTTCTTACATCATATAACTTTCAATCTTTGCCTATGTTATCGCATAATGGACAGACAGAAGGACTGAAAAGCATAAAAATAGACTAACTGAATTAAGAATAATTCTTAAATATTCATGGAAAGTGTTAAAAATGCTTAATATAAACAGAAATGCAGCCCTTAGTACCAAACTGTAGCCCTTAATGTGTCTGAATATTTTAGTCTAACCCTGTAAATCTGTAGGTTAAGCATATCATATTCTATACAAAATATTATTTTAGCATATTAACAATAAATGTCAATTTCTTTATGATTTTTTCAGTAGAAAATTATATAAATGGTATTTATAAATATGTCTCTCCTAAAACGAAATGCATTGGTATTTTTTGAGTGGCCCTGTACACAAAGAATTTGTACAGGAACTATTAATACCATTTTGAATAGGGAACATTCAATAGTAAACTTGAATAACATATATCATTTTTTTTAAAAATTCTGAAAATATTTACGAACGCTGGAGGCGGGCAGACGGACAGATAAATAGGCGGACAGTTGGACAGAAGATACACAAATTCAAATTATATTAACACTTAAAAATTGTTAGAAAGTGTTTGAAACGCTTATGCAAACGAAAATGTTATTCCAGAAAATTTCCAATGATAGCCCTTAATGTAACTGAACATTTTTGTGTAGTCCTGTAAATCTTAACGCTAATCACATATGTATTCTATAGAAAGCATTCTCTGGTGCCTATCAAAAGTAAAAGTTTATTTATGATTTGTACGTAGTAAAGTTTTTAAAATTTGTTTTATAGGAATACCTTTCAATGCTTACCGCAATGCTTTGGAATACTTTCAGATGTCTCTGCACTATGGTAATATTTCCTCCATTTTCCATAGAAAACATCCCATAGTGAACTGGAATAACATATTTCAATTTCATCAAGATTTGAGTAAATTAAGGTATTAAAATATGGTTTATAGAATTACCTCTCATCGAACACAATGCTTTGGAATACTTTCGGGTGTTCCTGTACACAAACTAGTTCAGTTCATTTTCAATTAGAAACATCCGATAGTGAATTGAATAACATATATCAGTTTCAAGAAATCCCATGAATATTTAGGGGAGTTAGAGCGCGAACAGACAGGCAGACAGACGGACACACAGACACACAAACCGAACTCATTAACACTTTTCAACCTTGTTGGAAAGTGTTAAAAAAGAGAAAAAAATCTAATTAAGTCGAAAACTTTATTTATCAACCAAATCAAATCTTTTTCATTTGTAATATTAACACGTTCAAAACATGTCCATTGCCATGAGCATCACCTGTGGATCTCAAAAACTTTTCATTCTCTGCCGCGAGCATTACCCTTATTCAATCGTGGTGAGCATCACTCGATAGCAATTGATTGTTAAAAAAAATCAATTTGAGCATCCTGAGATGTCTATTATCGCTCAAAAAACTTTTTCTGTCTATTTTTTTCTACTTTTTTTTTTTTTTTTTTTTTAAATCTTTTAACTGTTGCATCCACGTGTGCAATATGTTAGTATTTTTAGGACGGAGGACTATTAGTCTACGGATAAAACGTTGTCGCCAGTTTTAAGATGGTTGGACATTTATCGAAATCGAAAATGTATCGAAAATATAATTGAATAAATTGAAAATGATGTTATAATTTGAAAAAAAAAAAAAAAAAAAAAAAACTAATAGTCCTCCATACTACACTAAATTTTGCTTTTACCAGAATTTCATCATTTTTTTTTTTTTTTTTTTCTTTAAGGACGGAGGAAATAGTTACTTTTTTTTTTAATCTCTGCTCGGAAAACATAGATTTTTTTTTTTTTTTTTTTGTTAAAAATGAAAACTGGTATTCTGTGGCTACCACATGACTTTCTTGTATATTTTTTCTATACGAATTCACTCAGTAAAAATAATTTATTAAAATTATTATGTATTAAAATAATTTTTTACTTTTTATTTTTAAGAAGCTCTAATCGATTATACTCTTACTGGAAAACAGTTCATAATTTTTTCGCTAATATTACTTGGATTTTTCTTAATGTCTGTGTTTACATTTTTTCCCATTATTTTCCAGTATTTTACTTCGTGAAAATGAAATGATACGATGTTTTACAGACCTTCGGTATCACCACTTGATAGCTTTACTATATTTGTGTAAACTTATACTGAATTTTGCTTACAGTAATTTTTTACACGCAATTACAAACAGTTAAATTGGTGTTTTTAAATTTGAAATACGGGTGATCATTTTACATTTCTATTAGGTAGTGAAAGTGTGAAAGAACTATAATTTTAATTCTTATAAAAATATCGCTATATATACTATATGTTTAGATGTCAGGAATATTCGCTATATAATTTAAAACAATAATAACACGTCTATAGTATGAAAAACTCTGAATAGTAATTAACAAAATTATTTTAATATTTTACTGAATGTTTTATTCTTTTGTCTGAAAATTTTCATTATGAAAACAAATTAGCAGACAGATAACAAAAACATTTGATATTTATGAAGATGTTTCCAGATATTTTTTCTCATTTTCGTCAGATTGGCAGCTTTCTATTGGAAGTGATAGTATCAATTTTGCACGTCTTCGCGTATCACCGGCGACAACTAGAGAAAAAAGAGACCTTCAGAATAATAAGGCATTTTTCAGTAACAAAAAATAAAGAGTACTATTTTAAGTCTGACAGCCATCTCTCAGGGGGTTGAAACCTTGAAATTAACCGTTTGTTTTTCCTTGTTTTCGTTAACCATTTTAGATAACATTCAATATTCATAGAACATCGTAAAGATGAGGGCCGAAGGAAGTAGTTATAAGAAAATTTCTCTTTCCTTTCGCACAAGAAGAACTAAATTCTGGGATATTATTTTATTCAATCTGCAGTTATTGTTTCGTCTCCCGTTTTATAGAACATATGGAATAATTTTATTTGACCATCATACTAACAAGGAAACATTCAAAAGGCGTCGTCTTTAAAAAATATCGGAAAAAATATATGTGATTCTACTCTTCATAAAACACCAGAAAGTAAAATAATTATCGTCTGAAATGAATTACAGCGACCACAAAAAATATATCAAAATTAAGCATTTTTGGCGATTTAACGCTGTCAGGCGATAAGTTCGCTAGTGCTGAGATTGTCGCGTACGAACAGAACCGTGTTTTGCTTCTCCGCCAAGTAGTTAAAATCAATCGCCTAACAGTGTGAAATCGCCAAATATGCTTAATTTTGATAATTTTTCGTGTTCGCTGTAATTTATTTTAGCCGATATTTTTTTCCCTTTCTGGTGTTTCATGAAGAGTAGAATCACATATATTTTTTTCAATATTTTTTGAAGACGACACCTTTTGAATGTTTCCGTGTAAGGTGGAGAGACATTGGGTAATCGTGAAAATTTACGACCTCGGCTTTTTGACGCTTTTACGCGTAAAAATTTTTAAAGTATGAGGAATACAGAATCACAAAATTCATATCGTGCTGGTTTGTAAGTTGATCAGTTAGTTAGTTAATTGCTAGTCTGTGTAGATTCATCGCAATGAAATCAGGATAGTTTTAACCCTTTACTTGCCCTAACGCTCTAAAGATTTCTAAACAGTACTGCCAAATTTAGGGCCTTTTTTATTCAGCTACCATCAATAATTTTGAGGAGTGATACTTGATATGCACAATGGACAAATAGTAACCTTTAAAGTGATTAGGTAACCGTTACAGTTAAAATTTACTGGTGGATATTGAATAAAAGAGGCTCTAAATTTGGCAACACTGACCAAAAGAGTGAAATTAAATAGGACCAGCAAAGGGTTACTTAATGATATTAGCAAAAATCTAATGGATTATCACATTTTTTATTTGAAAACTTCGTAAATATTCGGAATAGAAAATTTTCTTAAGATGGCAGAATAAGACAAATTTTCGCATAAAATTTTATTCTGTATTATGAGGATTATTCTCATCGTAAATAATTCGGACTAGTTTCAAAACGTCATGAACATTAATAAATACCAAGACACTGCTTTGAAAACTTTTATAAGCCATTCGAAATTAAAGATTTTCTTTGGATTGGAAAGATATATGTATGTAAATGTATACATTATATGAAAATTGAAATATGAGATTGACATTAGTAAAATTACCCATCGGATTACAATAGGGTAAGTGTATTGAAGTAAAAGTATGGATAATTTAGTGGTTGGGACTATTTTTCCTTTTGACTGACCTTCGAGACCAGCCGAGCTCATTTGCTCTTATCATGAACATAGTATAACTTATATTTATAATTTATGAGAATAAATTTATGATGAAAGCATAGTCCACTTATGCCAATTATTTTTTCCCCCTTAATATTGAGGTAAACTAACAAGCAAACATTCATTTGGGGAGGATGGGGTTGCAGGTCAGGAGAGGAGTCATTTGAAAGAGGATGTTGAGAAGAGTATACTGTACAAATTTTACCTGCTATGGCCCACTGGGAGAGGAACAGGACCTCTTCAAAACAAATTATTTTTCTTTTTCCTGTAGTCACAGAGGTCAAAGTGCCCGATATTTAAAATCACTCTCCCACCACTATTCTTAAGATATAAACTTGATAACTTTCTTGATAACTTTCTTGAAAATCTGGGGAACAAAAATATAAGGAATGTGTTAGCTTACGAATGGTGGCGGGATAGTGAATTAAAAACATAGGGCACTTCGACCCCTGGCAGTTATGGATGCTCGCAGCGTCGTTCATGCCCTAAAACTGAAGTATGGTTCAGCAGAGAAGGACATGAATGTTGAAGAGAACGCATTGTTTGATCATATCGTTGGTATCATTGAGAATCGATTAGAAATAATCGAAGAGGTAAAAATGCTTGGCTTTGGTGGTGATGATGGGAGTGACATGGAAATGAACTTTGGCGATGAAGACGATTCGGATACGGAGATCGAAGAAGAAGAGGAAGAGGAAGAGGAAGGACTGGTTGCAACTACACCAGAAGTGCTTCATTCATCACCAGCATCAACATCAGATTCAGATTATGAAGGATCTCCTGTTAAAAAAAGAAATATTTTGGATGATGATTACAAGGAGGCTGCTTGGAAATTCCTTACTGAAAACGATGATGGCACTCTACACAACGTTAATAGAAAGGCCAGTACGGTTATGAATCGGTTCCGAAGAATTAAAAACATGAACATTCTTTATAAGTATGGAAAGTCTAGAGACAAGCCAACGATGAAGAAGGTCAATGATGCAGTACTCAACATATTTAGAGAAAAAGTTCAAGAATGTGCTGTCATTCATGATCGCAACCTTCGTCTTTGGGCCTTGCAGATTAAAGAAAATATGGATCCTCAACATCTACATCTTAATAATTTCAAAGCATCTGCCTCATGGGTTCTTCGTTTTAAAAAGAAAAACAATATTGTTAGTCGAGCGATCACACTCACGGTGAGAAAGAACTGGAAGGAAAACGAACGAGAAACACATCAGCTAACCAATGATTTCGTAATCTCTGTGAAGTCACTTATTCAGCATGAAGGATTAGATGCGAAAAATATCTTTAACACTGATCAAAGTCGATTTGAGAAGGAATTACATTCTTATCGGACATTAAGACAAGTAGGAACAAAAAGAGTTCAAACTGTTGTTGGGTCGCAGAGCGCAACAACTCATTCTTACATGATTATGCCCGTAATTTCAATGGATGGAGAGATCATGAGACCGATGTATGTTCTTGTTGCTGAACCAAACGGGAAATTTTCAAATTCTAAAGAACATGATCCTCCAAACATTGTTTCATTTGCTGGTCGAACAGCAAACATGAGCAAGGAGGATCTCAAGCGATTTTACGATGAAGCCTTCTGGAAAAGTATTCCCTCTGATCGTGACAAAATCTTGTTGCTCCTGGACTCGTGGCGTGCAAATCGCGATGATTCTCTTTCAAGTGGAACATGTCCTATTGGTAAACATTTAATAAAGCAGCTTATCCCTGGCGGATGTACAGGATTAATACAACCACTGGATGTTTACTTTTTCAGACCATATAAAGCATTTATTAGATATATCACTGATACTCTTATTGCCAATTCCGCGATACAACTGTGGCAAAGAAAGAATTTTCTACAAATGCAAGGATTTGCTATTTATCAATTCAGCGCCCCGAGATTCAGGAGCATGATTAAGTATGCATTCTACAAAAGTGGATACTTGGATGAAGAACCTGAACCCTGGATTTCACCCATGGACTTTTGTTTCGATGCAAATATGTTTGACAAATGTTTGAAATGTAATGAGATGAGTTTTGTTAAGTGCGCACATTGTGAAAAGAGCCTTTGTGCACTGCATGCATTTGTTAATGAGATTCATCTCGATTGTACTTCTGCTTAGTATAACTTAAATAAAACCTTTTTATTCAAAGTATTGTCTTCATTTCTCTCATTATCTCATTTTTCATGGATTTTCTCCACTTTTTTTAAGAATTTCTACTAATATTTTCCGAATTTCGTCTCCCTGCTCCATATTAACCTAACCTAACCTAACTATTTGGAGCCTTCTAACTTTTGACCTGATGGCCCATTGCAGCTAAGATTTATACAAGATAATCAACTTTTGTTCTTCTTTCGAATGAACCCACCCCCATCCTGCAACTCCATCCTCCCAAAATGAATGTTTGCTTGTAAGTAAATTTCGCGCGCACGCACGCACACACACACACACACACACACAAAAAAAAGTGAAGAAAGAAAGAAAAAGCTTTAAGAGGCCTCTCCATTTATCGTCCCCAGAAGCCAGAGCCAATGTTATTCTATGGAGAATTTCGCCCCATTATAATTTATTAACTAATATATATATTTAAATTCCGTTTTCACATTCAGAAACTTCACAACTAGTAAACAAATCTTTGCTTTCTAAAAATTATTTTTTAAAAATTTTAATATTTTATTTTGAAGATGTAAAATGCGAATGTTTGCAATGTAAAATTTTTCATTTTTGACCTTAAAAATGAAATCTTAAAAATAAAAAAAAATCAATTTTTAATAAGTTGGAAAGTGAAAACGGAATTTAAAAATATGTACATATTAGTTAATGAATTATAATGGGACAAAATTTCACATAGAATAATATTGGCTTCAGCTTTCGGAGACGATAGGTAGAGAGTCCCCTTAACAATACAACAATAAAAATCGACAAACTGCCAGATTGATTACTAACCCATCAAAATCGTTAAAACGATCTCATAATTTTGAAAAAAAAATTGTTCGCTTATTTAAAAAGTCCTTTTGGTGAAAGAGTAGATTTATTTATATACATTTTTTTTTCTTTTTTCTTTATGATCAAATCCCAACATTTTGAAAAAAAAAAAAAAAAAAAAAAAAAAGATGACGGATTTAATAACCTTTTTTGAGGCTTTGATATGGGTTATATACATATTCAGTTTCAAGCAAATCGGTTTATAAATATATTCTTTATACGAGTTTGAAATTTTCAAATTGTCGACATTTTGAAACAAGAGGGTGGATCGAGTTCATTAGCAAACTTGATTGAGACCTTCATATGGACTGTGCATGTACCGAGTTTCAAGCATATCGGTTTATAAATACCTTTTTTATGCAAATTTAAATTTTTCAAATGGCTGTTATTTTGAAATAAGATGACAGATGAAGTTGGAGAATGACCTCATTCAAGATATTTATAAGATAAGTCCGCAGTACAATTTGGTTTCAAATTCGTTCAGTATTTTGGAGCGTGTCTGTTTTGGCAAAAATTCATGTTCTCTGTACTCTAGGGATTATGAAAATAACGCAATACATTTGTCCGTTAAAGACACTTATTAACTGTGAATGAATGAGAGATGAGACCCATGCCAGCATAAGGATGAAATTTCATGAATGTAAGTGACAAATGTTTAATAAAGAATGCGCAAACGGTAAAAAAAAAAAAAAAAAAAAAAAAAAAGGGGGGGGGGAGGGGGGATAAAAGAAAAGAATGTCAGAAAATATATATATAATAATTAAAATCAGAAACAGTGTCGAATGAGCAACAGAAAAACGGCAAATTAGTGATGAATAGTTGAATAAGATTTGTCATGTTTTTATTCTACGTATTTTCTGGTTATTTAAAATCACTGCGATTTCATACCATCCGACAGTGTTTAATGAAGGTAATTTTATGTTTCAGACCAACGATTTTATACAAACTATGTGTGGCGGGAAAAAAAAAATATGAATAATTTATTTACTAAAGGTGAATGAAAAACTCCAGATACAGTTTCAAATTCATTTTTCTTTTTATTCTTTTTTTCAATACTCTCCAATGGCTGATTTTAGAACTTTTTTTCGGCATCAAAATTTTTTGTTCGATAACATGGGGATGATAGATCTATATTACTATATATATATATATATACACCGTGACCAATAAGTTCTCATACACTTTCAAATTTTTATTACAATAACACAAAATAAATCACGCAAAAACTTTTTGCACCAAATTAAAGTATCGATCATTGGGTATCTTTTCATTAAATGCTTTGGAATAATTCCGCGTTTTAGTTTATTAACGAGCTTAAGTATCTTTTCAATCCATCACACGCGGCACGCACAGCTTCCATTGGCATTTCCTGCGATATCTTTTGAATTACATTTTTGAATTTGCTCAAATAGGTGATTTTATAGTTATTCAGTTGGGGAAGCATATATGACAACACAAAACAATCAAGCGTGTTCAGATCGGGGTAGTTGGGGGCCTTTCGTTCTTTGGCAAAAGTCAGCTAAATTTTGACTGCAGCACTCCTGAATCACATGTGCGGTATGAGAAGGAGCACCATCTTGTTGGAAGCAGAAATATTCCGCCCCATACAAACTCTAGACATTTGGGAGTAAAATTGTTTCCCAAAACTCAGTTTTATAATGTTGGGCATTGATTTTTGCCTCCTTATCAATGAAGACTAACGAGAGTTTTCCTATTTTGGAAATAGCGGCCCAAACCATCAGAGACGAAGCATTTTGATAACCCGGAACGTAATGCTGGCTCACAGGGACGTTATCAATAGAAACTGACCATACTCTGTCATTTTGGGGGTTGAAACTTTGCTGTAAAATGAATAGTTTCTCGTCTGAAAAGACAAATTCATCCCCAGCGTGCCAAGCAAGAATTTCTTCCACCCTTTGCTTCCTTTTCATCTTATCAGACTCCGAAACTCCGTGAATTTTACGTTTTCTATAAGCCTTGTACCCAAGGTCCTTTTTCAAAATGTTTAACATTGATCCCCTCGATATTTTGAGCTCTCGTGCTAGTTTTCTAGCAGATCTTTGTTCGCTTCGTCGTATCCTTTCCCTGACCCTTTCCACAACCTCTTTTGTCCGAACGGACCTCGGTCTGCCAAATCTTTTTCTGTCATCGACAGAGGACATCTCATTATACCTTTTGATAGTTCTATAAATGAAATCTCTCTTCACCACCAGGGCTTTCAAGTCTCTAAAAAATTCACCCGGCTGTTCTCCTTTGATTAATTTATTTATCACAATTTCTCTCAATTTCTTCATTCTACCTAGGTAGAGAAAATTATAATTAGTGCAACATTTACACTTGCAATAGCTTTATACCTTACACTAAATTGCCTGCAAAATAATTGGGACTACATTAACACATATGTACAACTTTTTAACGAGCTTCAAATGTTGTATGAGAACTTATTGGTCACGGTGTATATATATTACTATAGCTATGGAAAAAATAGGTATCTGCAGACGATTAATTATAACCCTAAATTCATATTTATTTGCAAACAATAAATTTTTGAATATTTCTCGGCAATTTAAAAAAAATAAATAAATAAAAATATGCGAGCAAATGCCGAAGCTTAAATAATCTTAAATATAAACATTACAAAACAACAACAACAAACAATAGTTTAAATTTATTGTTTAATACTAAAAATAAAAATGATAAAACATTAGATTCAACCTCCACCCCCCACCCCCACCCCCCCCAAAAAAAAAAAAAAAAAAAAAATTAAAGGGGGCTAATGTGCAAGTTGTACCTGACGGGACTAAAGTGAAAAGTTGTACCTCTACGAACTAAAGTGAAGAGTTGTACCTCACGGGACTAATGTGCAAGTTGCACTGAACGAACAAACTATTTCTTTCAACGAAAATGCCTACTAACCCTGGACGATAGGTCTAATATATCGTATCATATTATATATCGTAATATAAATCAATACTTATTTCGCTTCATTCTTCGACTCGTTTTAATACGCATTTTTTATATCATGAACAGCCCCCGAAAAACAAAAACATTAAATCATTAAATTCATTTTTTTACTTATTTTTATTTCATATTATTTCACGCGCACTTTTTATTTTCTAATTCAAAATTATCAAAAAAATCTTTTTCGATATCGCTTGTAACGATACTGATTATTATTAATTTTCTTTTCTTTTTCTTTCAATAATAATAATAATAAAAAAGATTTTGATGAAATTCTGGCAAAAGCAGAATTTAGTTTAGGACGGAGGACTATTAGTTTTTTTTCCCTCCCAATTATAACATCGCTTTCAAATTATTCAAATATATTTTCGATAAATTTTAGATTTCGATAAATGTCCAACTATCGAAAAATGAAAATGATTTCGACAAATGTCCAACTATTGAAAACGACAACGCAAAAATCCCAGATTGAGACTAATAGGCCCTCAGTCCTAAAAAAGAAAAAAAAAAAAACGAATGTTATTTTAATATTTTGACAGAAAATTTATTTAAATGAAATTTTGTGGATTATTAATACCACCAGAGAGTTAATTTTATTAATAGCAAGGATCAACACAGGCGAGTTAATAAAAAGCGCAAGTTTAACCTTTGAAAAGTACATTTTTTTCATCAACGAGTATTTAAAAATCTTTTTACGATATAACAGTTTTTAATTGTAAATTTGAAATTGAAAATAAAACAGTTTCATTTCTAAATTAACAGCATTTGCATTTAATTGAATACCAATTACTTCCATTTCTAGATCAGTAGTATTTGTATTTAATATTTTTCAAACGTAACTGTGTATTTTTAATTTAACCTGGGCTTAGTTCTAATAAAAAAAAAAAAGAAAGAAAAAGAAAGAAAAAAAGAAAAAGAAAAAAGTATGGGAACAAGACTGGAGTATTTCAGAAATGTTCGTACAGTCGGTAACAAAAGTGTCCGAACACTAGCAAAAATTCCTATGCTAAAAAAGTACACTTCATACGGTTTTGTTAAATAAATCCTTATCGAATCATACTCTTACACTGACTAAGGACAGGATTCGACAAAGATTTATTTAACAAAACCGTATGAAGTGTACATTTTTTACATAGGAATTTTTGTTAGTGTTTGGACACTTTTGTTACCGACTGTATGTGTCCCCTAAAAAAAAAAAAAAAAAAAAAATACAATCGTAAATAAAATTTCACAAAAATTAGTACTGCATAGTCCCAGATTTTACTTGAAATGTCTAATTAACCTAATTATTATTTACTAGCAGGCTACGCCCGCTTCGCTGGTCACTATTTTTAAATGAATCTCTATAGTTAATGAATTCTCAAAATTACATCAATTTTTATCATGCGAAAAAAAAAGAGAAAAAAAAATGTGATTGGAAAAAAATGTCGCAACGGGTCCCCACTGCCCTTGGCAGCGCAAGCAACTGTGCGCTGCGCGCGCATTTATGTTCAACACTCTTAACGAATCACTATATTATCGTAAGGGAAAAACATAAATAATAATAATAAGAAAAAAAAAAAAATCTCCCATCTGTGGAATAATCGGTTCGGGCCACCACTGTCTGCGGCAGCGCAGACAGGCGAACAAGGCTCGCATGCTTCTTCACCTACCGTTCCCGCCCCTCCTAATTATTTTAGACTTTAAAAAATACTCGCAGTCGTTCTCTCGGACTTTTAAACCTAATAATACTAATTTACAACATTTTATCTGAATTTCTTTATTTTTACCCCTGCGCCCGATCCCTTCCCTCCCTTCGTAATAATTCTGTACTTTCGAAAATTTCCGCAATCGATTTATCGGGCCTCAAATCCTAACAACACTAATTTTCAGCGCTCTAACTCTTATTTATATATTTTTGCCCTTCCACCTCCCCTTCCCGTCTATCCTAATAATTTTACAAATTCGAAAATATACGCAATCGATTTGTAGGTATCAAAAGCCTCCATGTACCAATTTAATAACTTTACAAATTCGAAAATATCCGCAATCGATTTGTAAGTATCAAAAACCTCTATTTACCAATTTTGAACGACCTAACTCTAATTTTATTCTTTGCCCCTCCGTTCCCTCCTACCGCCCCTCCTAATAACTTTACAAATTCGAAAATATCCGCAATCGATTTGTAGGTATCATAAACCTTTATGTGCCAATTTTGAACGGTCTAACTCTATTTTTATTTTTTTGCCCCTCCGCCCCCCCCCCCCCCCACACACACACCTTTCTGACCCTCCTAATAACTTTACACTTTCAAAAATATCCTCATTTGACTTGCAGATCTCTAAAACCTATCTGTACCAATTTTGAACGGTCTAACTATATTTCATTTTTTTACCCCATAGCCCCCCTTTCCCGCCCCACCTGGGACAAATTTCTAAAATTAAAGAAATTAGTTTTTATGTATTTATGGGAGCTATATTTAGAGGAAAAACATCTTACACATATATTTTGTTCTGTTTGCAATATAAAGAATTATTTTAAATCACGTTTTGCCCCCTCTCCTCCCCTCTTGGGGGCTGAATTTCGAAAATTCCAGAAATTAGTTTTTAGGTATTTGAATTAGCTATATATTAGAGCAAAAATTTCACAGATATCTGTTTTTCTGTTTGAGATATATAGGAGTATGTGAAACCACGTTTTGCGCATGTGAAATAACGTTTTGCCCTCTTTCCCCCCTTGGGGACCGAACTTCTAAAATTCAAGATATTAGTTTTTAGATAATTAAATTAGCTATATTTTAAAGCAAAAATTTTACGGATATCTGTTTTTTTCTTTGAGATATGAAGGTTTTTGTGAAATCGCATTTTGCCCCCTACACCCCCTTGGGGGGCGAATTTCGCAAAATCGCTTCTTAGTGGATGCTTACACTATATGTTCTATAATCTGACCCAGTTTCGAGTCAGTGGCTCCAGTAGATTTTGCTGTGCGTTGATGAGTCAGTGAGTGAGTGAGTGGAAGCATTCTTTTATATGTATAGATTTATTTATTTATTTTAAAAAGTAGTGGGGGGAGAGAAACTTGCTTATATATATATACTAGCAGACCCGGTCGCGCGTTGCTGCGGCTAAGTAATACGTTGATAATTTGATAAGGTATATAGTATTTCCCCACAACTGGATTTGGCGATTTTTTTTTTTTTTTTTTTTTGCGCTTTTTTGAACGATAACGAAGACGTTCTGGATTCTTTGCAATAAAATATGGTAACCATGCTTTTATTTTAGATTTATGATTTAGCTTATGATTTTATGATTTATGATTTTTAGATTTATGATTTAGCCATAATCGCCAAATCCAGTTGTGGGGAAATACTATAGTTGTTGCCCACAACTATAACTTATAATATAACTTCAGTAATTATATTCGGATAATTATAACTTCAGTATATCCCCACAGCTGAATTTGGCGATATTTCTTTGGCGCCGTTTTGAACGATAACGATGTCGCTCTGGACTGTTTGTGATATAATATGGCAGCCTATATGTTGTTTATTTTGGATTTATTATTTTATGTGTTTGATTTATGATTTAGATTATCATTTATGATTTATGATTTATAGATTTATGATTTAGCCATAATCGCCAACAAAAAATCGCCAAATATCGTTGTGGGGATATACTGATTATATTATTGAAATTACTGAAGATTACTGTAGATATTACTGAAAAGATTAATATATTTTAACGAAGTGGTGAGAAGATTCTGAGTATGTTAAAATTTTAATAGTAAATTCAAGTTAATCAAGAAGGAAAGCTTTGAGGATTAAGATAAGAAAATTGCAAGATTTTAAGATCGCATTTTCAGCAATAAATATGAGTCAAAATTTAATGCAAAATACATATATAAATCACAAATGTAATCAGGAACGTTAAATTGGTAAGTTATTAAAGAAAAAGTAAAGAAAAATAAGAGAAATAATTAATTAAAATTTCGAACATCGATCATATAGATTAGCGTTACAAAACAAATAAACAGACTTAAACTCTTCCAGACTTTTAAATAAGTTTTAAATTAAGTTTTAAAATTTAATGTTAAATAAAACAGACTTTTAAATAAGTTTTAAAATATTGAAATGGTTACTTTTTATTTAGAACTTTATGTATAGATCACAAATTTCTTAAAGAAAACGAAGTGATACAGATTAGAATAATGGAATAATGCAACAAAAATTGAAAAAGCAAGGTTATGTCGTAAATAAATTTTTAACACATGTGTCACGTGAAATAAACTGTAGCATATACATAATGTATCTGATATAAGATATTAACATGTTGCAGCGGAATAAATTTCATATCTATGATCGTTGGCGGAAAAAAAATAATATCGCCAAATTATCTGGCGCACACATTTAATTCCTTTCAAAAATCATGGTTATTTTAACAACTTATATTAAGAGAGTAATCAATAATATGAAACAATATTTCGCACAATACATATTACGAAAATATACATCTAGCTTGTATATTTTCGTGTTACGTTTTTGATCGCCAAATACGAAAAACTCCAAGGACGACAGAGCTCTGAAATTTAAAATTAAAATTTTGTCAATTTGACAGCAAAATAACTCAATCTAACGTATGCACATTAAATAATACATATCTATACAAAAATATGGGGATTAAAATCCGGAAATAATTTTCTCGTTTTTTAATAATTTTTTACAAAAAATACAATGGGCGATTAACATAAGAAATCTTTTTCTTGATTTCACAGACGGTCAGTGACGTCACACTTCGCTTGTGTATAACTACATAATTTATCAATGCGAATAAAATCTTTAAATTGATTATGACGTCAATTTTCGTGAGATGTATAATTTAACTTTTTATAATTTTTTAACGTTCACGTTTGATTAAATGTATTTACTTTTATGTCGAAAGAAAATGAACTCGTATTTTTTCTTTTTGGCAACAATTAAACTTATGGAACTCACAGATATTTTGGAGCAACTGTAACAAAGGTCTGTAATTAACAAATAATTGCAATAAAACAATATTGTGACAATAAATTGAGATAAAAACTATCCTATCTCTCAAGTTGGACCAAACTGCACACAGTGTGCAAAATTTCATTAAAATCGGTTCCTTAGTTTAGGAGTTTATCGCGGACAAACATCGTGACACGTAATTTATATATATATACTAGCAGACCCGGCCACGCGTTGCTGTGACTAAGTTATACGTTGAATTATACGGCTTTAAACTATTTAGTACAGTCAAATTATTAATTACGAACAAAGACGAAAACGTTGTAGCCGATGTAAAAACCCACAAGGTTGAGATTTGAAACTTAGGTCAAAATTTGGAAGCGATTGATAAAAATTTTCGTAGTGTTGATATTAAGCACAAATTAATTTTATTGTAGGGTCCTATAAATTTTAATGGAGAAGTGATATATATTATTTCTAATGCTACTTTGGATAAAATTGCTAAAATGACTAATATATAAATTAAATTCTATTAAAATTCTATTAAAATAAAAGTATAAAAGAAACAGACGATTTTAAAATCAATTTTTATGGAGGAGTGAAATATAATATATGCTATAATGGATAATTTTACTATAAAATGACCTCATCATTTTAAATATTTTAAAGAGGGCAACAGCTGTAGTTATAAAAAGGAAACAATAAGGCTAAACCAGAAAAATAAGTAAATTTGATAAATATTTTAAAACTTTAAAATTGGAATCTTATGAAATATTGGACGTTTAAAGTAAATACATGTATCATTTCAATCTTTTTCTATTTAATAGAAAAAGATTTTGGAAAAGTTTAGTGTATTTTAACGAAGTGATGAGAAGTTTTTGAGTATGTTAAAATTTTAATAGTAAATTCAAGTTAATAAAGATGGGAAACATTGAGGATTAAGATAAGAATAATTATAAGATAAAAAAAAAAAAAAAAAAAACTTTTTATATACTATGCTTTTAAATTTTAATATACTAATAATATACTAATTAAAAGGAAAATGATAAATATTCTATCATAGTTTGAAGTCAAATTTGTTTTCAAATGTCTAAATAAAATATCTGATGTAAGATACTAATATTTTGCAGCGGAATAGATTTCATTTCTTTCATCCTTGGCGAAAAAAAAAGAATATCGCCAAATTATCTGGCGAAATAATTTAATTCTTTTCAAAAATCATGGTTATTTTAACAACTTATATTAAAAGAGTAATGAATAATATGAAACAATATTTCGTACAATACATATTACATGTCATACATACGTACAATGAATAATACATATTACATTTCGTACAATGCATACATCTGGCATGTATATTTTCGTGTTACGCTTTTGATCACCAAATAATAATAATAATAATAATAAAAGCCAAGGGCGACAGAGTTTTGAAATTTAAATTAAAATTTTGACAATTTGATAGCAAAATAATTCAATCTAACACCCGCGATAACTAATACATATCTATACCCAAATATAAGGATTAAAATCGGGAAATAAATTTCCTCGATTTTTAATAATTTCTTACAAAAAATCCAGTGGGCAATTATCATAGGAAATCTTTTTCTTTTCATTTGGGAAAAGACGACGTTTTTACCAAAATATGGCCGTCTTTCCCCGAGTGAATACACACGGAATACATACTAATATTTTAGCAAATAAATTTATGAATAATTTATTTGCTAAAGGGGAATGGAAGACTCCAGATACAGTTTCAAATTCATATTTCTTTCTTTCTTTTCTTTTCTTTTTTTTTTTTTTTTTTTTCTTCAATACCACTTAATGGCTGTTTCCAAGGCTTTTATTTATTTTTTTTTCGGCATCAAAAATCTTTGTACGATAACATGGGGATG